>CM076571.1:393881848-394193067 GCA_034641835.2 Pinus albicaulis
ATATTGCTGAGACTCTTATCATTTTGAACTCGTTAAATGGATGCGAAACGATATCTACCTTGTATCTGTTTACCCCTTTTTCGGGTTGGGATGGATTATTTACGAAAAAGGAATACCTTAGCCTATCGCGACTAAGAGGTTCTCTCAGACATTGTTTTCTACCTTTTTAGATCTGAGGGACTATTTAGGAAAAGGGACCTGCTGGAGTTTTCTTTTCCGCTTATTTTCAAACTCTCTAAAGATGAAAATATGCCGAGTTTTTCCTTTGTCAGACTTTTTAAACCCTGATGACATCGAAAATTGTCACCATGATGTAACCGAGTTCCTTCTTCTAGGGCTTGTAAAATGTACTAGGATGGATTTTTCTGAAGGAAAAACTTATATGACAAGAATATGCTATCCCCTTCAAGCTTTTTTTTCAAAAATAATTGGGGTACTCACCAGAAATGGTGGGTGAAAATGGAACCAGTTCTCAGTCATGTCGGCAATATTTCGCTCTTGAACATGACACTCGTCTGCATTCGTGTCAGGTTGGCGACATCTCATTTCGTCAGTTTTGCCTCCATGGGTTTGGGTAATCTGTTTTGACCTTTCATCTGCTCTTTGCCACATCATCATGACCTCAGATCCCTTGATGTCAAATACTGCCAAATCCGGAGTCGTGTCACTAATATGTTCAAGAGAAGTTTGCCTTTGCATTTTTCTGTAGGAAATACTGAGAGGGGGGGGGGGGGTGAAACAATATTCCTTTCAATTAGAGAATTAGTTAATCTTCAATTATTATCAATGTTTGTACAATGATAGTAGTAAAAAAGAGGAACACAAATGCACACATTTTTTAAGGTGGAAACCCACTCTGGGACAAAAACCACCTAATGCTTTTCTAATAATTATTTAATATTCAACTCCAATTGAAAATAAAGCTCCAACTTCCTAGAATCTAGAAAATCATTCTTTCTCCATCTCACACCCGATGGGACGCTCCAATGCCCGAGATTCTTCGCAGTAAACCCAACTGACTCCCAACACCCAATGAGCTACAACTCACCCTAGCACCACCCTACCACCCTATAGAAGAATAAAAGAAAAATGGACTCCCGTACCAGGGAAAATGGTTCACTTTACAATGATACAGAATGATGTAGAAGAAGAATATATACTAGACCATAACCCAAACTTTGACACAACCATCTAATGATTATCCTAGACCTCCCAAAACTGCCGCTTCAACCCTTGGTAGATAGATACTAGTACAATTTGTACAACAATGTATTTACAATGATTGTATGCAGTGCCGCCCACTTGAAGACTTCATATATGAACTTCTTGCTATTGTTATTCACCTTGGTTGTTGCTCTTTTCATGCGACCCTCTACTGCACCTTCCTTTGCTTTTCTGCCGTAGAAAGTCTGGTCCTTTGCAACCCTTGACAACACATGATCTAGCTTTTTCTTGCCCTCTAGGAGCTCGATATTGAATCTGGTGTATCTCTGTCATTTCAGATCCTAAATATTTGATTTTTGGTCCTGTAGTATTCCTTTGAGTCAAATTTTCAATGCCACAGGTCTGACCCAATTTGGATTCTTGAAGAGAGAGTTATACCCAATCTCTCACAATGCCCTAATTATGGATTGTTTCAGCAGAGCGAACTTGTACGGAATGCCACGTGTCAATGTTTCTTCATTTGTTTCTGAAATTGATAGAGAGAAAATTACATACTTTTCACTATCTTTCACCTTTTATGGCATTCAAATCCGATACTCAAAGAGATATTTATGACGAATTTACCAAGGTCACTTCTTTGAGATGAATTTCAAGAGCCTGCAAAAACCCTGGCTTACACAGATTATATCTCCAAAAATGTTGTGCATCTTGATCTGAAATTTTTACTGCAGCTTCCTCAGGATTTTGGCTTCGCCTCATAAAAATTTCAGCTTTTGAACCTTTGTAGAAAAAAATTTATAGTGAAAATTCCAAGATGACCTATTTTATATGGTTGAATCCCTTCCATAAGGAGGAAATGAAGATCACAATTTATATGAATTCTTAAGTTGAGAGAGGCTTCAACTAGTGAACGTGGGAGGGATTTTAGGAGCATAAAAAATATTAATTTTGAATTTTCAATGACCTATGCCCCAACCCCATGAGGTTTTAGCCCACTAACTAGGGGTACAATCTTCAAACATGAATATCTCTCAAACCGTGAAGAATTACATGGCGTGCCATATATCAATGGAAACATCTCGACAAGTAGAAACCATAAAAAGAATTATTGACCCAGAATATATTAATTTGGTAAGTCAAAATTCTCTTGCAATGTTGGGTTAGTCCCTGGTGTTGGTTGGGTTGACATCAATGACAATCGCTGATCAACAATCTCCCCCTTTGGCATTGATGGCAACACAAGTACTCCCCCTGCGATCATGGCACCTCTTCCTACAACATTCTCTCCCCCTTTGAAATCAATGGAAAAGGGTAACTCCCCCTGAAACACAACCATCCTGCAGATTTGTACACACTTCCACTCCCGCTGACACACAATCGTCCTGCAGACCTGTACACACTTCCACTCCCCCTTTATATTCTTGAAAAGGGAAAATATAATGAGAACTTGGGAGAATCCCAAGATTTTGACGAAGATATTCAAATGCTTCACGAGGTAAAGGTTTAGTGAAGATATCAGTAATTTGTTCTTTTGTACAAACATACTCAAGTTTGATATTCTTTTCAGCGACTTGTTCTCTAACAAAATGATATTTGATCAGAATGTGTTTTGTTTTTTAATGCATGACAGGATTCTTTGAGATGCTGATGGCACTAGTGTTGTCACAGAATATGGGAATAGGCTCACTGAATTGTACTTGAAGATCTTGCAAATTTTGTTTCATCCAAAGGACTTGAGTACAACATGATGCTGCTGCAATGTATTCTGCTTCCGTTGTAGAGAACAAGATTGAAGTTTGCTTTTTGCTCAACCATGATACGAGACAACCACCTAGATAGAATGCTGCTCCATTAGTACTCTTACGATCATCAACGCTTCCTACCCAATATGCATCTGTAAAGGCTTGAATAATGATATTTTTACCCTTGGGATACCACAAGCCATATTCTTCTGTGCCCTTTAGATATCGAAGAATTCTTTTGACGGCAATAATATGTGATTCTTTTGGTGCTGCTTGGAATCTTGCTACTTGTCCAACTGCTTGCATAACATATGGTCGAGAGGCTGTTACATATAGAAGACTAACAATCATAGATCTGTGAAACTTCTGATCCACATCCTTAGATGAGTCGTCTATGCTCAATTTGCAACCTGTTACCATTGGAGTAAGGACGGGTTTGCAATATTCCATTTTGAATTTCTTAAGCATTTCCTTGATGTACTTGGCTTGACATATAAATATTCCTTCCTCTTGCTGAGATATTTGAAGCCCTAAGAAGTATGTTAGCTCACCAAGTAAAGACATCTCAAACTCACTTTGCATCTTTGTAGAAAATTTCTTACTTAGTCGATCATCATTGCTACCAAATATTATATAATCCACATATACCTCAACAATTGTTAAATTATCTTTATCTATTTGTACATAAAGATTGCTATCAACAGTACCTTTCTTGAACCCTTGTTGATGTAGATATCCATCAAGATGAGGATACCATGCTCTGGGAGCTTGCTTGAGGCCATATAGAGCCTTCTTTAAACTGCAGACATAGTCTTCTTTTTGTGATAGCAGAAAACCTTCAGGTTGTTCGATGTACACTTCTTCTTCTAATTCTCTATTCAGAAATGCTGACTTAAAATCCATTTGGTAGACTTTGATTTTTCTTGAACATGCATAGGCGAGAAACATTTGGATGGCTTCCATTCTGGCAAATAGTGCAAATGTTTCGTCGAAATCAATTCCTTCCACTTGTCCATAGCCTTTGCAAACCAATCTTTCTTTGTTTCTGGTAACCTGTCATCTTCATTCAATTTGTTCTTGAACACCCATTTAGTCCCAATGACATTTTTATCTTTTGGTCGTGGAACTAATTCCCAGGTGTTATTCTTCTCAATTTGATCCAATTCTTCATTCATAGCTGCTACCCAATGTTCATTTTGGATGGCTTCCTCAAAACTACTAGGCTCAAAGGTTGCTAGAAAAGCAATGTGAGATTGTTGTGATGAACGAAGCTGTCGACCTTCATTTATGTCACCAATGATTTTATTTGATGGATGGTTCTTTTGAATCCACTCTTTTGTTCTCCTTGGAGGAGCTTCTTGTTGTTGTTCTGGTATATCTTGATGATCATTGTTTACTTCTTTCTCGTTGATAGTTGCTTCTTGTTCTACAATTTTATCTGTGTCTTTTTCAGCCTCTGTCTCAAGTTTCAAATATTCTAGATCCTCATCATTACTCGCTAGAACACCATCTTCGTCAAATGTAACATTTATGCTCTCCACTATCTGTTTTCGTCTTAGATTATAGCATTTATAGGCCTTTATTTTGCGTGAGTAACCAACAAAGATACCTTCATCAACACATGATTCAAACTTACCCAAATTTTGATCTTCTCTTTTGATATAACATTTGCTTCCAAAGATTTTGAAATATTTTACATTAGCTAGTTTTCCTTTCCATAATTCATATGGAGTCTTGTTGCAATTATTTCTGAGAAGACTTCGGTTGATAATGAAGACTGCCGTATCAATTGCTTGAACCCATAATTTTTCATCCAATTTTGAGTCCTTCAACATTGTTCTACCCATTTCCTGTACAGTTCTATTCTTTCTTTCAACAACTCCATTTTGCTGAGGTGTTCGTGTTGTTGAAAATTTCCTTTTTATTCCATTTTCGTCACAGTATTGCTGAAATAATTTGGAAGTGAATTCTCCACCATTATATGATCTTAAACACTTTATTTTCAAATCAGTTTCATTTTCAACCAACTCCTTGTAGATATTAAAGCACACAAATTCTTCAGATTTTTTCTTTAGGAAACTGACGGCTGTCATCCTAGTATAGTCATCTATCATTAACATGAAATATAACTCTCCGTCTAAGCCTTTTGTTCTCACAGGACCACATAGATCAGTATGTTTCAATTCCAATGGATGTGATGAAAAGTGTTCTTTTGTTTTTAATTGGACTTTTGTATGCTTGCCATGCCGACATGCCTCACATAGTGTGTTGGAAGGTTTTTAGATTTTCGGCATTTCTCGTACTGCTTCCGTTTTTGTTATCCTGACAATATTGTCAAAGTTTATGTGACCCATTTGTTTGTGCCATAACCAACTTTCATCTTCTTTAGCTAGTAGACATGCTTTAGTTGCTTCATCCAGAACATATATGTCGTTTGGAGCTCGACTTGCTGTAGCCACAATTTTACCATACCTGCCTTTCCTGATTTCACATTTTTTGGAGTTGAATAGCATTGTGTCCTTGATCACACATTTGTCCAACATTGAGAAGATTGTGATTCATGTTTTCGACCAATAGAAAATTCTTGGCTATAACATATTTGCTTCCGAGAGTGATGGTACCTGATCCTATAACATTTGAAGATCCATCATTTCCAAAGGATATGGTTCCATCCTTCTTCTCTTTCAGAGATACAAATTTCCTTCTATCTCCAGTCATATGCGTTGAGCAACCGCTGTCAACATACCACACATCTTTCTTTTTTTGAGCCTTGAGAGTGAGAGCACAATTATCAGTCTTCTTATTCTTCCATGTTCATTCATTTTGTGGCTTCGAAGATTCTTCTGGAGGATTTTCAAGTTTGCAGTCTCTGGCTATGTGTCCAAAGTTTTGACATTTGTAACATTCCATATTATTTCTTAAATTTTCAAATCTATTGATGTTTCGTTGAGCCCTGGGAGGTTCATATTTGAAGAATCTCTTGGAATTGTATTGGTTCATAGGGTACGTGCGACATTCTACAGCTTTATGACCAAATTTTCCACATGAATAACAATAGCCATGAAAAATATGTTGGTACCTGGATGAAAATCTTCGTCGAGGAATCGTCTTCCAATGATGTGCTTTCGAATCTTGTCCAATGAAGTCTTCATGTATGTCAGATCTCATAGGTTCATTGTATTTTTTTGTATAAGTTCTTGCTTCTTCTTCTAACCGAGGCCAGTTCTGTCGTTGTAAGATCGTTGATTGTTGATGAGTTCTTCCAATGCCCTTGAGCTGTTGGCATAGTTTTGGACAGTTTTTCCCTTCTTCACTTCCTTACGCAGCTAGACTACTTCAAATTCTAATGCTTCCCTTTCTTGGTTGCTTTCTTCCAACTTCTTTTGAAGTGACTCTTAAATAAATTTGTGTTCTTCAACCTCAATTTTGAGACCTTGAACTTGTTCTTCAAGAGTGTTGGAATGGACCTTCTCAGCATTGAGCTCTTTTATAAGCTTGATTGCCTCGTCATAAAATTCTTCTATGGTCAACCCTTCTTCTTCATTGTTTTATACTTCTTGTTTATTGTGCTTGGCCATAAACAATACTTTTTCATTGGCTTCTTATTTTCTCTCACTTTCTTCATCGAATGAGGAGCTATCTTCTTTAGAGAGAAAGTTCCTTTTGGATCCTTTATTTTTGCCTTGCTTGTTGAATTTCTTAAAGCCTTTCTTTCCTTTTGAGTTTCCATCACTTTTGTTCAAACATTTTGCTACAAAATGCCCAACCTCACCACAACCAAAACATATCAATGGAATTTTACCTTTGAATTTTCCCTTACCAGGTTTTAGTTTTCTCGTAAAGTAAGCATATTCTTCATCTGAAAGACCTTCTCCATTATCTCCCTTTTATTCACACTTGCAGGTGCATGTCATTTCAATTGAAGGTTTTTTGTCCTTATTGGTTTGCTTAGATGCAACGAATGCAATTTCTAGATTTGAAGTACCCTTTTCTTCATCAAGTCTCATTTCATATGCTATGAAAACTCCATGTAATTCTTCCTTGTTGAGTTTGTCCAGATTTGCATTATATTCTAAGACCGATACCTTTGTGTTGAATCTCCTTGGTAATGTTCCAATAGTTTTCCATATAATAGTCTTCTCGTCAACTGGCTCTCCCAATCCTTCCATAGTATTGGTTATTTCATCAACGTATTGGAAGTATGCAACAATGTTGCAATCTTCTTTCATTCTGAGTTGCTCAAATTTTTCTCTATAGATTTGAAGCTTTACTTCTTTGACATTTGAGTCACCTGCATATATATTCTCAAGCTTGTCCCATACATTTTTGTCAGTTTTACAATCCAACACCTTATGATAAGAAGATTCAATAAGTCCATTGATAATAATATTCTTTGCTTTTGCATCATTTACCAAATTCTTCTTAGCTTGTTCATCCACGGTTGATGTAAATCCATTTTGAACAGTGTCCCATACTTCGTAACCTTGCACCAAGAGATAGACCTCAATTCTTCCTTTTCAGAGTGCATAATTATTTTCATTGAATAGAGGTACACCATTCTTGGTATGCTCCATGACCTCCTTCCAGTGGTTAAACTGCTATTGAAGGAACCAAGCTCTGAAACCAATTGTTGGAAATACTGAGAGGGAGGGGGGGGGGGGGGGGGTGAATCAATATTCCTTTCAATTAGAGCATTATTTAATATTAAATTATTATCAGTGTTTGTAAAATGATAGCAGTAAACAAGAGGAACACAAATGCACACAGTTTTTAAGGTGGAAACCCACTCCGGGACAAAAACCACCTAATGATTTTCTAATAATTTTTTAATATTCAACTCCAATTGAAAATAAAGCTCCAACTTCCTAGAATCTAGAAAAGCATTCTTCTCGAGCTCCCACGGGATGTACACTCCAATGCCAGAGATTCTTCAGTAGTCAACTAAATGGATGCCCCAACACCCAATGAGCTACAACTCACCCTAGCACCACCCTACCACCCTATAGAAGAATAAAAGAAGAATGGACTCCCGTACCAGGGAAAATGGTCCACTTTACAATGATATAGAATGATGTAGAAGAAGAAGATATACTAGACCATAACCTCAACTTTGACACAACCACCTAATGATGATCCTAGACCTCCCAACACTGCCTCTTCAACCCTTGGCAGATAGATACTAGTACAATTTGTACAATATTGTATTTACAATGACTAAGTACAATGATACCTTTACAATGATTGTATGCAGTGCCGCCCACTTGAAGACTTCATATGATGAACTTCTTGCTGTTGTTATGCACCTTGGTTGCTTCTCTTTTCATGCTACCCTCTGCTACACCTTGCTTTTCTTTTCTGCCATAGAAAGTCTGGTCCTTTGCAACCCTTGACAACACAAGATATAGCTTTTTCTTGCCTTCTAGGAGCTCGATATTGAATCTGGTGTATCTCTATAATTTTAGATCCTCAATATCTGATTTTCAGTCCTGTAGTATTCCTCTGTGTCATCTTTCCAATGCCATAGGTCTGACCCAATTTTTATTCTTTAAGAGAGAGTTATACCCAATCTCTCACAATGCCCTAATTATGGACTGTTTCAGCAGAGCGAACTTGTATGGAATGCCACGTGTCATTGTTTCTTCATTTTTTTTTGAAATTGATAGAGAGAAAATTAAATACTGTGCACTATCTATCACCTTTTACAGCATTCCAATCTGATACTCAGAGAGAGAGAGTTATGACGAATTTACCAAGGTCACTTCTTTGAGATGAATTGTAGGAGCCTGCAAAAACCCTGGCTTACACAGATCATATCTCCAAAAATATTGTGCATCTTGATCTGAAATTTTTACTGTAACTTCCTTAGGATTTGTTCTTCACCTCATAAAAATTTCAGCTTCTGAACCTTCGTATAAAAAACGTTATAGTGAAAATTCCAAGATGACCTATTTCAGATGGCCGAATCCATTCCATAAGGAGGAAATGAAGATCACAATTTATATGAATGCTTAAGTTGAGAGGGGCTTCAACAAGTGAACGTGGGAGGGATTTTAAGAGCATAAAAAATATTAATTATGACTTTTCAATGACCCATGCCCCAATCCCATGGGGTTTTAGCCCACTAACTGAGGGTACAATCTTCAAACATGAATATCTCTCAAACCGTGAAGAATTACATGGCGTGCCATATATCAATGGAAACATCTTGACAAGTAGAAACCATAAAAAGCATTATTGACCCAGAATATATTAATTTGGTAAGTCAAAATTTCCATGCAATATTGGGTTAGCCCCCAGTGCTGGTTGGGTTGACATCAATGAAAACCGTTGATCAACATTTTCAACCTCCCTCTGATCCTTTGTTTGGTCCCGATTCACTATCATCATGTTCCTCTATCTCATGTCAATTATGTGGGAAACATTATGGAACTCCTTCAACTAGGTCACTTCCTGTCAACTTCACCTGATTTTCCAAGAACTTGATCTAGAGACTCCCTTCTGTTATCTTGGAGCTTGCATGCCTCAATGGCAAGTTTTTCTCATTTGACGACAGGTCCACATCATTGGCCTTCGATCAAGTGATTCTACGGGTGTTCGACGTTAGATCACTGTTCACATTCTGTGGATTGTACCTATTGTACCTTGAGAGCCATTGTCATTATTGGTGGTTTCTCTCATGCATGTTAACGACTTTCATCATTCGCTGGTAATCAGATGACTTTCTTGCATGTTCGAATTCAACTCACATATATGCATGCTTGAATTTGTACTTGTTTGGGTTGAGATGGAGCGCAAGACCCTGGGCTTTGTCTGATAATATCCAGGCTACGAGATATTGTGGTTTATCATGAATTTATGCATGACTCTTTTGATTGGATGGTTGCGACCATACCTGAGTAAATTTATTGATCCTTACTACTGGATGGCTGCACCCATGCCACATGTTCATGTATCAGAGATATCAATTGTATTTGTACTTGCAAGTCTTTCGAAAATGGTGTTTGGTTTGAACGCGTTCTCGTAAAGCATTTCAACCCTCTCTTTTCTCTCGGACCTCATGCTTTAGGGGGTATCTGTTTCACAACATTTTCTCATCGTCCCTGCAATCCCCATTCCACACATTGGAGGACTACTTATGTTAACTATATGAAGTGTCATGCCTTGCAACAAGTATCATTGCATTCCTTGCCTTGAGGAGAACACTTTCTCTATTGAAAATTCCCAAAGTAGATCAACAAAAACACATGTTTTTAGGTTGGCGTTGGCAGACCGTTATGGCCTCGCGTCGATGAGGAAAATTAACATTGAGCCCCGCGCGCATTGGCTCTCTGTCCTAGTGAGCTACCCACACCAAGTTGTTTTTGGAATGTTTTTTAAATATAGAGGAGAATTTACCATGCTACAACCTCGTGAGCGGGTCATCTTGGGTTGTTTGACGACATAACCATGAACACCTTCCTTTGGCCTCTTATTTCCACCTATTGGGGGAACCTCCCAAAGGATAAGGCCTCCCTTCCACCATTTTTGGGATCCCAACCTCCTCCTCTCCCTCTATAAATAAACCTATCTCCCATTGATGAGCTAGCTGAACAACTTAATAGATGAAGATGAATTGTTGAGCATGTTGATATAGTTGGTGAGATAGAGCAGAGAAAGAGACCCTTGTTGAGGGAGAGCTTGGGCTTGTGTCCTCGCCTTGTCCCAATTCCCCGACGAACCTTCGAGACGTGCTTCGACTGAACCCATTGAAGGAGTTTTTGACGTCAAGGCTCTGGTTGTAATCTCTTTCTTTCTATTAATATATACATGACTAATGTATGGTTCCCATATTGTGTTGATATGGTTCATTTTATGCAATATTTTTAATCTTCCTTGACTCATTAGCTAGTTATGAATGCAATTATTGTCTTGTTTGCTTCTTTTGTCCTTTGATCTTTGTGCAGGCATCCAAGTACCATTGCTGAAGGACTATGAATTATCAGGATAGAAATCAAGAGGCCACCACTGCTATAGCTGCGACAATCATGTTGGACTACAGGTAGGACAATATATCCAAACCTATTTCATTTGTTAACTAGGAACCAACACATTAGCTTGTCCTCTTGCTGCTAGACCCACCCTAGGGCTAGAGGGATCGTCTCTGTCTGTAGAGAGGATTTACCTACACAATAGGCCTGAGCTTATTTCTTGATCATATAAGAGTAATTAATTGATAAAAATAAACAAAACTATGGCCTCCCAAGGTATTGTGACAGTGAATCCCCTGCAACCTCCTGTTGTTGATGTGGAACATACCCCTCTTGAAGATAGAGACTTCAAAATTAGTGACCCTGTCACTGATTTCAACCTCCATGAGCTCCATTACTAGTGCCATGATAATTCAATTGACCAAGCTGATGATGTTTACCTTTGGGAATCAAATTTTTCCAAGTATATTGTCCCACAAGCTTTCCAGTTTCCAGAGGTTATTAGGCTCTCTCAAACCCATTATTTTTTTGATCAAAGAACTTTAGTGACCCCTATTAAAGATATTTTATTCACCATCACAGCTAAATCAATAAACCGGATGCTGAAAAATTCTCTAGAAAACATCAAAGGATAGTTAAAGTTAGAAAAGGCTTCCTCACAAGCCAAGGACAACATAATTAAATCACTGGAAGAACTGGTCATAGAGGTAGTATATGATCCTAAAAAAATCAAAGTTACAGAAGAAATCAACAAGAAAAATAATGTAGACATTGCTGCATTGAAGAAAAAGCTCAAATTTCCTCCTACTAAACATCCACAAGAAAAGGAAGTGTTAGATAATGAAGGACAAAAAGATGAAATGATGAATCTCATCATTTAGTTGACAGCTCAAATGAAGGAGATGGATAAGTTAGTACAAGAGAAAAAGGTCAGCATGGAAGCAATCCCTATCACTAATATTCCTACAGTCACTAAAAAATTTCCTTATACTTTAGCAGCTTTAGTGGCCACATTAGTTCCAGTAGCTACAACACTTCCTACTTCATCAACTACAGAATCATCTACAGCAACAACTCATCCTAGTGATGAAGCAGATAAACTAGTTAAAGCAATGCAGGATATGTCCATACAGACTAATGAAATAAATAGACTTAAAGAACATATTAAAAGTCTAGAGGATGAGAAGAAACTAGTTCAAATCATGCACAAAAATGAAACTCAGATGTCAAACAGATTGATAGAGAAAGTATAGAAGTTAGAGAAAGAACTAACATTGAAATAACCACTTGCTCAAGCCAAGCAACAACTATGGGCCAATATTATTGAATCTTTCAATAATATTTGGCCATCTATCCAAGTTATTTATGAACATAAGGATTTAATCAAAGAATCAAGTGAAGCCAAACAGAAAGTTAAGGAAGAACTTGGTAAAAAGCCAAAAGAGGTAGTTGAGATCATTAAGTTTCTTAATTCTAAGAACAAGTAGGAATTGGAAGAAATTGGCATTAGTGACAAAACTGAGACAATCCTTGAGGTCAAAAAAGTAATTTATAAAAGGAACTTAATGGTACAACTTGAAGACAAATGTCAGAACATGGAGCTTGCCATAACTAGATTCATGGTGAAATTTGATATTTTTAGGCGAAAGGGCCTACCAAATCCTTTGGTTATCAATGACAGATTGATGAAAAATGAGGATTATGATAAGAAAATCAGAGAAGCGGCAAAGGAACAGGCCAAAAATTCCTCCATGAAAGGAATTCCTACAGGAAAAGTGCTTTAATAGAGTTTTGAGAACCTCTTTTACCTACAACATGAGGTAAATCATCTATTCATTAACAAGCCTACTTTTGCAAAGTAAACAAATGCTGGTGAAATCTTCAGAAGAATGGTAAAAATTAAGTTACCCGATACAAAAGCTTGGGAGGAGTTATGTGATTTACTTTGAAAGTGAAATGTAAAACAGATCCAGGCAAAAGATGAAAACAGAGCAATCATGTAAAGTAGTAACAGGTTAAAGAGTATTAGATCAGGCAGTTAAAGTGAAAGATAGAGTTTAAAGTCAAAACAGATTTTAAAGTGAAAAGAAAAGTTAAAGGGATTCAACGTAGAAGACACTCAAAATGAAGAAGACAACCAGCGTTGAGCAAAAACAGAAGAGAGAAAGAAGAAAAATATTAACATGCAAACAACAAATCCAAATAACGAGGGACAACTAGCATTTAGTCTCCTAGGTGTCTCTATCTTCTTGCATGAAGATATTTATTTTTCCTTGAATAATTCCTAAATTAGTTTTAGGATATTTTGTAATAGTTTCTATACAAATACTTTGTAATTCGAAGAATTGAGTGTGGATTGTGGATTGCTAATCATTTCTATAGTTGTATTGATCTGAAACCCGAGGGTTCATTGTACCATTTTCAAGTTAGCAGACTGGATTGAGAAATAAAGGCACTATATTACAGGATTCATGTGTTGGGCCACTTCATTGAAGTATCTTTCTATTGTTAAATTATTATTTTCTAAAGTTTTTTCACTTGCATGTTTTTTAAATCTAAATGATATAACAAGAATTTTATTTCAGAACTTGTTTAAATACACTCTTTCTTGTATTGCTATTCATTTTCATGTTTTCTTCTGATATCCATATTAGGGAATTCTTCATTACTCCCTACTTTCGATTGACCTCTATCCTATTCCTTCATTATCTGGATCTAAGAATCCTTAATTGCTCTCTCATCCTGATTGAAACCATTTCACCTTCCATCCTAAATATTTGAACCAACTTTACTACCTTGCCCTGTGAACACTTCCTTTAGACCTTGATTCTGCTCTGTTTCTTGATACATTGAATCCATTAGCCCAATGGAAAACAGACCTACACCTATCCACATGAATCAGTAATTCCACCACCAAACCAAAACAAAATCAAAACCCAATCAATCTTACATAACTGGCCTAAAATCAACTAAAAACTACAATGTGAAATCATAAAGAGAGAGCCCTCTCTGAGCATTAGGAAGGCTAGATCCTAAGCTTAAAATTAGGTTTGTGGTTACCTCTAATATTATTTAAAACAAAAGATTAACAACCCTAGGAATTATTAGAGTGATAACATACTGGTGACTGTATTGGGGAGATCAGTCCTCGGTTTTAAAATAAACCTTAAAGAAAATAATTTTCATCATCTTTTCACCTTAATGTTGTTTTAAGGGTTTTTAGAGAAAATTTTCATTAAAAATTAAAATTTTGGCTTCCAAAAGAATATACTATACCAGGTCTCATCCTAATCCACAACTTGTTATAATAGTTGATGATCCTGACAGAATTTTAAAGAAAAACAAAAAAGTGGAAAATTTAAGAAGTACAAGTCAATTAATCAAAGCAAATTCACTCCCCAAACAATTGTCAAGTATACAAGACATTGAATTTGATTTATATTTTGAACACTCTTTGTTTAGAACTAAATCTGAAAGTTCAATTATGATAGTGTAATAGATCCTAATTTCATTTCATTTATTGAAATAAAGAAGGAAACTGTTTCACTTGATTCAGATCAATAAGATCTAGAACCATTTGATAAAATTGAGGCTATAACTGCAAATTTGATTAAGGATATTGATGAAGCCTATTTTCAACATTCTGTTGAATTGACTGATTTATCTACTTATATCCCTAAGCCTTCTACCATTCATTCAGAGTCTGTAAATTCATCTTTATTTAGTACCACCTCATCTATTATATCCACTTCACTTCATTCCATTGAATCATTCATCCCCAAGCTTCCTCTTCAACCTAGAGTTTTATTCCCATCTCCAAATATTTCAAGTTCATATTCTAGCATTGTTGCTACATTTTCAAGTACTTCAACATCATTTCCAAGTACATCTTTTAGTATCTGAAGCTCATCTGGAAGTACTTAAACCTCATCACCAAGTACCACACATTTACCTCCTAACCAAGCTAGAATCTTAGCCATGGCAGCCATATATGCCCCATTGGTATTACTAGCCTAATTACATACCATGCCCCAGGATTACCAAAGTAAAATATTTCAATTTGATGGAACTGGTCAATACACTGCACAACAACATGTTAAAAAAATGACTGATTACTTTGAATTGCATGAAATTGATGAAGCTGAAGTTCAATTGAGACTGTTTGCCCAAAATTTAGCTGGAGATGTAAAGAAATGGTTTAAATCTTTACCTGCCAATCATATTGCTGATTAGAAGATTTCCATAGATTTTTTATCAATAGATGGGAGAAAAAGAAGAATCCTTTACAAATATTGTCTGAATATGAAAACATTAGGAGAGCTCCCGATGAACCAGTTTAGTACTGTTGCACTAGATTCAACAGTATCTATAATTTTATTCCAGCAAAAAGCAAACCCCACCAGATCTAGCTTTAATCAAATTTCCTGATGGTTTTGATACTGATATGTCATACGGAGCTAATGGAGGGTTTCGTAGGGGTCTGCAGCGAGCTCTAAATTCCAGCCAGGATGCTGGCAAGAAGTACAAATATGTTCCAAGATCTGCGGCAAAGAGGAATAGTGCTGGCCCAGAAAATGGAAAGACCGGGGGCCCTCGAAGCCCCCAATTTCAAGCAGGTCACAATCGACAAGGGAAAAAGGCAGGTGGAGGGATTGAAGATCACAGGCTCTACAGCTGTCGGAATTTGCACGAAGGATAGTGACTCTATCCTGATCGATTGCACATCCAATCCGACTAAAGGCACCTCAAGAACACAAGATTCGATCACCGTGCTTCCCACACAGGAAGTTGATCCTCAAGATGAAGTTACAAATCTGAAAAAAAACGCAAATAGAAGCCTCAATCTGAGTCGATAAACTACAAGGGAGTCTGCGGACAATGATATCCACCCGAAATACCAAGGCCGCTGCAAGCCGAAGACTAAGGAAAGCATTAGGGTAATCATTAATGACCCAAATCTACAAGCCTATAGGGATCACATGTCTGTTCATGCAGTGATCTGCAAATTCATGGGGTTTTGGCCCAGTGAAAAAGCCCTTTGTCAGTGGATCAAGCAAGTCTGGAAGCGGAGGGGGGATGTGCAGCTACACCTGGGTGCCAAGGTCTTTTTTACGGTGGTATTCGCAAATCTGGAAGAGAAGGATCGGATCTTCGAGGGAGGACCGTACTTTTACACCTCAGCGGACCTCTATACAAGGCCCTGGAAACCCAAATTTGCACTTGAACAGGAAACGTTCACACAGGTGCCGGTCTGGATCCGACTATTCTCTTTGCCAATCGATTATTGGAGACCAGAAACGTTGGAACAAATTGGCAACACCTTGGGAAATTTTGTTCGTGCTTCTGAAGCCACTCTTCAAAAAAGATACACTTCCTATGCCTACATCTGTGTTGAAATGGATGTATCCGGGTCTTTGCATGAGGGTCTTTGGTTGGAATACAGGGATGAGGTCTATTTTCAAACCATCAACTACGAGAAGATACCCTTTAGATGTCATACATTTCATGAACACGGGCATTTAATCCGCGAATTCCCTCAAAACAAGCTGGCCAAGAAACCCAAAGAGAAACCCACCCTGGTTTCAGATGGATTTATTTGACCTACTGGTAGACATCAGGCCAATCGAAAAACTACACCTAAAATGGACGACTAGCTCACCAGAACATTAAACACGTTTGAAATACTGGGAGAAGACTCTCCATCGGAGAAGACAGCTCAAACTCCAGCTGCGGAGCAGCCAACCATCAGATAATGCAGACAAAGACGAGGAAGGGGATGATGATATGGCCCTCAACGAACTCGGTACGAAAGATCAGGAATTAGGGGACATCCTGGAGAAAGAAGGGTTAGATCTCAATTCTATACTGGAGCAATGGAAATAGAAAGGAATAGACCAAATACCAGAGGAGGAAATCAACAGGGTAAACTACCTATTCCTGACTAGACAGGATGCAGCGTTAAAAGGTATGAAACGAGGCAGAGGAGAAACCAAAGGCTTGGGTGTAAGATCATACACTCTCCACCACACACAAGCTAGTCTCAAACATAGAAGGAAACGTCGCATAAGATCCAACAGTGATTCTCTTCATGAACTGGGTCAAATGTTGATTAATTCGGGAAAGATGAAAGCCCTTGAGGCTTTCTCCTTCTCATCTTAAGTATTTGTTAACTATGAAAGTCCTCTCCTGGAATGTAAGAGGACTAGGAAGCCTTAGGAAACAAAGGCTCCTGAAAAAAGAAAATTACTCAAGAAAAACCGGACTTGGTATTCCTCTAGGAAACCAAATGTTCTAATCAGAAATTAGATGAGTTGGGTAAATGCCTAGGAAAACATCTAGAACACCTAGCAGTATAAGGAAATGGTATGGGCGGTGGTCTAGCTATATTCTGGACCCCTGGAAATCTTCATCTTCTTAATGCTGAAGCCACAAAAGCTTTTTTGGCCCTGGAAATGAAGACCATAGGGGAAAAAATCACCTTTCTGTTCACTAATGTTTACAGTCCTCAGTGACCAGAGGAAAAACTATTGTTGCTGAGGAATCTCACCAAGTTACATCAGTGACACCTCCATTCCAGAGCTATCTACGGGGGAGACTTTAATATGATAACCTCTCTCAATGAAAAGAAAGGGGGTACTCGAGCACTCGGCAATGATGCCATAGCCTTCAGCTCCTTCATTCAAGCAGTCAACTTGGTGGGCATCCCCCCCGTAATGGCATCTTTACTTGGACCAACAGAAGAGGGGGAGACAGGCTTATTGCCTCCAGGTTGGACCTCTTTCTGGTTTCTGACAGCATTCTATTAGAAGGGGTCACTATAGATTCAGATATCCTCCCCTCTGGAGGTTCGGACCACTAGCCTATCACACTGCAAGCCTCCATTATGGGTATTCCTAAAAACAGGCCTTTCTGTTTTGAGAAATTCTGGCTAACTCACAAGGATTTCTCCAGCAATATTAAAACATGGTGGAAGGAACCCCTACCTGTAGAGGGAACGAAGATGTTAAAGCTACAAGCAAGGCTAAAATTTATCAAGACCAAGCTAAAGACTTGGAACCGTGAAGTCTTTGGAAACATCTTTGAAGACAAACAACACCTAGAGCAACAACTGGAAGATATCCATAATAATTGGATTCACGAAAGCATTTCACAGGATTCAATCAACACAGAGAAGGAACTTATGCAGAAATGGAATGAAATATGCAAGCAGGAAGAAATTATTTGGAAACAAAAATCTCGAATTCAATGGCTTAAGGAAGGAGAAAGGAACACAAAATTATTCCATAGATCAGCTATGGATTATAGATGTAATAACAGAATTACCAGGATCCAGGATGATCAAGGGAATGTCTTTCACTCACACCATGACATCACCTATCAACTCCGAAACCATTTCAATCTTATTGCAACTGAACCAGTCATTGATCGATAGGAAGCCATTAAGGAAGTTTTTTCTTCCATTCCCATCCTCATAACAGAGGAACACAACAAGGCCCTGTAGGGACCTGTCTCCCTCCAGGAGGTGGAGGAAGCAGTTAGAGAAATGGCCAATGGAAAAGCACCAGGGCCAGATGGATTCACCATAGATTTTTTCAAAGCCTACTAGGATGTGGTTAAGGAAGACATTTGGGAAGTAGTGGAGGACTCTAGAATCTCCTCTTCAATTCTCAAGTCCCTGAATTCCACGTTCATAGCGATAATTCCCAAGGAAGATGATGCCTGCATCCCTTCCAAATTCAGGCCCATAGCGCTTTGTAATGTACTGTACAAGATCATATCAAAATTCATGGCCAAAATATTGAAGCCTATACTCCCTCAGATTATCTCTGAGGAACAATCAAGTTATGTGGAGGGTAGACAAATTATGGACAAAGTCCTACTGGCTCATGAGATGGTCCACACTCTGCAATCACTTAGAAAAGCCAGAATGATCATTCAACTAGACCTCTCAAAGGCTTATAACAAGGTCAGTTTGGATTATCTGGAAGTAGTTCTCAAGGGTTTTGGCTTCATTCATAGGTGGACAACCTCGATTCTAGCTATGATTAGATCTCCCAGTCACTCTATTTTGGTCAATGGGGCACCCTCCAAACCTTTCTTTCCTTCAAGAAGCCTCCGGCAAGGGGACCCCATCTCGCCTTTCCTCTTTGTCATTCTCATGGAAGGCCTTAGCCAACTCATTAGGTCAGCCAAGGAAAAGAATATGATAAAAGGCCTTCATCCCTTAAGCAACATCCCAACCACTACTCATCAACAGTTCGTGGATGATACCATGCTACATGGAACCCCCATTGTGAAGGAAGCCAGGGGTTTCAAGCGTCTTTTAATTTTTTTCAGTCGAGCCTTGGGTATGGACTTTAACTTTGATAAACCCTCTATATTCTTCTTTAACACGCATTTGGCTATTCAGAAACATTTGACGGATATTCTAGGTTTCAAAAGAAGTAATCTTCCGTCCAAATACTTGGGTATTCCCCTTACTGACAAACCTTGGCAAAAGTGTCATTGGGAAAAGCTTCTTTCCAAGTTGGCAGACAATTGCAATCACTGGACCAATTGAGTCCTCAATCTGGCTGGTCGAATGGTCATGACAAAGGCCATCCTTCAGTCTATTCCTCAATACCTGCTTTCGATCCTTCCAGCTCCTAAGGGAGTCCTTCAAAAAATCAGAAGCATTCAGTGGAACTTTCTATGGTCAGGAAATTCAGGAAAACCAAAGTGGGTGCTTGCAGCTTGGGAAAAGCTCTGTAAACCTAAGAGCCTTGGAGGGTTAAGGTTACAGGATCCGGGATTGACCAATAAGGCTTGCGGAGCCAAGCTCTGGTGGAGATGGCTCTTGGAACCTTACACCCTGTGGGCACGCATCTGAAAAGCCAAATATGCGGAGCACTGGTAGCAGGAGGAGCTCATAAGAATAACAGACACCTCTGCAGGCTCTCCTATATGGAACCTCGCTTGAGCTAACCGGAATATCATACAAGCTCACTTTTTTTGGGAGCTTAGGAATGGTCATAATGCCCTGTTTTGGGAGGATTCCTGGCAACAACTCCCGAAAATTGAAAATCCTGACCTACACCCTCTGTAGCAATGGTTTCAGAACAATGGCAAACTGAAAGTGCATCAATGTTGGGCTAGTGATATGGGCCAACAACATTGGAGGACTTGGAGTCTCATCCCTCCCCCATTGGACGAAGATCTGACGAATCTCCTCAATATCCTCAATACCATTCTGAGGAAGAGACTAATAAGGGCAGTGCAAGGGCCGGATATCCTTCGTTGGGGAAAGCTTAATGGAGGTTCATTCAACCTCAAAGAAGCCCCCTCTTATATTGAAAACAGGGACAATGAGGATAAGGTAGCCTAGTATGACAATGTTTGGAATTGTAACCTATGGCCCAAAATCAAGACTTTTCTATGGCTTCTTCAAAATAGGAAGATCTTAACCTGGGAAAATATTCTAAAAAAAGGGTTCACAGGACCTTCACATTGCCCCTTATGTGAGGAGCAAGAGGAAAAAATGAATCATTTGTTCAATGAATGCATCTAGACTAGAAACCTCTAGGAATGGATACAAAGCATTTTCCACCAAACGGACCAGACTAGAAATTCCATTCACGAAACTATTACCAACTGGCGCTTAAACTATTCCAACAACTGTATGGTAAACAATATATGGAGGCTAAGTCCTAGTTTCTTAATCTGGATGGTGTGGAAGGAGAGGAACAATTGCATTTTTCAAAAACACAGCTTCAGAGAACCCGATGAGATAAAAACCATTATTATGTAGGGTTTGAAAGAAACTACTCTCACCTGTTGTAAAAACGAGGAAGTAAATTCGCTTTCTCCCAATGACATCAGGATATTGGCTATTTTTGGCCTCTCTGAAGTGTTGGAGCATTGTATGCAGGAGAAATCCCTCTGGCCTACTCCCTCCCCTGCAATTTGGCATAATCCTCCTCCAGGGTACTACAAGCTCAATTTTGACGGAGCCTCAAAAGGAAACCCAGGCCCTGCCAGAATGGGAGGCGTCCTGCACAACGAGAAGGGAGAAATTCCGCATATCTATTTTGCAGAGATCTGGGAGAAACCACTAACAATGAAGTGGAATTCGCAGCTTTGGAACAAGGGTTGAGGCTTTTAATTTGGCTCGGCAATGGACTGGCCATCGTAGAAGGTGACTCCTAGCTCGCCATCACAACTATTAATAAAATTAAGCATGGAACGAAGCCCAGTAAGGCTATAAAGCATTGGCGCCTAGCTGCTATCACTGAGCTCATCGTGCAGCACCTCACTTCCCTCAGTGGTATCATCCTTCAGGCCGTGTGAAGAAAAGCCAATACTCTAGCAGACCATCTAGCAAACCATGCGGTAGATCACCCAGTTGATGCCCAGGACACGTGTTGGCAAGATCTAATGCATGAAAAGCTTAGGGATCAGTGCTACATCATCTCCAGGCAAGAATTTACTGCCGATACTACCATGCGGGATGGACGGTAGCTTATCAATCATAAGTAGCTCATGAATTCCCCCAATTCGATTTCTCACGTCAGACGGCACAACCTGGAAATGTTACCAAGTACTTCTCAGGATTGGCAGTCCATTATGTGAGAGGACAACCGTAAGGGTAACCGATCGTTACAATGGATCAAATGGAGGTCTCAAGCATGCGAAAGGATTTCTCAGAAGAAGAAGATCTTGGCTCATGACCCTGGCATTGGCGAAAGGCTCAGACGGCAAGTTTCCATGCATCATAGCATTAAATGGATTTCAAGTGGAATTTCACACTCCACTACCCGTCATTCTATTTACATGAAACCTTGCTACCCCATTCTTATTTCTCATCTCGCTTTGAGGTATCTCCGCTCAAAGCCAAGGTTCAGCTCTCCTCTTCTCAGCAAGTTCTCTGCTCTCTTCTACCTGGCATCAATGGAAGACCTCAAATTTCGCAGCATCAAGGCATCGCAAGCCCTCAAGCGGGCCAAGGATAGTTACGAGGCCTCTGTCTCCAAAAGGGGGAAGAAAATGATCGAAGTTCTACAGGAAGAGGTGAACAAATCTCGGGCTCGGATTGATGACAGTGCTATTAGTGAAGAGGTCGACTAGTTGGTCGACCGTGGGACACCTTCTACTCACAACACACAATTTCTGCAAACCCAGGCAGTTTCCTGGCAGATGAAGACCATGTTGGCGAAGGCAATTTCAATGTAGGGAGCAGCGGTTAAGGAGACCTTCGCAGCAACCTCCATGGCTTCTGCCAAGAACACTGCGCAGATGGACAAGCTGGAAATTGCCCTCAATTCACTGACAGAGGAACTTCGAATGCACGGCAAGGCTCTGGATAATTTCGTTCGTCGGTTTGATCTCTATCTCTGTCATGTCCTCAATGTCTCCATTGAAATCCCAGCGGATGACTCGCAGACTACTATCATTCGACGGTTCAAGCCTAGGATTCAGCCCAAAGGTGGAGAAGAGGAAAGTCTAAGCACTGTGGGACAATCTAGAGCTTCAAATCCCATTCAGTGATGTTTATGCTATCTCTCCCGTTTATTTCCTTTCTGTTACTGTGTCTATTTCTTTTTCTATATCTATGTCTATGTCTGTTACTAGTTTTATTCAATACATACTAGGTTGTCCTTAGGCCTCCAGTAAACTTTTGGTTAGTTTCTCATCTTTCACAGGCAACCCTGCATGGTTGGCCTGTATTTTTGTTCATGGTATGGTGCTCCTACAAAGCAAGGCTATATATGGCTCAAGAATACTCATTCTAATTGTCAGCTCACAAAGGAGCAGGCCTATGGCGCTCCATGGCTAACGGTTTTCTGGCCTTTTTGTACTCTCATGTAACCTCTGTTTCTTGATTTAATATACTGCTTCTGACTTACAAAAAAAAGGTACTGATATGTCATACTAATTAAGAGAAAGAAACCTAGATACATTAGAACAAATGCAAAGCAATGCAGATAGTGTAGAAGAAAATTTGTTAGCTAAGAGAGCCAGAATGAGAAATGAAAGAATATTAACAATTAAGGATGAACCATCCACATCAGATAGTAAGATAGATAGATTAGAAAAAACTGTGGAAAAAATGATGGATAGATTAGAAAATATGGAAAGAAAACCACAGTGGGATAATCAACAAAAAGGTCCTCAAATAAGAAATACAAACTTTAGAAATAATTCCAACATTGGTAAATCTAGAGAATCATCACCTGATCAACAAATAAGACAACCTTTCCAAGAGAACTATGCTGAAATTTCTCACCAAAATGAATAAGATGAAGCCACTCAGATTAACTTAATGGGAATAATTGATGATAATACTATTTTTTTTACACAAGAAGAATAGGAATTATACATGATACAACAATTACAGTTAGAATTTGGGGAGTCTTTTTATTATAAACAAGGTTATGAATTTGCCATTAATGATGTTCACAAGCAATATAACCTTAGGAGTAAGAAAAACATAGAAGCTCGTACTAAGAAATTTTCCCAAACTTAGAACAAGAAAACAGTAGAAGCTCCTTACTACAAATTCTCCCTAGAGAAACTCAACAAAACTCTAGTTCAACTCAAAAAAATTCAAGTGCTAATCAGAAAATTTCTAGTCCAAAAATTGTACCCAGTCCTAAAATTGTAGACATTACAGAAACTGCTAATAAAACAATAACTAATCCTAAAAAATATGCTCCTGATGAAACTTCAGATGATACCCAAACAACTAATACTGCCAAAACAACTGCTACCAAAAATGCCACCACTACTCAAACTATCCCACATAACAAGATTGTAAATAGTAAAATAGTGGAAACACAGACTGAAAAACCAAATGTAGATAAAGAAGAAAAAAACACTCAAACTGCAATTGTTAAAGAAGAAATCACTTAGTTAGGAAAAAACAAGTACCATTCAACATTCAAACTGAGATAGCCAAACTGAAAATACCAATTCCTTTAATAGAGTTGGTAAAACATGATTTATACAAATCACAGATCGCTGAAACACTGAACATAAGTGAAGGAGAAGACTCTATCAATTTAAATGATGACCAACCAGAATCACTGTTTGGTCCTGAGGTAAATGGAAAACATTGAGAAGATGGTGTCCCTCCTTTCTACATTATCTTGAGTATTCATGATCAAATCTTACACAACGCTATGTTAGATTCAGGAGCATCCCACAATTTAATGCCAAAAGCTATTATGGAAACTTTGAATCTAGATATCACCATACCATATAAAGATCTTTTCCCAGGCAAGAGTATTGTCATGGATATTGTAGTAGCTGATATCCCTCCAAAGTATGGAATGCTATTATCTCGCTTATGGGGAGAAAAATTGTAGGGATCTCTACAATTAGACATGTCTTATGCCACAATTTCAGTGTTTGGTCAACCCAAAAATATTTACAGAGAAAGTCTAATGAAATACATGGTCAGTAGTGCATAAAAACCACAGAACTATCCTATTTGTTCTGTACACTATGATATGGATTCTTTCATTTTATGTAATTCAGATATTGGCATAGATAAAAAAATAGCATTAAAAAAGAAACATAAAGAAGTTGACAGTGACAATATATTTCATGAATCAATGTGACACTTAGACTTTGATGGCTCAATGAAAAGATTAGGAGCAGGATCAGGAGTCTGGATTCATAACATGGAAAATAATCATTCTGAAGGTCATGCCTTTAGGTTAAACTTTAAATGTACAAATAACATGGAAGAGTATGAAGCTTTAATCTTAGGACTGCAGATTATTAGAAAAATAAGAGGCAAAAGAGTTTATATCATGGGAGGCTCATAATTAATTATAAAACAAATCAGAGGAGAGTATTTTGTGTATAATCATAGACTAACCCAATACAGAGAAAAAAATTTAGATCTGATTAAATAGTTTCTTGAAATTGGCTTTGTTGTTATTCCAAGGAAACAAACAATGCAAGCACACAGTTTGGCTACTTTTGCTAGCACCTGCAAACTGCCTTTTAAGCCAAATCACCAATACACAGCTGAGCTAATACACAGTCCTACTATGCCAGCAAACTTGAAATATTGGCATATATTTTCACAAGATGCTCAAATATATAATTTTATGAATGTTGAGGGAGAATTCCAAAACAATAACATAGATACTTATTGTACAGTAGACGATATTGTTGGGAGAGAATTGTAATCTATGGATAAAATACACTTCCCTAGACTGGTGTCTAGTCTAGAACAACAGGGGAAAGACTATACTAATGTTTCTCCTAACTCAGAACAGATACACAGAGAGGATTGGATGCTTACTTGTTTCAGTCGCTTCCAAATGGCTCCTTTCTGTCGCTTCCACTAGAACTTCAAATTCAAGCGGTTTCAAATAGCTGAATGCTTCCTGCAAGAAATAAAACTGAAACGTCAGAAGATGCAATAATATAGATATCTATTCAAGCTAGTTAGCTAAATCAGTTAAGCATAAACTACATTCATCAACCAAGATTTTGCAATATGGAAAATCAAAGTAAACATGGATGCATGTAGGGAAAAACAAGAAGTACTCTTTATTGATGATATAAGGAGAGGTTACAACCTAGTGATTGATTTTTAGTGACCTTCCAGCAGAGTTCCCAAGTCTCATCACAACATAAGTCTCTCCAGCGGCAGCTCCACAAATAAAACTCTCTATTGAAAATTCTCCAGCATTTCCCTACTCAAATTCTTCCTCCCAAACACTTAGATCTGTGTTCAATTTATAGATGAACTGTAGGTTGTTTTGTAATCAATAAAATTCCAAAAATAGGCAAGACATGTTTCCATTCATGTAGATGTCAAATGGACACTTGGATCTGAAGCTTGACACATGTGAACCCTCCTAGAAGACATTGGCCAAGTGGAGATTCCAGAACAATGAGAATTTTTCTCCCAATGTGACCAACGCACCTTTGAATGTCGGGAAGTGCTTTGTAGAGTAGCCTTGAATGGGGCTACCTACATATGCAAGGCACTTAGGCCCCTTAGAGCCTGCGTTGGTGAGCTCCCACATGTTTAATAATAAGCTTCAAACCATGGAAAATCCTTACTTAATGAAAGTCTTTTTTGATTTATGTTGTTTCTTGTCTTAGGGAATATAGCAACTGAGATGATAGGGAATGATAGACCCTTGATCATCGGTCTTGGAGATGATTCCCAGTTAACCAGGTCATTGGGAATGATGCCCAAATTTACCTATAACAATTTCCCCCTAAAGCATGAGATCCAAATAATAAGAACAGTTGATTGAGATGCTTTACACTGTTATGAGCCTGAAAACAAAGTGAAACGGTCACCTGCATCAATATTATAATACATTACATCATGATATATCCTATATTGATCATAATTGCTGAGGGTAGGCATTCCCATAGTCAACACATAAAACAATCTAATAACATGTACATAATTTAGATAATCGTCTACATTGGAATGTTGCCTAGATGCAGAGATGCCTACAGATATAAGCCCATGTTTGGATGAAAATATGTATGTAAGGTCACCGTGTAGATGATGTGTACAACAATCCTGAAATCGCAGCCCGGATGGCTGAAACTAGATCTGGGGTCTTCTTATCTCATTCACTCGATCATTTGGGTACAATTCTAGCCATGCGAATATATGATTTGTCGTTGAACATGGAAAGACATCGTTTGATTACCAGCCAATAATGAAAGCTGTTAACAAACGTGAGAGAACCACGATTAATGTCAATGACCCTCAAGGTACTGCAGTACATTTCGTAAGGCATGAATAGATTATTTGATATTGAATGGTAAACAAAATATTTCGGTCAAAAGTCCGGAAGCGAGGATCTTGTCGATGCTGTAACAAGCCTTATGGTACTGGAATCTGATGTTTCTAAGTAAACTTCCTGGATATTGATTTGTAGTCGACAGGAAGTCACCTTATTGCAAAACTGGAGTTACTGATTTCGGAGACAAGGGTATGACTTGATGTAGCAATTTTCAGGGATGACGGTCATGAAAATGAAGGTTTATGAGTATTGCAGATGGATGAGTTCTTAATCACTGGATGAATTCTCTTGAACATATCGGTGACACTGTGATGAATTGGCAGCATTGACCCAAAAAAAAAGTGAAGGTATGATGAACCATAGGTGTGAATGAACCGTCAAGATGATTACCCAACCCAAACAGTCACAGACATGGAGTGAAAGAAGTTTCATGTTCAAGAGCGACTTGCTACCAAAAAGAAACTTTACTTGCTTTTCCAAAATTTTCCCCGGTCATTTTTCGACCAGTACCTCTTTATTTTTTAACAAGCTTGAGGAGGATAACATTTGCTTGATCTATAATTCAACCCTTCGGTTGAAAAAAGAATAAAGTATCGCTATTTAATAATTTAACGAGTCTAGCGATGAATGAAACTCGATTCTTGCCATGATTGACAAGCCCATTGCTATTTTATGTTTTAACAAGCTTAAAAACCGTGATAGCCTGGTCCTTTTTCATGTTTAGAGAGTCTGAAAAAGAGGGCGAAAGAGGACTCCAAAAAGTAATTTTTTCGCAAATTTGTCTCTCAGATCCGAAAAAGTGTAAAATGATATCTGAAAGAACCTCTTTGTTCATGTTTAACCAAGGTATTCCTTTTTCATAAATAGTCTATCTCAGTCCGGAAAAGGGTTAAACTTATACTGAGTAGATATCAATTCATTTACTTTAACAAGCTCGAAATGACAAGTGCTCGGCAATATTTTCACATTATCGGAGTCTAAAAAGAGCTGAAAGAAGACTCCAGGGGTTCCTTTTTCGCTGTTATAGAAGCTCAAAAAAGAGATAAAAGTGCACTTCAAATCCTTCTTCGTTTTTAACAAAGCTCGAAAAATAAGGAGAAAAAGCATGCTTTGTGGTCAAGTCCTTTTGAAATAAATCTGCACGACTAACCTGTTTGTCAAATTTTTTTCCTGTTTAGAACAACATCAAATGGATTAAAAATACCTGTTTCATGATAAAAACATAATAAAACTATAGTCATAGCAATAAATTTAACTTGCAAATAATTAAATGGCTATATAAAGCAGTTTCACTATTCATTTTTACCATTCTATAGTCACCATTTGCATTTTGGAACTCTGAACCTGATTTAGCCCCCGAACTTTAGTCATTGATTGCGGTCATTTCAATGGATGAATTTCATCGTCTTTTGATCCAGGTCAGTAATAAAAAACTCCTCTTTCTTTCAGTATTCATTTCATTACCATTCCTTGCAAATGTTTAGGGTTTTGAGGCCCCTAGGGTAAATTCTGCCAAAATTGAGGGCAACGCACCCCTGAATGTCGTAACCTGCATTGCATAGCAGGTACAATGAAGTGTACTTGCATGTGCAATGCACTGTCTCATCCCAGGGAGTGCGTTGGGCGCAGTTGAAGTTTTTTGTTTTCATGCCGTGTCCAAAATTTTCCTAGTTTTTTACAATGAATGGTATCTAATGGATCTTATGGTTGATTTTCAGGTTTCCATCAAATTATAATGACGATTACATGGAGAGAAAGAGAACATGAAGAAAAATATATAATTTCCTTGAATGATCCGGGTAATGTAAGAGCTTTAAGAGATTGCGGGTTGCTTAAGTACTTTAAACTGTTGAGAATGAGGCAACAAATAGAACTCTTAGAATTCCTTGTTCGAGCATGGGATCCAACGATAGAAGCATTTCACATAAAAAATCAAGTGTTGTCCATAACAGTTGAGGATGTGTATTTTCTCACAGGTTTGTTGAGGAGAGGTTTGCCCATTTCACTCACAGGATCTACCGTTGGAGGAGAAACAGTGAGGGATTATGTTATGCAGTATTGTTATCCGGGGTCAGAACCTAGAAAAGATGGAAAATTAAACATCTATGATGTCAGGGATTTTCCTTTGAGGACCATCCTATTCACGATTGCTAAACTAGCTGGCACCGTTACACTCCATGTAGCGAACAGATCGTATATGCAGTATGTGCTGGAATTTTTAGAGCCAACAGTTTTCAACTAGTTTGAAGTTGTTCTATCTCAGATAAAGGAACAAATGAATAAAGCAAAGGGAGGAAGGAAGAAATTTTTTAGTTATGGTTCCATCCTCATTTCCTTCGCTTTGGAACGGATTCCACTGATGCAGCCACAACATGTAACATTGGATATATCCAGTCCTAGAGATCCTCGAATGTAGAGATGGGTAGAACTCATGGGTTGGAATTTAGGCCAATCGACTGTTTTGTTCTCGACTGCATTCTTCGCCTGGTTCAGGCAACAGACTATCGCCATCTATGAGTATGCATATGCAGGCGTCGACTTCCGAGGAGATCCAGATCTAGTTTTACCAGAAAGTGCTCAGTGGGGTGCAATAGGTAAGATTGATTTGACCATGTTTTTTTATTTTTATAAGGTTTATACAATTTTTTTTGTGTTTTGATTTCTTTCCAAGACTAAAATAATTTTTTTAATGTAATGCAGATATCAGTTGTGTTCAACTAGTAGAGGAACTAGAGCGCCAAGCGGATGCGCCAGCAGAGAGGGTTGTCGGGAGAGAAGTCCTTCAGGACCTTGATATGGCTGAGATTCTTGTTGAGCTCTAGCAGCACATAGAGGGGTTGACCTTCGGGATTTCGTATTGCTAGATCGAAGAGCTTCCCATGTGACTGCATCGACACACAATTGGGGTTCCTAACCGTTGCATGTGGTTGCTCCGTAGGATTGCTAGATCTATAGCGTGCTATCATGAGCACCGCTAGTTTACTTATGACTTTTTTGCATACATTTTGAGGTCAGATGACCAACGTGTCTTGGGCACAAATTTTGTAAAAAACCTATAACTATCTATCTATATGATTTTAGAGTTTTTACTATGTTTAATGCGCAATCCTATTCAATGATGTGAATTTTTTCTTTACCTATGTCACAAATGTCTGTCTAAAACTTGATTAGCTAATGAATCAGTTAAAGTGTTCAGATTTCTGGAAATGTTTTGATATTGAATGAAATCAAAATGTCTCTCCAAAATTTGAACTCTAAGGAATAATCTAAGCAGTTCTGGATTTCTAACAGTATAAATACTAGTAAGTTGTAGTACCACAAGTTGTGAGTCTAACCTTATGATTATGCGGTTAATACCAAATGAAATGGCATCAGAGAAAAGTTCAATCAATGCGCTATAATTAGCGATATTATTCGTCGATCTACCGATACAAATCCCTTGAAAACTCACTAACTCATCGTTCGGAGTGAAAATGGCCCATGCCGCAGAGGATAGATTCTGCGTACTACGACTAGCACCATCAACATATCCAAAAAATGGTTCTGAAGATTTAGTCATCTACGATGAAATGTAAAGTGGATTACTAATGTCAAGAAAACTCTAAAATACAAATTAAGATAGTGAATGCAAATCAACAACATATAAATAGTATAATACAAAAAAATACTACGCTCATGATTAAGCATAGTAACGTTTCGAATGCAACCCATTTCTAGGTTGTGCCAATGGAATCCCATTGTAATCAACTAACTCATAGGCACCCTTAGAAAGAACTCTTTTGACAATGTAGGGGCCATGCCATAATGGCTCGAATTTCCCTGTACCTATTTTTTCAGCTTCCTGGTCATAAAGAAGGACCAAATTGCCCTCTGAGTAGATGCGAGGCTGGACATTTTTGTCATATTACGCCTTTATACATCTCTTATGTGCTTCGTTGGCCAATTGGGCTTCACGACACATTTCATCTAGATAGATGAGGTTAAGGAGAAACGCTTCTTCTTCTCAGGTGTCAGGTAAAAAGTCTATCACGAGTTTTAACAATGATATTTCTCATTGGATTGGTAAGATAGCTTCCAGACCATACACCAATTGAAAAGGAGTAAATCCGGTCACGTTTCTCACCAAGGTTCGATACGCCCATAAGGTGGAGTACAGAATCAAGTGCCAGTTCCTCTTACGGACTCCTATCATTCGTTGAAGCATTCGTTTAATAATTTTGTTAATAGCCTCAACTTGTCCATTTGATTGTGGATAATAAGGAGTAGAATTATCATAAGACAATCCTAACTTGGCTATCAATTCAGACATCATATGGTTGCAAAAATGCTTCCCATAATCCATTACTATAGCCTGTGGGACCCCAAACCATGCAATGACATGATTAAAGAAAAACAATGTAGTTGTTTGTTCTGTGTTATTGAATGTAGGCATCGCTTTGGCCCATTTGGTAAAATAGTCGACTGCGACAACAATATAACCATGTCCCCCGAATGAAGGAGGGTTACAGGTCATGAAATCAATACCCCAATTCATAAATGTTCCATCAGAGACAACAAGATGCATTGGCACTGGCGGTTTGCGGATTTTACATTCATAAATCTGGCATGCATGACAACTTGTGACTGCGAGGATACAATCTCGAAAAATAGTAGGCCAAAAGTAACCGGCATGGAGTATCTTCTGCGCAGTAGCATAACCAGATAAATTTCCACCACAAGCCCCAACATGGCAATCATTTAACACTTTTTCGGCCTCCTCATGAGTGAGGCACCTCCTTAAAATGGTATTGACACCACAACGATAAAGTGTATCGCCGACGATCAGATAATCTTTGGCTTGGTATCGAATACATCGCTGATCAGAGCAAGAGGTATTAGGTCAAAAAGTTTGGGTTTGGAGATAAATGATGAAATCTTCATACCAGGGATCAGATGATCTGATCAGAAACAGAGACTCATCTGGAATACATGGTTCCGACGAAGTTGCAGTACTATCACAGGGAAGGTCACCGAGAAGCTCAGCCAAAACAAAAGACTTCTTTGATTTGGATTTGATGAATTCCAAATAAAATTCCTACAAAATGACGATCCATTTTGAATATTTTCCCCCCAGCAATTGACGTGATAAGATGTAAGTCATGGGGTTGCAATCCGAAACTATTGTTGTTTTTCGGAGCAGGATATAATGGAAAAATCTTTGGACAGCTTGAACAGCTGCCAAGGAAAGATTTTCCACGTATGAGTACTTAACTTCTGTATCATTGAGATTACGACTCAAATAATAGATCGGATGTTCAATTCCATCTTCTACTTGGACCAAAACCATAGTGATGGTCATTTCAGCTGAGGTGATATATAAGAAATAATCATTTTGATAATTTGGAGGATACATTAATGACGGTTGGACAAGATGGTCCTTGAAAACATCAAAAGAAGCTTGCGCAACTTGGTCCCAATGGAAGGGAACCCCATTTTTTAATAATCAAGTAAATCCTTTAGCCATTTTGGCATAGTTTGGAATGAACCTTCTTAGGAAGTTAGCCTTTCCTTGAAGTTTATGTATCTGAAGTAGGTTTGATGGTGCAAGTAAATAAAGAATGGCTTGAACCTTCAACGGGTCTATTCTAATTCCTTATTTTGAGACTACGAATCCAAGCAATCGACCAGAACCAACAAAAAACACACATTTTTGCGGATTGAGGCGTATATTGTACTATCGACATTGTAAGAAAGTGGCTCTCAAATGCATCGGGTGATCAGTCCAATTTCATAAATGCGCTGGTAAATCATCTAGATATGGTTGAACAATGTGCTTGATGTCGTTGAAATTATAATCCATTTCTCTCTGAAAATTTTCCCCAGCGTTCTTTAAACCAAACGGAAGTTTCCTATATGCGAATGTGCCCCAGGGACAGATGAATGTTGTCTTATGTTGGTCATCTGGGCAGATATTGATTTGATTGTAGCCGGAAAATCCATCCATGAAAGAAAATATTTCACATCCAGCACAATCGTCAATAATCTGGTCAATAAAGGGTGTAGGATAGCTTTCTTTTATACAAGCATGATTAACATCCTGATAATCGATGCACACTCTAATGGTTCCTTGTTTTTTCATTACAGGAATGATATTGGAAACCCACTCAGTTAGCAGAACAGGGTAAATGAAACCAGCATGCAAAAGATTTTCAACTTCTGCTTTGATGGCAGTGGCTTTCTTCGGATGAACAGGATGAAGCCGTTGACGTACAATTTTGATGTCAGGATACATATTAATAGTGTGTTCAACTATACTAGTATCTATGCCTAGCATTTCCTTGTAAGACCAAGCAAATACGTCACAAAATTCATGAAAAAGAGAGCGATATGATTCAAGTTTTGATGGAGAACAAGATACACCGACATGAATATTTTCTACAATGCCAGGTTTAGTCGAAATATCGATAGAAATCATTTCTTCAATATTTTGTAAATTTCGCTCAGATTCAATTGCATTAATCGGAAAAGAATTCGAAAAGAAATTTTGAATGGATGGGTGATATAGTTCACTGAGATTATTTTCTTCATAATCTGGAAGATGGGAACGATGATGATAATCTTCCCATGGTTCTCCTTTTGCCATCATGGCTTCCAAAATATTTTCATCTATCAAAAATTTTGAGGAAAATGGATCAGATGGAGTACCAAAATCTAATGAACGATCAACCCAAACACACGGTGACGCTGATTTCGGATTTTCCGCCCAAGCCAAATAGATTGATTTCTATTGTAGCTCAATAGGGCTGAGTGATAAAACATCATCCAACGTAGAAATATCATAATCACTAGTACTCTTCTGTAAGACAGATAGAGTGGAAGAGATCATGTAGTAGGTCTCTATGCTTGCAATTTATGCTGACATCATTGGCAGCGGTAATGCAAAGGTTCCCATAAGAGTGGAATCCTTTAAGAGTCGTACACCAATGTTCTGGATTTCTACTTGGGCTAATTGAATATATGGAATGCTTCCAGTTACCTATGAAGGAGAGGCAAAAAAGGATAATTAATTAATGATTGTAATAGTACCTTTATGAGGAAAGGCAACCATTCTAAAATATGTAGAAATAATAGCAGTCATCGCATATACCGATGGTCTTCCGAGTAAAATATTGTAGTCAAGGGGTCCGTCAATATCCTCAACATCAATACTTATTGTTTTTCCCCCTAATTCAACTTGCAGGTTATTGATAATACCACAAGGTTTATATGTTCTTCCATCAAAATCCTTCAATGTCGTTGATGATTGTGATAATCGCGGCGAGCCAAGTGACTTCCAATAGTTTAGAGACATAATGTAGGTAGATGCTCCCTCATCAATAATAGTGTGATGAACAAGGTGATTGAGAAAATTTACTTGGATGGAGAATGCCAATTCTGCTGGTAGCTGCGGCACATAGCCCGTATGATTAAAGACGACAAGATTAGAATCAGTCGGATCAATTCCACCAATGGCCGACAGTAAAGCCTACTTCTGGGAGGGAAAATTTTGTAATACCTCAAGAGCAGACATAGCTGAAGGGGATTGAGCCAAATCTTCAACTATATTATAATTTTGTGTAGATATTGCTCGAGGATTATATATCGATTTATGAATTACTCCCTTCGGTGGCTTAATCGTCAATTCAGGAATAACAGGAGGTGGTATTGATTCATTAGATGGATTTGTTGTCGAGGTATTAGGTTGATCAGTGGCCGGAATACCGTAGTCTTTATTCCGCGTTGACACCAAAATATCTTGTGAAGGTTTTGTAGTGGATAATATTAACACTTGGGAACTAGGAGTTGGATCCATAGCAACCAAATTTGTGTCTGGATTTGGAAATGGGTCTGTCAACACAGTTGATGCATTGGAAGTCTTGATGATTTTTGAGACTTCAGCACGGTGAGGACAATCCCTAACAAAATTTTCCTCATTACATAGTATGCATGGATAACGAGATTTCCATGGTCCTGACGGTTGATCAGATGATCGTTCTTGCGGGTTAGAAGTTTGGTTTTTCTTTGATTTCCCCTTTTTCTTACTTCCTGGTTGCTTATCACTTTTGCCTTTGTCTAATGATACGGCGTTAATTTCGGAACTAGGAGCAGGATCAGATGCAGTAGTGTTGTGTGTATTTACAGTGCCTATCAAGCCGTCTCCGGCATGAGAGTCCTTTATTTGAGGAGGAACATTGAAATTAGATTGCGGCGCATTTGGTATTTTCTCATAGAGCGTGCCAGAATGAGTATAAATCAAGTCTAAATATTGGGCACGAGCGATGACTTTCTCTTCTGTGAAAACACCACCTTTAGCCACATCCTCTGTGATAGATGGTAAAAAGGATTTGATGAACCATTCAGCAAGGAGCTGATCAGGAACAAATGTCTTAACCATTCGTCGACGGTGACGCCACTCATGAATATGATATGAAATGTGAGTAGCGTTACTTCATTTGAAGTTGGTAAAGAGTTCCATTCTAGTCTCGTATCTGATCGGTATCTGGAAATGGGTCAAAAAGACAGTAGCCAAAGTAGTGAATTTTTGAAAGAAGCTCTAGGTAATTCAATGTACCATTTAGTTGCCGGACTTGTGAGCATTCGTTGAAAAAGACGTAACCGAACAAAATCATCATTTAGGGAATTTGATGAACACCATAAATGATAAGTCATAACATGAGTTGATGGGTATTCTCCAAGGTTTCCATTGAATTTAGGAATTTTGGAGGGTAATTTATGTGGTATCACTAGCCACCAAGGAGCATAATTGATAGGATCATTGGTTAACTGGTTTAAATCTGGTAATTCCAAGGTTGCAACAAAAGGCAATTGTCTATTAAGGTCAGGTTGAGCATAGCCAGGATAAGATGGAATTGCTTGGGCAACAGGTCTTTGAGCATCGACATATGGGATTTGTTGCTGGTAACCCAGATAGGGGTTGTTTTGCATGGAAAATGCTTGAGAGTTCTTTTGACCAAAACCTGGATATGGTACTTGTTGATATGAAGTTTGAGGAATTTGCACCTGTGGCTGCCAAGGGGTCTGTCCACCAAGATTATAACCCAAATTTGTATAAGTTTGATTCAGTTGATATGTATAACCAGATTGTGTTTGTGACATCCCATAAAATGGTGGACCAGCTTGTGAATAAATAATTCTTGATACAAGTTGTTGTAAATTAACCAAAGGATTTTGAGTCTGTGGACCCAAAATTTGATGATATTGAGTTGAAGAACTCGCATGATAAGGTTGATGTATAAGATTTTGATGCTGTAGCAGGGGTATAGATGTATTAACAAGTGGTATTGAAGTGGGTGTAACAGGTTGAATTGGTTGATACGATTGGACAATTGTTTGTGGTTGGATAGTCAGAGTGGGCTGCCATTGAAAAAAATTCATGTCAACATTAGTTTGACCAAAATGTGACTGAGTACTGTCATATTTGGCGACCATAGGTTTCCCCTCAACATAGGGAGGATAATAAGACGGAAAATATTGTTCTCCAAATGTTGGGAGTCCAGTTGATATGGTATTTAAAGGAATTGACCCATAATGACCGGCTTGATATTGCCCTGATGATGGATTTAATGAATCAAGTCGTTCAGTACTAACTATAGGACTACCAGTTAAAACACCAGATGATGACATTGGAAAAGACCATGAACGTGAAGGTGCACCAGAGAAAAGGCTAGATAGTGATTTATAACTTGTTGGGACCGAAGGGCCACCATGAAAATATGGCTCTGGTGATGTTGTGAACATCGACGGAGTAGCGAGGGTAGGAGCTGACGTAATTGGAACAGCAAACCCAACCGAAGATGCTGGTTCAGACATGGTTGTTTGATCAAATGTATACCCTTGAAAATCGACAGGTGATTGAATGGAAATAGGATCAACAAAAATAGATGGAAACAATTGAGGAAATGACTGGTATAGGTAAAGGTCTCCCCCAAAGTGGGTTTGACTTAAAGGTGTATCAGGTTGAGGGATTTCTTCAATTGAGATTAAACCAGGAGGAAGAAGTTCATTGTCAGGCCCAAAATATATTTCAGACGGTTGACTGTGTGAAATAGGAGTTTCAGTGGCTATAGAACTTTGTGGGATGATCAAGGTAGGTACAAATTCCATCTGTTCATATTTAGGATTCAGAGATTCTGGCAAAGAAGAGACAGGATCTGGATCAATGTGTGATTGAACAATGTCGAGTCCATGAGGTATGGTCTCAGCGATTGAATGGATCGTGACCATGGGTAGCTATGAAGACTCTGTTTCAACAACAGTAGATGAATCGAGATGTGTGGAAAAAATTTGAGCTAACTCTAGATTAAATGATGATGTTTTGTCAGAGGTACGAATTGTACTTGATTCGGCAGATCGTGATTGACTTCGCCTACCAGAAATAAATTCTGGCGGTAAAGGTGGTTTTAAAGCTAATCTACGTAAACGACGGGGGGTAGGATTGTGTTCTTTCATGATTACTTATTTATTTTATACAAAAACAAATTAAAAAAAAGGGTAATGCTAGGCAAAAGGGTTTATCAGGAAACTGTGAACTGCAGAATACCTCTCGGTGAACCAAGAAGTACGGGCAGGTAATCTCCTCGAATGTTGTGTTTGGTGTATCAAAATTTCAAGGCGGCCGACTCGGTTCACTATGGATGGATAACACCTAAAATTTGTTCTCCCAAATATACCCGAAGGTACATGGAGGCCCATGTCCGTATTAGCGTTGTCTGATGCGAAATCGCACAGTGAGAGCACCCCTTTATACTTATCGTACTGTAACACCGCCTGATATACCCGAAAGTACGTGGACAAGCTATGATATACTTACGTACGTGGAGTGAGGTATCACACTCGGAATGTATCGCAGACAATTTAATGACAACTGCTATGTTTTACGACGCGAGAACACGTCTCTAGCCTAGACCTCTAAATGTTATCGTTAATGTTCCAATGCGTTGTCCAGTAAATTGAGATTTATTTTATGTTGATCTTGCTTAACAGTTTTCCTTTCAAGTTCACCATGATGATGTATATGAAATTCCTAAAATGCAAGCTAATAATGATAAACAAACTTTCACTTTTAGCTTTTTCAATGAAATACCTAGCTACTAAGGGAAGAGAGAAAATAATTTGAGAGCAAACAAATTAATGAACAAAACAAATCAATGAATCTCAAAATAAATGCAGATTTCCTAATGTTCCTTTTGCAAAAAATAAAAAATCCTACATGCAAATGCAAGTTTTTCTTTTCAGTTTCCTTAATGTTATGAGTGCAAAAAAGAAACTAGGTGCACTAGATCAATAATCGAAATGCTTTTTACTTTCGAGAAATGAATAATACAAACAACAATTTCTCTTTTGAAGGAAAAACGAGGATTTCAACAACAATTTCTCCTATCAAGGAAATGAATATTTTATGAAAATTTCCTATTTCGAAAGCAAATGATTCTTAATTTGACCATAAAAATTACTTTGAAATCAACTTGTCAATGATAATGAAAAAAAAAATAAAACAACATTGAACAAATTTTCAGTCAAAGGAGAAGAAGTATATAGAGTTACTGGTCAATAGAGCATCAAACTTTTTAGAAAAAATCAACAAACAAAACTGAAGCAAAGTACAAAGTCAGATTCAAGGGGATTTGTTCCTTTCAGGAGCCAACGCAGTCTCCAAGGGGAGACAGTGCTCTGCAACGTAGGCTGAGAAGGGAGACAGTGCTCTGCAAAGCACTGTGCCCTGACTAAGGGTGCGTTGGGCATAGAAAACAAAGAAAAAGCTACTGTTTGGCTCACTAACTTTGCAAATTAATCTCTAAAAAATTCTATTCTTTATGTGAAATAGCTACTGGTTGGATTTAGAAAGCAGATCAGAGACTAAAACACCTAGAAACAAGAGAAGTTCTCCCCAGTGGAGTCGCTAGTTCGTTGGGCTAGAATTGTAATCTATGGATAAACTACGCTTCCCTAAACTGGTGTCTAGTCTAGAACAACAGGTGAAAGACTATACTAATGTTTCTCCTAACTCAGAACATATACACAGAGAGGATTGGATGCTTACTTATTTCAGTCGCTTCCAAATGGCTCCTTTCTGTTGCTTCCACTACAACTTCAAATTCAAGCGGTTTCAAATAGCTGAATGCTTCCTGCAAGAAAGAACATTGAAACAATAGAAGATGCAATAATATAGATATCTATTCAAGCTAGTTAGCTAAATCAGTTAAGCATAAACTACATTCATCAACCAAGATTTTGCAATATGGAAAATCAAAGTAAACATGGATGCATGTAGGGAAAAACAAGAAGTACTCTTTATTCATGATAGAAGGAGAGGTTACAACCTAGTGACTGATTTGTAGTGACCTTCCAGTACAGTTCCCAAGTCTCATCATAGCATAAGTCTCTCCAACAGCAACTCCACAAATCAAACTCTCTATTGAAAATTCTCCAACATTTCCCCACCCAAATTCTTCCTCCCAAACACTTAGATCTGTGTTCAATTTATAGATGAAATTTAGGTTGTTTTGTAATCAATAACATTCCAAAAATAAGAAAGACATGTTTCCATTCATGTAGATGTCAAATCGACACTTGGATCTTAAGCTTGACACATGTGAACCCTTCTAGAAGACACTGGCCAAGTGGAGATTCAAGAACAATGAGAATTTCTCTCCCAATGTGACCAACACACCTTTGAATGTCAGGAAATGTTTCGTAGAGCAGCCTTGATTGGGGCTACCTACATATGCAACGCACTTAGGCCCCTTAGAGCCTGTGTTGGTGAGCTCCCACATGTTTAATAATAAGCTTCAAACCATGGAAAATCCTTGATTGATGAAAGTCTTGTTTGATTTATGTTGTTTCCTGTCTTAGGGCATATAGCAAATGAGATGATAGGGAATTATAGACCCTTGATCATCGGTCTTGGAGATGATGCCCAATTAACCAGGTCATTAGGAATGATGCCCAAATTGACCTATAACAGATACAATAGATAGTGAGATAGATGTAAATAATTTAGATTTGAATGAACCAACTAAATTCACTCAAATAGAAATAAATAAATCAGAAACCGTAGAAAATAGAAGAAATAGAAAATTATGATTTTGAGATTTTAAACCTCAAAATAACCTTTTGCCTAAGGGGTTAGTACCATTAGTGATCTTTTTGATTGAAATGATGTATCTAGAAAACCAAAAATGGAACCATTGAGATTAGACATAGAAGAATGTAACATAGGAACAGAACAAAAGCCTAAGATCATCAAATTATCCAAAGAATTACCTCAATATGAAAAGTTGAAATACATAGCTTCGTTTAAATAATTTCAATATGTGTTTGCATCATAACTCAAGTTATGAAGACCTTAAGTCTTATGACACCAGCATCATTCAACATAAAATACCTATCAAAGAATATCAGAAACCATTTAAACATAATCGTAGGAGGATTAATCCAGTTCTTATGCCTTTGATTGAAAACAAAGTAAAAAGGATGTATGAAGCATAGATCATTGCACCTATCAAATATTCTAATTGTTTTCAAACTTAGTTCCCACTAGGAAGAAAATAGGGGAAATCAGACTTTGTGTTGATTTCTGGAATTTAAACAAAGTGTCCCTAAAAGATAACTATCCTCTCCCCAAAATGGAACATATTTTACAGAGGGTGGTAGGATCATCCAGGATTTCATTGCTTGATGGAGTTTTTGGATATAATCAAACCTTATTTCAACCAGAAGACCAACCAAATAATTCATTTACTACTCGCTGGGGTACTTTCATGTATTTGAAAATTCCTTTTGGATTAATGAATGTGGGAGCTACATTCCAGAGAGCTATGGACATAGATTTTTCCAAAGAAATACATGATTTTCTTGTCATTTATCTAGATGATATAACAATATTTTCAAAAAATAGACAATGAACATCTAGATCATTTGAGACAAGTGTTTATTAAATGCAGAAAATTTGGTATTTCTTTGAATCCCAAAAATACTCTGTTTGGACTTGAATAAGGTAAACTCTTAGGACACATAATCTCAAAAGAGGGAATTAGGATAGATCCGGCTAGAATAGAGGCAATTTGGAACATAATTCATCTTAGAAACATCAAGGAATTACATGCATTCTTAGGTAAAATCAATTTCCTTAGAAGATTCATTTCTAATTTAGCATAATTAATTAGAGAATTGAATAACATGTTAAATAAAGATTCAACACTTAAATGGAAAGTAGGGGCCAAACATTCCTTTGAATCAATCGAACAAGCCCTTACAAAAACACCAGTCCTAATACGTCTTGATTTCAAAAAATATTTTATTATTTTTTATTTTGCTTTAGAACATACCATTGCAGCAGTATTGTTGCAAAAGAATGATTAGGGTTATGAACATGCCATGATTTTTTCAGCAAATCCTTAAGAGATGCAACACTAAATTACAACATAATGGGAAAAAATCACTTGCTTTAGTGAAGGCTATTAAATATTTCAGAGTGTATATTTTATACTCACACATCATTACATATGTCCCAAATTCAGTAGTAAAGGACATTCTGACTTGAAATGGGCCTGATGGTAAGAGAGGAAAATGGATTTCCAATATTTTGGAATGACATTGAAATTAAGCCCACCAAATTGATTAAAGGCCAAGGTTTAGCAAAATTCATGGCTGAATCGAACTGTTAGGCATTAGATATAGATTTTATTGCTCAACTAGATGATCAGGAAGAGATGGTGACTCCACAGATCAATGAACGTTTCTTAGATTCACCTTGGTATGCAGATATCATATTTGTTTTACTAAACTTACAATCTCCTCTTGGTTTGTCTAGAACTAAAGGTAGATTCTTAAAGTTAAAAGAAATGAAATATTGTATCATAGATAATGCTTTGTTTTGGAAAGATCATGGTGGCATTTTATTAAATTGTTTATTAAAAGATGAAGTTGATAAAGTTATGCAAGAATTTCATGTAGGTGACTGTGGAGGACACCTTTACTGGAAATCAATTGATGATAAAATATTGAGGGCAGGTTTTTACTGGCACACTCTTTTTTCAAATGTTATAAAGTATGTGACCTCCTATCACAAATGTCAGATCTTTGAAGGGAAGAAAAAACTATTACCTTTACCCCCAAAACCCATCTCCACAGAAATGTCATTTCAGCAATGGGGTTTAGACTTCATTGGTGAAATTCACCCACCCTCCTCAACCGAGCATAAATGGATTTTGATAGCCACTGATTATTTCACCAAGTGGATGGAAGCCATTCCTTCTACACAAGCCACTGATTCTGTCATCATATCATTCCTTGAAAACAATATATTGTCTATATTTGGATGCCCATAAAACCTCATTACTGATAACGCAACTACTTTCAAATATAAGAAAATGATTGACTTCTATAACAAATACCACATCAACCTTGGCCATTCCACTGCCTATTACCCTCAAGGTAATGGTCTTGCAAAATCCTCAAATAAAATCCTAGTTGATATCATCAAAAAAATGTTAGAAGACAACAAAAAGACCTGGAACAAAAGGTTAGTTAATGCCTTATGGGAATATAGACTAACTACAAAGAAGTCCATTGGTACATCCCCTTATCAACTAGTATATGGAATGGATGCTATTTTTCCATCCTCTTTAGGAGTGCCAGTGATGAAGATGATACAAGAACTGCAGGTAGAACCCAATGATGTCCAGAGAAGGGTAAATTGGACCATACATTTGTAGCAAACCAGGGAAGAAGTCTATGTCAAATCACAAGTGATCCAAGATAAAATAAAAAATATATTTGACAAGAAAAAAAAACAGAATGATTTTTACATAGGTGATAAAGTGCTCAAATGGGATTCTAGGAGAGAAGATAAAGCTAACTATGGTAAATTTGATTTTCTATGGAAAGGTCCATATATCATTTATGGCTACAGAGGTAACAATGCATTATTTTTGAAGGAGCTATATGGATCATATATACCAGGAGGACTAGTTAATGGAAGGATGTTGAAGCATTACTTTTCCCCAGATTAACCAATAATTCACTTTGTTTACTTTTCTCATTGTACATAACATTGCAAAGTTTAGATTGGATTGGATGTCTTTCTTGCAAAGTTAAAGCCCAAAGAGAAGGCCCTAAGATTTGAAAGAGATAATATCATAAGTATGAATAAATCAGAGCTCATAAAACAGTTCCAAGGCAAGCACAGTCAAAGTTTCAAGGCTACTGATCTTAAAATTCTTGACATTTCACTAGGAAATTCCATCCCCGTGTGGAGCCACTGTTAGGGTCCTATAATAATAGGATTCATAATTTTGAATTGACTATGATTAGTCTTGTAATATTTCACATAATTTTCTTTCTACAAATTTTTTTCCCATATTAAAAAATGTAAAGAGGGTAAGTCCTAAAAGAAAAATCAAAGGACTGAAATAAAAAGATCAAGAAAAGAATATAAAATATGAACCCCACTAAAAAGAGATAAAAAATAGATCCTGAAATTAATGCAAATTCAAATGCCACTACTTTTTTATTTTACTTTGCAAAATAATATTTTGTGCAGCTTGTCAAAAATGCCACAATCCATGATGGTCAAACAACTTAATATTGATCATTCATGCTTTAAATTTCATATTGATAGTTAGAGAATAAATATCTATCCAAACTGTTTAATCTTGGAAAATTAGTAGTTAGGTAGAGAATAATAATGAGCTCATTAGTTTAATATGAGCCATTGGAAGTCATAAGGTTAGAATTATATAGTTTTCTTATCAAAGAAAAATTAAAGGGTCAGCAAGCTCAAATGCACCCAAATAAATGAAGAAAAAATGTTAGGGTAAAACATGGGTAGGCAGAAGTAGTTTTCACAAGGCATGGAAAGCATCAAATTGGTCATTTCATATAACTAATATCCCTAAAAATCTCCTCCCTTCGCTAAAAACCCTAATGCCACTCTTAAAAGGAATTTTCCCTTGTAAAAATATTCCTTTCCCATCATTTTAACTTTCCCCTTCCTAAAAACCACTTTTCCTTAGTTAAAAAGAATATGTTTAATTGGAAAAGTAAATTTCTTTACTAACTTCCCTTTTTCATTAAAACATTCCCCAAAACCCCCCTTATCCTAAGTCTGAATGGTTAAAATGGTAAGTCATGCCCCACTATAGAAAATACTTCCCGATATCAGTTCAAGCACTAATTATTAGTGTATTTTATTAATCTCGCAGTTATATACATTCTTGCACATATTAAATATCCCACATCATATTTCATTAACCTCCCTTTATATTTAACACCGATTAATATAGATAGTTAAACCCGTAGTTTATTAAACCTTTTATATATCAAAGCCCTATTATAAAGTCTCGATCCCATATATATTAAGCCATTGCTTATGTATTATAATCATATCGCATACATATTCCCTAGTCCCACATTGCATAGCCATTGCATGACTCATCCTAGGCGACGCCTAACAAATCCCCGACGGATTCCTCCTATACACCCAACCGTCAGATCCACATTCATAAGATCCGATGGCCAATAAACCTCTTTGCATCACCAATTTCTCGACACTTAACACCATCGAGGGCTTGCGAAATGAGCAGTTTGAAAGCCCCACTCCACTACTACGTGGCAGCCCCACAACCCATCTCACCCTCCAATCCAAAACTGTATACCATCATATCGCAATGCGAAAACTTCCAAGTGGATTTTCGCCTATTGCAACGGATACCGCTGTTATTTGAATTTGACCCCGCTCAATAAAGATTAACCACTGTTGGTTAAAAACAATAAGATTTCCCTAAAAAAGTATTTTCACAATTATTCTGTTAAAGTTTGCGGAGAAATAGCATTATCGATCTATTCCAAAGCAAAAGAATATCTGCTGACCTGTTTTCAAGATAATTCACACTAGAATTCAAACCTTTTGATGCTAAAGCCAGTGCAGAATCATCCTGAAGTAGTATAAAGACCATTGAAGCCTTAGAAAGCCTCCGTTGCCCCAAGAGAAACCTTCTGCATACCACAACTTCATTTTCCAATTATTTGTGAAGAGCCAAGACCTGTTCTTAAACAAGAAAGTAATAAGTTAATTGAACCCATGCAAAAAGCTTTGAAGACCATAGAAAATCCATTGTTCCTACCGAAACCCTATTTAAGGGCCTGAGCTTATTTCTTGATCACATAAGAGTAATTAATTGATAAAAATAAACAAAACAATGGTCTCCCAAGGTATTGTGACAGTCAATCCCCTGCAACCTCCTGTTGTTGATGTGGAACATACCCCCCTTGCAGACAAAGAATTCAAAATTAGTGACCCTGTCACTGATTTCAACCTCCTTGAGCTCCACTGCTAGAGCCATGATAAGTCAATTGACCAAGCTGATGATGTTTACCTTTGGGAATCAAATTTTCCCAAGTATATTGTCCCACAGACTTTCTAGTTTCCAGAGGTTATTAGACTCTGTCAAACTAGTTATTTTCCTGATCAAAGAGCCTTAGTGACCCATGGTAAAGATATTTTATTCATCATCACAATTGAATCAATAAACTAGATGCTGCAAAATTCTCTAGAAAACATCAGAGGATAGTTAAAGTTAGAAAAGGCTTCCTCACAAGCCAAGGAAAACTGAATTAAATCACTAGAAAAGTTGGTCATAGAGGTACGATATGATCCTAAAAACATCAAAGTTGCAGAATAAATCATCAAGAAAAAGAATGTAATATCCCCAATTAGTCCTAAGATAATGGGGATATTCAGATTTGTTTTATTTTTCTATTTCAAGAATAAAAATGTAAAGGAGGTCCATAATACTCGTGAACAGTGAATAAATCAATGCCACATGTGAAAAAGGCTAAATATTGGCTATGTAAGCAAGCACCCTTGGGTGTGTGGAAGGGGCTGGATATTTTGACTGGTTCAACCATGACCAAATTTACAGTGCTGTCTTGGAGGAGTGGCCATCAATGAGGCATAACGCAGTTTTAGATGGAGATGGCTTGTGTGAAAGAAGTGATTTCATTGAAAGTGGTTTAGGGTTTACAAGATCTTAACTTATAAAAGGAAAAGGATGGAAACATTAGAAGGTTGTTGATGATATTTTATTTTCTGAGTATATTGTCTGTTTAGACATATCTCATTCTCTTGCTGTTTAGCTGAGAATAATGTTGTTTAGCTTTAGGTGTTCCCGATCGGGAATCCACCTCTTTCCTTGAGAGGCCTCTTGGAAGAGTCTTGTATTGCATATTCCACTATCTGGATAAAGTCCAAGCTTCTTCTTCCAACTACAATGTAGATCCTGTTGAGGGTTTGGTTGTCTTTGAAAGCTGCAGTAAGTGGAGACTAGATCTACACAAATCTAGGTCATTTCAGTGCCCTTTGTTAGTGGAGGAGACTTCTACTCCATTGGGAGGAGAGTATTGAAGTGCTTGGGTTTCAATTTCTGATCTTGGCATGTGGCCAACCACATTATAAACCTTACAGTGCATTTTTCCTTCTAGATCAACGTTATTCGTGTAGGTGTTGTTGCAGGGACTTTTGGCATACCATATATAGAGCTGGTTTTCAAGTGTTGGGGATCTTCCCTTCACTTTGGAGATCCATTGGAGGAGATCTATTCCTTGTTTATATCAGATCTGATCTGCATACTTCTGAATACTTCTGAATATCTGAATATTTTTGCAGATATGCAAACTTAGATCGCAGATTTACTTCATGTACATGGTGTAATGCTGAAAACCCCAAGGGGATTTTGAAGAAGAGCCAATATAGTGTATGGATCTATTATAGATCTGAATTTTCATGCATTTATTTGCTCTAGATCTGAATTGTAATCAAGAGTTGTTGCAACCTAATAAAATAACGCTTTCAAGGCTTTTTCAGTCCATACATGTGATTGGAACACCTCTTTTTGAGGATTTTCTTCTATTGGTGACTTGTATTTCTAGTTATGCATCTTATGGACCACATTGTACATCTATTTTTCTGTTATAAATACATTTGAAAGGTGTCCATATTGGCTTCCTAAATTGATTTATATGAACTGCGTTATTTTCCTGCAAATCCTCTTTCTATTGTTACATTCCCCATTTGGGAATATTACAGTGGTATCAGAGCATCATATTGGCACAACCTGTGCCTTCTAAGAAGCCAATATGTCTTATGAAGAAGAAGATCCTCTTATTGAAAGAGAGAAGAGGTATCTAAAAAGAATACAAAAGAAATTTGATTACACCAATGACAATGAAGACAAGGGTAAAGCCCCTGTATCTGGAAGTGAAGAAGAAGAAAAGGATTTTCCAAAGATCCTTTTGAGAGACATGCAAGATCTTCCTATAGAGATCAAAGATATGAGAATATAAAAAATCAAAGAATCCCCTAAAGGATCTCATCTTGGAGAAGGCTCTGGCATATCTCATCACTAGAATCATTAACCAGTGCATCAACCACAAGTTTCCCAAAGCTCTACCATGCCTACCTTTTTGGCTGTGGGAAATGAAGGGTTTCAAGAGCATGAATCCCTTGAAAACTATTTTGTAGAATATGAGTCTCAAAATCAGAGATTCAACGATCACTTGAGCTTTCAGGATTTTTGTCACATAAAGGACAAAAGAAGACCAGGGCATCATCATAGAGGTGGTGGATTCATTCAGAATCATGATCAACACCACACTATGGGAAGATTATTTTTACCCAAATTTGATGGGTCATCTAATTGTTCTACCAAATATTGGGTAGAAAAAGTTGACATCTAATTTTAGTTGAACAAGGTTCCAGAGATGGAGGCTATCAAGATTGCAGCACTACAACTTGAATAAGAAGCACATGACTAGTGGTTCTATGGATTGTCTACATTGGCTCATGCCAATGTGACTGATTATTCAGAGTTCACTAGAAGGCTAGTGGAAAGGTTTGACAGAAGATATCCAGAGGCACCATTCATGAGCCTTACAAATTTAAATCAATCAGGTAATACAGAAACTTACATTTCTGAATTTTTAAGATTATCTTTTATGGTTCCTGATTTGTCTGTAGCAAGAAGGGTGTACATGTTCATTGATGGTTTAGATGAACCTCTTCATGGGTTGGTTAAATCTACCAAGCCCACTACCCTACATGATTCTATTGAAAGGTCTAGAGACCTTCAAGATGCCTTGCCAAAATAAAAGGCAACTTTTCAGTAGAAGCCTTCTTTTCCTTCAAAGGGAAAAGAAGAAAAAGCTGCTCCTTCAAAGGAGAGCTCATACAAGAAGCCTCTTGATGATGAAGTCCAGAGAGATCTAAGAAGAAGGAAGATTTTCTTCAATTGCCAAGAATCATGGGCACCTATACATGGATGTGTTGTTGTAAAATCATATTACATAGAGGTCTTCTCAGATGATGATGAGGAAGAAGAAAATGAACCAAGAAGAGGTCACAACGCTGACACTGCAGGAGGAGAGCCAACACCATTAGGAGATGAGAATGGAGATTTTGCTCCTATTGGAGGGGCTCTTGCATCTTTGAGAGGAGTACCTAAGTACTTGACCTTAATAGTTCAAGGTTCAATCTTGAATCAGAGGGTTTTTGTGTTGATTGATAGTGGGGCTACCCACAATTTCATTGATGCCCATCTGGTGCAAAGGAGGGAAATACCCACTGATACTTTTGAGGGATTCTCTGTGTTGGTCTCGGGAGATAGAAAAATGCAATGCATGCATTATGTTCCATCATTTTCTGCTTCAAAGACTCCAAAAGAGGACTCCTTATGGAATGAACTATTTACATCTCATGAGAACTTTGGAGGAACAATTGATGGAGTGTTGGATTGGTGAAAAATTAGCTTATGGAGGAATCTTATCACATGTTGGTGTCACCAATGGAGGAGGAGAAGAGTTTCAGCACTCACCTTATCAGTTGCTTGAGGAAAAGCAACATTTGGGAGGGGAGGACTGTAATATTCCCAAGTAGTCCTAAGCTAAGGGGGATATTCATTTTTGTTTTATTTTTTTGTTTCAAGAATAAAAATGTAAAGGAGGTCCATAATACTCCTAAACAGTGAATAAATCAATTCCACATGTGAAAAAGGCTAAATCTTGGCTATGTAAGTAAGCACCCTTAGGTGTGGAAGGGGCTGGATATTATGGCTGGGTCAACCATGACCAAATCCACAGCACTGTCTTGGAGGAGTGGCCATCAATGAGGCACAACACAGTTTTAGATGGAGATGGCTTGTGTGAAAGACGTGATTTCATTGAAGGTGGTTTAGGGTTTACAAGCTCTTGACTTATAAAAGGAAGAGGATGGCAGCATTAGAAGGTTGTTGATGATATTGTATTTTCTGAGTATATTTTCTATTTAGACATATATCATTATCTTGTTGTTTAGCTAACAATAATGATGTTTAGCACTGGGTGTTCCTGATCAGGAATCGCACCTCTTTCCTTGAGAGGCCTCTTCGAAGAGTCTTGTATTGCATAGTCCACTATTTGGCTAAAGTCCAAGCTTCTTCTTCCAACTACAATGTAGATCATGTTGAGGGTTTGGTTGTCTTTGAAAGCTGTAGCAAGTGGAGGCTATATCTACTCAAATCTAGATCATTTCAGTGCCCATTTTTAGTGGAGGATACTTTTACTCCATTGGACGGAGAGTATTGAAGTGCTTGGGCTTCAATTTCTGATCTTGGCATGTGTCCAACCACATTCTAAACCCTACAGCGTAGTTTTCCTTCCAGGTCTGCGTTATTCATGTAGGTGTTGTTGCAGGGACTTTTGGCATACCATCTATAGAGTTGGTTTTCATGTGTTGGGGATCTGCCCTTCACTTTGGAGATCCATTGGAGGAGATCTATTACTTGTTTATATTAGATCTAATCTACATACTTCTGAATACTTCTAAATATCTGAATATTGTTGCAGATCTGTAAACTTAGATCTCAGATCTACTTCATGTACATGGTGTAATGGTGAAAACCCCAAGGGGATTTTGAGAAGAGCCAATATAGTGTATGGATTTGTTATAGATCTGACTTTTCATGCACTTATTTTCTCTAGATCTGAATTGTAATCAACAGTTTTTGCAGCCTAATAAAATAATGCTTTCAAGACTTTTTGAGTCCATACATGTGATTGGAAAACCTCTTTTTGAGGATTTTCTTCTATTGGTGACTTGTATTTCCAGTTATGAATCTTATGGGCCACATTGTACATCTATTTTTCTATTGTAAATACATTTGAAAGGTCTCCATATTGGCCTCCTACTTTTATTTATATGAACTGTGTTATTTTCCTGCAAATCTTCTTTCTATTGTTGCATTCTACATTTGGGAATATTACAGTGGTATCAAAGCATCATCTTGGCACAGCCTGTGCTTTCTAACAAGCCAATATGTATTCTAAAGAAGAAGCGCCTCTTATTGAAAGAGAGAAGAGGTATCTAAAGAGAAGAAATAATAAATTTGATTACACCAATGAAAATGAAGACAAGGGTAAAGCCCCTATATCTGGAAGTGAAGAAGAAGAAAATGATTTTCCAAAGATCCTTTTGAGAGTCGTGCAAGATCTTGCTAGAGAGATCAAAGAGATGAGAATAGAAAAAATCAAATAATCCCCTAAAGGATCCCATCTTGGAGAAGGCTCTGGCATATCTCATCACTGGAATGATTAACCAGTGCATTAGCCACAAATTTTCCAACGCACTACCATGCCTACCTTTTTGGCTGTGGGAAATGAAGGGTTTCAAGAGCATGAATCCCTTGAAAACTATTTTGTAGAATATGAGTCTCAAAATCAGAGATTCAAAGATCACTTTAATTTTTAGGAGTTTTGTCACATAAAGGAAAAAAGCAGACTAGGGCATCATCATAAAGGTGTGTTGTGACCAGCAACAACCCCCCTTTTTATTTAATATTAGTAATGATACTAAATAAATGGGGACCCTTAGTTAAAAATTCCAAAAAGATCAATTAGGATTTGTTTTTCTTTTCAAATAAAACTTTATATCATAAACTTAGAGAAATTCCTTAGAAAAAACCTTAAGAAACACTTAAGTTTATGATAGATTTCAATAAAATTGTTCTTTAAGCGAAATAGTGCATCCATCGCAAAATGGTATATATCTTTTGTAAAACTGAAATTGCGATTTTGAAATTTTGCGATAACACGATCCAAAAAAGCCTATACAATAACATGTTGGTCGCAGATCGCATAGCGCAGAAACAAGAAATGTTAAACAAATACTTTTTGCGCTATTTACAATTTTGCGCTTTTGCGCTATTTGTGATTTGCGCTTTTGCGCTGTTTGCAAAATTGCGATGGTTACGTTTTGCGATATTGCGATATTACGATATTGCGATATTGTGCAGCAAATCGCAGATCGCAATGTCGCAGATTCATAAAAGCGCGTTGTTCAAATAAAATCCTCCCATAAATCAATATCTATTTTGCGCTATAATGATTGGATTAAATGAATGGATTGTCAATTAATGGTAAATGAGATTTTGTTTTGATTGAAAGTCGTTTCACGTTATAATAATATATTTCATCCGCCTTTGCATTTAAAACAATATCATCACCTTTCTCTTGCCATTACTCTCATTTAACTCGTAAAACGCAGGCACGAAGGAGCAAACGTCTATACAAAGCGTTCACAGAACATTATGGGTAAGAAAGAGAAGAGCTCGAATTCTGAAAACAGAGAAATGGCTTCACTGTATGTAGACACCGCTTGCAATAAGGATGTCGGTATAACCACATGGGAAGGAATGTATAATTTGCTGGAAGAAGAAAATCCTGTGGTGATGAAAGTTGCGGCTATAGCAGGTTCCAGTAATACGTCTAAGGCAACCCTTAAAGAACTGGCTTGTTCATTTCTGCATAGAATATCGGCAAGGCCGAGGATTCTTCCATATATAGACATGGTGAAATGGGTGCTGGACAACACCGATATTTCAGACAAGCAATTTAGAACTCCAACTCAAGAGCTAATCGGGTCATTCACTACGGAAGATTTGAGGCTGATGTATCAGTTGCCGGAACCTCAAGCGACTTATAATAAGCAATTTATGGAATATTTTGCCAGAGAACATGCAAATTTGTCAGAATGCACAAAGGAGTCGACCAAAAGAGATGAACTGTTGAAGAAAAACAAACACGGTATGTACAGTACTGGTTCACTTACCTCTCCGTATTTTTTTGCTGCTGCCATGTTATGTAGGCTTTTTGGAAATCCTGACATAAATATGATCTTGCCTGAATGGCTCCCTTTGTTGCATGCTACTGTTAATTCTACAATTGTAGACTGGGCCAAAATCTTGTCTGATAATTTGACCACTGCTATTTTCCATTATCGATCTAAACAATGTGTTTCTCAGCGGATTTATCCGCCTTTTTATTTATCTGCCTATGTCATGGATGCTATCTGTTTTGTTTCTAAATTCCCTGTGATGGGTTGGTAATGGACAATCCATGATCCTTTGCCTATTCATGTGTATCATAAGGAACTATGGGAGTCTAAGTTTGTCCCCCATTTTTACAAAATTTTCCATGATAAGGATTGGATTGTACAGAGCATTGCACAATAAGGATGCCCCAAGGTTATCCCCAGAAACAGAGGTCGACATTCTCCCCGTCGCGAGATGGTTCAGAGAAGAATTGTTCACTTATATTAGGGTTTTTGGAAGTTCTGCTTCCCCCCATGTTTTACCCCTATATATTCCGGATAGACTTGTTGCTCGAGAGATTGCTTATCAGACCTGTGGCCAAGGAGGTTTAACAAAGGAATTAAAAGAGAAGAAGAACGGCATTTGGCCACAATTTCCCATAAATTGTGGAACATTTTCACTGTTTGATGTTGGTCACGCATTCATTACATGCTTACAACTATTCAAATTTTCGAGAAGGTTATTTGACCCAAATGATATTGTTAAGAATTTTACCAATGCAATCAGAGTAAGGGAATTTTCCGGGGAACAGGATCTTTTTGATGATATGTTCCAAACAAGAAGTTCATTTAAAGAAGTTTTGAATTCAGCTCAAATGCAGTTATCTCCAGAGGAATTCCAGGAATTTAAACTTTACAGAGAGAGAAGACTAACTGCTATTCCTTTGGAAAATCTACGCTTGGAACCCGCAAGGGAACAAACTCCTAGTGTTAGTCTTAACGACAGTTCGAGTACAGATAAATCTAAGTCAAAATCTGACAGAGAGACTTCTGAACATTCCAATAAGTCTAATGAAAAGGAAGATAAAATTGAAGAATCAGTGAAAGATTCTGCGCAATCGAAAGAACTTCTTCAACACCAAATTTTGACTTCTCAATAGACAAATCCTCCTCCTACCACTGTACAGCAACAGTCAGTCACCATTGAATTAGACAAAGAATGGGAAAGCTTTAACCAATTGATTAATGTAGAAGGACAGAATGTACAGACCCCTGTATAAACAACCAAAGTTTTGAGCACAGGAATAAGTAGCACAGCCACAGTAACTGAGCACATACCTATCACACCCTCCTCTAAAATTGTACTTAATGTAGAGGACATGCCTCCTCTAGATGTATTCTACAGCCCAAAATACAAAGCAGTAGTGAAGAAACAGAGAAAAAAGAGAAAGTTAGAAGGTGCAATTGCTACTGAAGCAGAACAACTAGATGTCTTGTGGAAGGATAATTCCACAGAACCTACTGAGAATCTTGCTAAGTTATCTCAAATGACAGGGGCTTATGCTTCTGCAACTATTGATAAATCATTCGAGATACAACTCTTATTAAATGAAAAAGAAGAACAGATAAAAGTTCTACAACAGCAATTGCAACAGGTACAGGCCAATAATGAAGCACAATTGAAACTTGAAGAATTACAACAACAACTTCAAGAAATGAAAATAGGACATCAAAAAAGCTTGGCTGATAAAGAAAAAAAATACAGATTATCCAAGATCAGCAAAAAGATGATCCTTAGCTTCCAGAGTTTATTTCAGAAACTATCTCTTTAAACAATCAACTACTGCAACAAGAAGAAGTGTTATGCCAAAAGATCTTACAATGGAATTCTTTTTGCCAAGAGAGTGATAAAATCACAAATCATGTCGTAGATTTACGAAATGATTATGATTTAATTAATGAAAAGATCAATGATTATTTGGTATGGCAGAAAACAGAAGAACGAAGAAAATCTGGTGCACCAATTATTAATGAAAACCATAAAGAAATAATTTTTAATAACTGGGATGCACAAATCAGAAGGGCAGAGAGGGCAGCAGAGGAGGCGGCTACAGCAGCAAACACGCTTACTGATTGTATAAATGATAATTTGCACAAAGCTAATTTGATTTCAGAAACTGTTCCAGGATATCTCCCATAGGAAAATCAACTGCAAACAGAATGGAGGCAAAAGGCAGAAGAAAGAGAAAAATCAATCCAAGGGCTGACAAGATTAAACTGGGACTCATCTGGACATACTTAGTGAAGCCACACAGTCAGCACAGTGCGCTTAATTTTATCATCAATTCTACTGAGAAGATTGCGCCTACACTTGCTGACTCTGTTTTTTCAGGACAGTTGAATTTTGAAGTCAGTCAACCACATCTTCTCAAAACCATGGTAGATGCCTGCAATTTTAAAGATCAAGTTCATAAATAGTTAGTTAATATCCTTTATTTTTAGATTTAGTTTTAATTTTACTGTATTTTTTCCTAGGAAAAGGATGGTCATTAAACCGAATCCTTAATTTTTTGTAATAGACAATTTTTAGATTTAGCTAAGTAGTATTTAAACCCTTCTCATGCATCTAGAGAAGGGTACTGGATTATTATATTTTTGACTTGGAGATTATATTTCTGTACTCCACTGACTTTTATATTTTATAAAGGATCACATCCGGTGATTTTATGCGGAATTATCTTTGAAGTGTTGCATTTATGTACCTTGGATTTGATTTTGCATCAGAATTACTGGATTAGAGTATTAGATTTCATTTGAAAGTTTTCAAGATGAATAAGGTATTTCTATCTGTTCACTGTTGATTTCTTTTGTCTTATGATATTCGCTTTAAAATTTTCTATCATTTACAGATATTTGTTTTCATAATGTTTCTTTATATATATCATTTTTGAGTATAATCGGAATGTTATCTTTCATAAGTATATGTAGATGATATATTATGATGAATGCAATATGCTAATACAACTTTGTTTAATTTCTTAAACAAAGTTATCTTTATTTGTTTCTACACATTTCAATTTAAATGATAATACATTTTTATGGTTATTGTTAAATTGGAATAATCTTAAGTTGTATTCACATATAATTTCTCGGGTTAGTTTTAGAATTTCTTTACCAGTATTTAGTTTAAATTAGATAGTTTTATTTCAGTCAATTTAGTCCCACATTCACTCATCCAAATCAACCCATCACCAACCCATTAGTTATAAGGAAGTTGGTCCTTTAAATCCAGTCGGAGCCACCATACCAAACGGAAAAGGAGCTGTCCTAAGGTCCCGACCGGGTGGTTTTCCCCCAATGTTTGAAGCAGAGATTTTCTAGGCTTCAACATTTTTGGCGCTAGAAGGAGGGCATGAGCTATGAATGGAAAGTAAATCTTTACCCACAAGCCATTCTGAGAGCAAAACACCCTCATCAACTTCTTGAATTTCTTCTGAAATACAAAATCCTATAGAAGAAATTGAGAAGAATATTCATACACCCACTACCAAAATCTCAAGACAATCAGACAACCAAAATCCTGAGTCTCCTGAAGTTCAAGATTTAATTCATAAATTGAAAGGATTCTCATTATCTCTAGATGAGTCTGAAATATCTGAAGGTAGTGTAACTTCAAAATTTATTTCTTCAAAACCTCTTACTAGGCTTCAAAGTGAAAAACTTGGTATTTATCCGAAAGAATTCCCTTTACCTAGTAGAGTCAAGACAAGAAAAACTCAATCGGAATTAGTAAGTGATATAAGTTCTTCATCTTATATTCAATTACCTGTTTCCGAAATCCCAACTCAACAAAGTACAGTCGTTTCCACATCATCTGCTCAATCATCATCAATCTCAACATCATTTATTCCAACAACCTCTATTCAAACACCACCAGCTTCTACTACTCCTCCAATAGTTGTTCCAATAATGGCTAGACCATGGGCTACTCCAGGGGCTGTCAACATGCCTGCACCTTTACATGATTTACCTGACAATCCTGGAAAATGGCTTCCAAAGTTCAGTCCAGATCTTAACATTCAAGCTGAAGAACATATCAATAACTTTATGCTGGCTGTAAATTTGAATGGAGTCGTACATGAAGATGTTGTAGTCAGAATATTCCCTTATACTCTTCAAGGGACAGCAAGATCCTGGTACTTTTCGTTACCTTCAGGATCCATAACAAGTTGGTCCATTTTTGCAGATCATTTTTTAACCAAATTTGGAGATGACAGATCAATAGCTACTTTAATCAACGATCTCTCAAATTTGAAAACAGAACCCAAGGAGCCCATTAAATATTTCAACGCTAGATTCAACAAACTCTTGAACAAAATCCACACAGATTCAAGGCCTAGTGAACAGGTCAGAAGTGAATGGTACATAACTGCCTTACCCTCAAACATAGCAATTTTTTTAGATAGAACTGCAAAACCTACATTAGTCGAGAATATGAAAGAGGCTATTGCAGTAGAGAAATGAATTATTTCTCTAGAAAAGAAAAATGCTATTGAGGAAAGGAAATCAAAGAAAGTTAGCTTCAAAGATGATTCAAATGAAAAGGCCAAAGACCCATACGACATGGAAGGTTTATAGAAAGTTCTTAAAACCATGTCAAATGAAATGGTTGAAATTAAAAAACAAGTAGCTGAAACTTCTACCAAAAAACCATTCCGAAATTTTAAAAGAAACCAAGTTGAATCTAAACCTCCTAATTCAATCTCTAATGCAGAATTAGAAGAAGAGGAAGAAAAAGAAGATATATCTTTAGTATCAGATGAGGAAGATGAGAATGAAGAAATAGCTGAATTGCATGGAATGTGGGATTTTATTCTATCTAATTCTAATAGTGAGGTTGAACAAGAAGCTATGCCTATAAGTACTAGGAGTAAATCTACATCGGAACTGGTGCAAACAGTTCCTAAAAAGAAAATTACAACTCCAAGTACCAAATACAAATCCCCTGCAAAGAAAACTTCTTCGTTACCTACTCAGAATCAGCCATCTTCTTCTAATCCTCCTACATCAACAACAAAGACTTTAGTAGTATCAGATCCTATGGAGTATAACATTGTTGAAAACATGAAAAAGATTAAAGCCAACATTTCCTTACATGAACTCAGCAAACTAAAACACCAGCAGAAGCTGCTATTAAAAGAATTAAACACTACACCAATTGCTCCTTTACCAAGTGGTGTAGCTGCAAAAGCAGCCAAAGGAACTGGTAAGCCACCAGACAAGGTAGATGCTACTGATATCATGCTCATTGGAGAAAAATCAAATTCTCAGACTCCTCCTTTTCTTTTGACTTATGAAATGTACAATAAGAATCTACATAATTGTTTAATTGATTCTAGAGCTTCCTCTAATATAATGCCTACTTCTGTTTGTGCCAAATTGAATATTGAACCACAGAAATCGGCAGTTCATATTGTTCAATTGGATCGCTCTAAAGTTCAAGTTGTAGGAGAAATCAATTTAGTTACTATCAGATTAGCTTCTGATCCTAGGATTGTCCAAAGAATTGATATTTTGATTGCAGATATTCCTGAATTCTATGGATTAATCTTAAGCAGGGACTGGTCTGCGAAACTTAATGGTTATATCTCAACTGATTATTCACATATGTGGCTTCCGTATAAAGGGAAACCAAATCAAATCAAAGTTGAACGAGAAAAACATATGACGCACACTGTCACTAAATTTGAACAACCTAATGAGCCTGTGGCATTCAACAACAATATTCTTGGAGGTTATTCTGCTGAGTCATTTCTTGGAAACTTCAAAGCACCTCAATCATCTTTTTCTGTAAATACTTTTGTTTCTCAAATAGAAAATTTCTCACAATCTGATTCTTCCAGAATTGTAAATATTTAGGATATAATTGTAGATAAATCAATAGATAAATCTTTATTTTGGTCGTTATATTTTGATGGATCAAAGTCTAGTGATGGAGCTGGAGCAGGATGCATCTTAATTGATCCAGATGGAGAGAAAATCATGCTGTCATGTAGGTTAGAAATTGAGTGTATGAACAATACCGCAGAATATGAAGCCTTGGTTCAAGGACTTTATAAAGCTATAGGGTTAGATGTTAAATACTTGAAAGTCTTTGGTGATTCCGAAATTGTCATAAAACAAGTTAGGAATACTATCCATTGCCTTTCAGGACATCTTAAACACTATCAAACCCTAGTGCAAGATCTTACTACTCACTTTTTAGCATTTAATATTTCTCCTATTCCTAGGAATCAAAATACATCAGCTGACTTGTTAGCTAATGTTGCATCTAAACTCCTTCCTGCTGAAGATTGCAGTCCTGATAGGTTTTCTGTTGAATTGATTTTTCGCCTATCTGTCCCAGATAATGTCACAAATTGGAGAGTTTTCTATCATGATCAAGATATTTTAAATTTCATGACTTCAGAGAAATCATATGATGAGCAAATTATTGATGAGGATGATCATGATTTACAAATTTCCTCAAAAGGTAATGAAAATTCCATTCCAAAATCTGTTTTTAAATTAGAGGACTTATATGATATTAAAGACAGATTCAAGAAAGTCACTAATGCTAAACTTCAAAGTTCCACTTTGAAGTTTGAATGAGTAAATCTTGGTTCTGATTCTAAACCTCAAAAAGTTAATTTAGGACTCAATTTAACACCAGAGGAAAGGAATGCTTTCATTAAAATCTTGAACAAATATAAAAACGTTTTTGCTTGGAATTATGATGATTTAAAAACGTATGATACTTCGGTTATTCAACACACAATTCCAATGCTTCCTGATATTAAACCTGTTCAACAAAAGTTAAGGAAGGTTCATCCAAATGTCGAAGGACAAATCAAATCAGAACTTAATAAACTTTTAAAAGCCAAAATCATTTTTCCTTTCAGGCACTCCAATTGGGTTTCCAATATGGTACCTGTAAGGAAGAAGAATGGTGATATAAGAATATGTATTGATTTTAGAAACTTAAACAAGGCATGTTTAAAAGACAATTTCCCATTGCCAACCATGGAACAGATACTTCAAAAGGTAGCTGGTTCTGAACTCATGTCCTTTCTTGATGGATTTTCAGGCTATAATCAAGTTTTAGTTCATCCAAATGACAGATTGAAAACAACTTTCAGAAAAAAATGGGGAACTTATGCTTATCAGAAAATGCCTTTTGGTCTAATAAATGCAGGAGCAACTTTCCAAAGAACCATGGACATAGCATTTAAAGGTCTGATCAATAAATCAGTTGTTTTTTATCTTGATGACATAACAGTATTTTAAAAAAAGAGAGCCAATCATCTACATGATTTAAAGCAAATATTTGAAAGATGTAGAAGGTTTGGTATTTCCTTAAATCCAAAGAAATCTTTCTTTGCTTTGGATGAAGGAAAACTCTTAGGATTTGTTGTGTCAAAAGATGGTATATATATTGATCCAGATAGAGTGAAAGAAATTTCTGATATTTCTTTACCTCATAACAAAAAATCTATGCAATAATTTCTTGGACAGATAAATTTTGTAAAAATATTCATTCCTGATTTTTCTTTAATTGTTTTACCTATGAAAAATATGATCAAGAAGAATTCAGTATTCAAATGGGGGCATAAAGAGAAAGAAGCCTTTGAGGCAATCAAACAAGCGATCATTAATGCGCCAGCATTGAATACCCATATTTTTCTAAAGATTTTATTTTGTATACTTTAGCCACCGAAACATCCTATGCAGCTGTTTTAACACAGCTCAATGATCAGAAAATTGAGGCACCAATTTCTTTCTTTAGCTCAAATCTGCAAGGAGCTGAGCTTAATTATTCTGATGTTGAAAAACAAGCCTTTGCCGTGTTTAAATCAATCAAACATTTCAGACCTTTTCTCTTGAAAACACATACACAAATCATTGTCCCATTCTCTGCAGTGAGACAATTATTAATTCAAAAAGAAGTAGGAGAAAAGAGAGCTAACTGGGTAACAGCCTTGCAAGAATATGATACTGATATTAAACCTGCTAAGATTGTTAGAGGACAAGGTTTTTGCAGATTATTGGCAGGAGCTCATAACATACTAGAAAGTCAAGATTTAAATCAAGATATTCAAGTAACTCAGGTAAGTGTTACAGATTCTGAATCTCAGTATGTTGATCTCATCTATTACTTGAAAAATGGGTATGCTCCTTCTAATATCAGCTATAAGAGAAAACGTGCTTTAAGGTTAAAGGCTATTAAATATGAGATCATTGATAATGTGTTATTCAGAAAAAATTATGATTCAATCTTATTAAGATGTCTTGAAAAGACTGAAGCTGAAAAGGTTTTGCAGGAATTGCATGATGGACCAGCAGGAGGTCATTTTGGAGGTGATACCACAGCTCACAAAATAATTTGTGCTGGTTATTACTGGCCTAGCCTTTTTAAAGATACGCATGATTACGTAAGGAAGTGCAGAATTTGTCAAACTGCAAGTGGAAGACAAAGGAAACCAGCTTTTCCTTTGCAACCAGTGAGTATTGAGCAACCATTCTAACAATGGGGGCTTGAGATTATTGGTGAGATAGTACCTCATTCTTCCAAACAGAAAAAGTACGTCCTTACTGCAACTTATTACTTTACAAAATGGGTAGAAGCAATCCCGTTGAAGGTAGCCAATTCTGACGCAATTATTGATTTCATAGATCAATTCATCATAACCAGGTTTGGTGTACCTAACACTCTTGTCTTTGATAATGCATCTTACTTTTCTGGAAACAGTATAATGGAATTTGCAGTCAAAAGAGGTTTTAAATTAAAATATTCAGCAAATTATTATCCACAAGGTAATGGTTTGGTTGAATCCACTAACAAAAATCTTATCAAAATCATTAAAAGAACCATTGATCAAAATCAAAAGAATTGGCACAAGTCTTTAATCTTTGCATTATGAGCTGATCGTATCACTGAAAAAGCTTCAATAGGAACTTCACCTTTCAATTTAGTTTATGGAAAAGAAGCTGTGATACCATCAAATTTAGCTCTTCCATCATTAGCCCTAGTGCAATTTATTGAAAAAAATCCTTCTTCATCCATTCAATTGAGATATGATCAAATCCTTAAACTAGAAGAAGATAGAGATAAAGCAAAAATTATTCATGAAAAACATCAACAGCTTGTAAAATCTTCTTTTGATGCAAGTTCTACCAGCTCAAAAATTTTGTCAATTGGTGATCTTGTTCTGAAATGGGATAAAGCACACGAAGAAAAAGGTAAACATACCAAGTTTTAGAAAATGTGGCTTGGACCATTTCATATTGTTGAAAAGATAGGCTCAAATACATTCATACTTCAAGATCTAACAGGTAAGAGAGAATCTCTTCCTGTAAATGGGCTTATCTTGAAGAAATTCTTTTCATAAGGAGGTAACCCCTTCTTAAACTGTACATATTCCTTTCTGCAAAATTTTTTGATTGTTTTTGCAAATAAAGGTTGTTAATAAATCTATAATTGACTGTTTACTATTTAGGAAAATTTCTTAGGAAAAATATTATAAATATTTATTTTGTGTAAATGAGAATTTTTAAAGAGATGATCACAGTTTTTGGATAGTTTAAAATAAGATGTTAAACTTTGAAATATTATTCCAATCATTTGCATGATCTTTTGAAAACTTGAGGAGAATGTAAATCATTATAAGTTTATTAAGCAGAGAAAGGTTATCTATAAAAGTAAATATTTTTCAAAGTCTTGGTACTCAAGAAACTTTGAAAATTGTCATCCATTGATTCCTAAGGATAAAACTATTTCACCCCATCCATTTAAGTTGTGATTTTTTAGAATGTAATTCTAAGAAATTATATGAAAATTTAAGAGATAAGAGGTCTCATTATGAGCCGACTTACCATGTTCATAAGAAGTAATGAAACTGACATTAACAATACTTCATACCAAAATAGGGTAATGGCTTATAAATATAAGACAAGGGGTCTCATCACGAGCCAGCTTGTTCAGTTTAATTATAACTAGTGAATGGCATTGTTATTAACTGGCTACCAAACCAGAACAATGGCTCTTAAAAATAAAAAATAGGTAAAAGATAAAAACATGAGATAATAGGTCTTATGAATTTATCTTTTAAAAAGTCATAATTTTAGTTGGATGGGACAATGAATAGTTAATGATTTAAAGGTAACCCTGTCGAGACTATGAACGTTTGCAGGCAGCAGAGGTAATACCTATGACAATAGAGTATATTATAAAACCAAAACTTGGAGAAATCCACTTACTTCATTATTAACACCAATCAAAGCTTGAGATAACCCAAAAATGTTTTTGTTCTTAAGAAATTAGAAAGAAATTGTGAATGATTTTTATTTTTTTTCATAAGGTAGATTTTATATAAAATATCCTAAGATAGTTTTCATTATCTTTAAAAATATTTATTTACTAGAAATATAGTGTTCATTTTATTTTTTCAGAGATAACTGTTTCTTTCATTGAATCACCAATTGTTGTGACCAGCAACAACCCCCCTTTTTATTTAATATTAGTAATGATACTAAATAAATGGGGACCCTTAGTTAAAAAATCTAAAAAAATCAATTAGGATTTGTTTTTCTTTTCAAATAAAACTTTATATCATAAACTTAGGGAAATTCCTTAGAAAAAACCTTAAGAAACACTTAATTTTATGATAGATTTCAATAAAATTGTTCTTTAAGCGAAATAGCGCATCCATCGCAAAATGGTATATATCTTTTGTAAAACTGAAATTGCGATTTTGTGATAACACGATCCCAAAAAGCCTATACAATAACATGTTGGTTGCAGATCGCATAGCGCAGAAACAAGAAATGTTAAACAAATACTTTTTGCGCTATTTACAATTTTGTGCTTTTGCGCTATTTGTGATTTGCGCTTTTAAGCTATTTGCAAAATTGCGATGGTTACGTTTTGCGATATTGCGATATTACGATATTCCGATATTGCACAGCAAATCGCAGATCGCAATGTCGCAGATTCATAAAAGCGCGTTGTTCAAAGAAAATCCTCCCATAAATCAATATCTGTTTTGCGCTTTAATGATTGGATTAAATGAATGGATTGTCAATTAATGGTAAATGAGATTTTGTTTTGATTGAAAGTCGTTTCACGTTATAATAATATATTTCATCCGCCTTTGCATTTAAAACAATCTCATCACCTTTCTCATGCCATTACTCTCATTTAACTCGTAAAACGCAGGCACGAAGGAGCAAACGTCTATACAAAGCGTTCACAGAACATTATGGGTAAGAAAGAGAAGAGCTCGAATTCTGAAAACAGAGAAATGGCTTCACTGTATGCAGACACCGCTTGCAATAAGGATGCCGGTATAACCACCTGGGAAGGAATGTATAATTTCCTAGAAGAAGAAAATCCTGTGGTGGTGAAAGTTGCGGCTACAGCAGGTTCCAGTAATACATCTGAGGCAACCCTTAAAGAACTGGCTTGTTCATTTATGCATAGAATAGCAGCAAGGCCGAGGATTCTTCCGTATACAGACATGGTGAAATGGGTGCTAGACAGCACCGATATTTCAGACAGGCAATTTAGAACTCCAACTCAAGAGCTAATCGGGTCGTTCACTACGGAAGATTTGAGGCTGATGTATCAGTTGCCGGAACCTCAGGCGACTTATAATAAGCAATTTATGGAAGATTTTGCCAGAGAACATGCAAATTTGTCGGAATGCACACAGGAGTGGACCAAAAGAGATGAACCGTTGAAGAAAAATAAACACGGTATTTACAGTACTGGTTCACTTACCTCTCCATATTGTTTTGTTGCTGCCATGTTATGCAGGCTTTTTGGAAAGCCTGACATAAATATGATCTTGCCTGAATGGCTCCCTTTGTTGAATGCTGCCGTTAATTCTACAATTGTAGACTGGGCCAAAATATTATCTGATAATTTGACCACTGCTATTTTCCATTATCGATCTAAATGAAGTGTTTCTCAGCGGATTTATCCGCCTTTTTATTTATCTGCCTATGTCATGGATGCTATCTGTTTTGTCTCTAAATTCCCTTTGATGGGTTGGAAATGGACAATCCACGATCCTTTGCCTATTCATGTGTACCACAAGGAACTGTGGGAATCTAAGTTTGTCCCCCATTTTTACAAAATTTGCCATGGTATAATGCTGCCATTGTACAGAACATTGCATAATAAGGATGCCCCAAGGTTATCCCCAGAAACAGAGGTCGACATTCTCCCCGTCGCGAGATGGTTTGGAGAAGAATTGTTCACTTATGTTAGGGTTTTTTTAAGTTCTGCTTCCCCCCATGTTTTACCCCTATATGTTCCAAATAGACTTGTAGCTCGGGAGATTGCTTATCAGACCTGTGGCCAAGGAGGTTTAACAAAGGAATTAAAAGAGAAGAAAAAAGGCATTTGGCCACAATTTCCCATAAACTGTGGAACATTTTCACTATTTGATGTTGGTCACGCATTCAAAGAAGTAAGCAACATTACATGCTTACAACTGTTCAAATTTTCGAGAAGGTTATTTGACCCAAATAATATTGTTAAGAATTTTACCAATGCAATCAGAGTAAGGGAATTTTCCGGGGAACAGGATCTTTTTGATGATATGTTCCAAACAAAAAGTTCATTTAAAGAAGTTTTGAGTTCAGCTCAAATGCAGTTATCTCCAGAGGAATTCCAGGAATTCAAACTTTACAGAGAAAGAAGACTAACTGATATTCCTTTGGAAAATCTACGCTTGGAACCCGCAAGGGAACAAACTCCTAGTGTTAGTCTTAAAAACAGTTCAAGTACTGATAAATCCAAGTCAAAATCTGAAAGAGAGACTTCTGAACATTCCAATAAGTCTAATGAAAAGGAAGATAAAATTGAAGAATCAGTGAAATATTCTGCGCAATCGAAAGAACTTCCTCAACACCAAATTTTGACTTCTCAACAGACAAATCCTCCTCCTATCAATGTACAGCAACAATCAGTCACCATTGAATTAGACAAAGAATGGGAAAGCTTTAACCAATTGATTAATGTAGAAGGACAGAATGTACAGACCCCTGTACAAACAACCAAAGTTTTGAGCACATGAATAAGTAGCACAGCCACAGTAACTGAGCACATACCTATCACACCCTCCTCTGAAATTGTACTTAATGTAGAGGACATTCCTCCTCTAGATGTATTCTACAGCCCAAAATACAAAGCAGTAGTGAAGAAACAGAGGAAAAAGAGAAAGTTAAAAGGTGCAATTGCTACTGAAGCAGAACAACTAGATGTCTTATGGAAGGATCCTTCCACAGAGCCTACTGAGAATCTTGCTAAGTTATCTCAAATGACAAGGGCTTATGCTTTTGCAACTATTGATAAAGCATTCGAGATACAACTCTTATTAAATGAAAAAGAAGAACAGATAAAAGTTCTACAACAGCAATTGCAACAGGTACAGGCCAATAATGAAGCACAACTGAAACTTGAAGAATTACAACAACAACTTCAAGAAATGCAAATAGGACATCAAAAAAGCTTGGCTGATAAAGAAAAACAAATACAGATTATCCAAGATCAGCACAAAGATGATCCTAAGCTTCCAGAGTTTATTTCAGAAACTATCTCTTTAAACAATCAACTACTCCAACAAGAAGAAGTGTTATGCCAAAAGATCTTACAATGGAATTATTTTTGCCAAGAGAGTGATAAAATCACAAATCATGTCGTAGATTTACGAAATGATTATGATTTAATTAATGAAAAGATCAATGATTATTTGGTATGGCAGAAAACAGAGGGATGAAGAAAAGCTGGTGCACCAATTATTAATGAAAACCATAAAGAAATACTTTTTAATAACTGGGATGCACAAATCAGAAGGGAAGAGAAGGCAGCAGAGGAGGCGGCTACAGCAGCAAACACTCTTACTGATTGTATAAATGATAATTTTCACAAAGCTAATTTGATTTCAGAAACTGTTCCAGGATATCTCCCACAGGCAAATCAACTGCAAACAGAATGGAGGCAAAAGGCAGAAGAAAGAGCAAAATCAATCCAAGGGCTGACAAGATTAATTTGGGACTCTTACTGGACATACTTAGTGAAGCCACACAGTCAGCACAGTGCGCTTAATTGTATCATCAATTCTACTGAGAAGATTGCGCCTACACTTGCCGACTCTGTCTTTTCAGGACAGTTGAATTATGAAGTTGGTCAACCACATCTTCTCAAAACCATGCTAGATGCCTGCAAGTTTAAAGATCAAGTTCATAAATAGTTAGTTAATAGCCTTTATTTTTATATTTAGTTTTAATTTTACTGTATTTTTGCCTAGGAAAAGGACTGTCATTAAACCGAATCCTTATTTTTTTGTAATAGACTATTTTTAGATTTAGCTAAGTAGTATTTAAACCCTTCTCATGCATTTAGAGAAGGGTCCTAGATTATTATATTTTTGACTTGGAGATTACATTTCTGTACTCCACTGACTTTTATATTTTATAAAGGATCACATCTGGTGATTTTATGCGGAATTATCTTTGAAGTGTCGCATTTCTGTACCTTGGATTTGATTTTGTATCAGAATTACTGGATTAGAGTATCAGATTTCATTTGAAAGTTTTCAAGATGAATAAGGTATTTCTATCTGTTCACTGTTGATTTCTTTTGTCTTATGATATTCGCTTTAAAATTTGCTATCATTTACAGATATTTGTTTTCATAACGTTTCTTTATATATATCATTTTTTAGTATAATCGAAATGTTATCTTTCATAAGTATATGTAGATGATATATTATGATGAATGCAATATGCTAATACAACTCTGTTTAATTTCTTAAACAAAGTTATCTTTATTTGTTTCTGCACATTTTGATTTAAATGATAATACATTATTATGGTTATTGTTAAATTGGAATAATCTGTTGAAAATGCAGCAAGATGATGGAGCTTAGTGAAATGAAGTCGCCTTCGCTAAGTGGGCCCACAGGCAAATTCTGGCGCAAAATCTATTTTTAGACTATGTCTATTTTTAGACATATGGAGCATGGTTCGGGGATTCCAGTTTGAGATTCTTGGAGCATTGGTCATGTTGTTAAAAATAGATGAGACTCTATTTTTTAGGTCGAAGAGGTCGAAGTCTATTTTTAGACTGCCTCTCCTAAAAATAGGGAAGTCAAATATTATTTACCCTTAATAATATTTGGACTCTAAACAACAGTTTACTCTCTTGGAGCACTTCAGTTCGAGCTACAGAAGTGGCTCATGCAACTGATAGAGGAATCACATGGTTCCCAAGGGTTTGATGGCATCATGCATGGTTGACTTCAGTTGGACTTCAGTGGCAGAATTTTGGAGGAGTTAATGAGACAGATAGTGGAGTTGTGTTCTGTTTATTTTAATTGAACTAGTTGAGATTAGTTTAACTAGCTAATCAATTAGTTATGAGTGGAGTGAATTAAATATTATTTAATTCATTAATTAGTAACTCATTATTCAACTCAAGAACACATCAGTTCACTACGGTGCATGATCAGTTCAGTGGAGACCAGTGAAAGAGGTAGATGAAAGGGTGGAGTTAGCTATCAGTTGTGACTATACTGTTGCTATTTGCAACGCACAGATAGGTGGAGTAAGCCCATGAGGATTGCGCAGTTTAGGCTGGTGGTTTATCTATATAAAGAGGCCATCCCATAGCATTAAAACACGCAATAGAGGCAAGGCAATTGGCGGGGAGTTTTGAACCAGTAACCTGTTCAAAACTGAGCTAGATTGTGAGTAACTGTATGAGAAAGTACTGAGTACTTGTGAGGAGTATTGTACTGAGTTTGTTACTTGATTTCTCCATTATAATATACACAATAGCTGCGGGGTTTTCAGCTATAAGCTTTCCCCATACATACTGTGTTAATGTGTATGATGATTTGATGTGTTATCGCTTGATTTTATTTACGCATGTTTGATGATCTGAGTGGAAGAGATTATGTGTTGCATATAAATTCGAATTGTATGTGATCAGGATAGTCTCGGTGGATAATTAATCATTATTTAGCAAATTTCTACATGGTATCAAAGCTATTGAAGTTCATATTGATCATCACAGTGATTACAAACTTATTTCGGTAGACAGAGTCTGCATGCGGGCCAGGTAGCCTCTGGATTCGTCTTTCTTCGGAAAGTGAAAGGTCTGGTAAATGCCCCTTGTAGTCGATCTCTGTGCTAGAAATAATTTTTTCTCACGATCTAGAGCGGTTGAGCTTTGAGGTGGAATTCGAAGTTTTGCAGCAGTTTTGTTTTCTTGGTGCCGGTGTTGAAAATGTCTTTCAACGGTTTGCGACTCGAATATGCTCTTGAAGGCAGTTCAAATTATGTTGCATGGAAGGATCACATGGAAGCAGTATTAGAAGATAATGGTCTCAAGGAGTTCGTAGATACGGATGTCCAAAAGCCCACTGATCCTGCTGAAGTCAAATTATGGCAAAAGAAGATGGCGAAGTTTCGAAGGATCCTTTTGGAGGGCGTCAAGGATCATATTGTATCCAGCCTGCATGGAAAGGCTTCTCCATATTTAATGTGGAAAGCTTTGACGGATCTATTCTAGAGTAAGAGCGACCAAAGGAAGCTGGCGCTCAAAGATAAGCTCGGGAACATCAAGATGGAGAAAGGCGACAGTATCGCCAAATACCTCACGAAGTTCACTCAATGCAGAGATGAGCTGGGAAGTGTGGGGGTGACTGTCGAAGACGAGGACATGGTCGACCTAGCTCTCCTTGGTCTTCTGAAGGCTTGGCACTCATATCAAGATAGTGTCAATGGTCGGGAGAAGCTGCCGGGATGGGAGCGCCTTTGGGCGGATCTCATGCAGGAGGAGATAAGGAGGACTACTCGAGATGGATCTTCATCAAAGGGAGCTGATGAAGAAAATTGCGCTTTGGTGGCAAAAGAAAAGAAAGGGAAGGGTAAGAAAACCTCTCATTCTGGTGCAAAGGGCAAGAAGCAGGATATGGCGAAAGTGAAGTGTTTTCACTGCCATGATCACGAACATTATGCTACAAATTGTCCAAAGAAGAAGAAGAACAAGCAAGCGGGAAGATCTGCAGATGGAGAAGCTTTGGCTTCACAGTTCGAGCTTGACTTTTCACTGATCGCATGCTTGGTTTCAAGTGTGTTGGGATTGGTGTGGTTCTTGGACAGCGGTGCGTCATTTCATATGACGGGAGATCGGGATTTGTTCTCAGATCTGGAGGACAAAGATTTGGGTGTGCACATCGAGATGGGCAATGATGGTAGATACAGTGCGACTAGTATCGGTACCATATCCTTTCAGAGGGAGTCTGGTAAACCCTTTGTACTGAAGGATGTCATGCATGTACCTGGATTGAAGAAGAACCTAATTTCAGTAGCGATGTTGGAGGATAAGGGGTATGATGTGGTCTTCAGCGAAGGAAAAGCCTTCCTGCGCAGTAAGACTACTGGAGAGACCTGGAAGATAGGGGTTCAGACCAAGAACCTTTATCAGTTGTAGGTAGATGGCTGCGCAGCTATGGCATGCAAAGCAGGAGAAGTGGTGAGCCGGGATGATGAGGGCGAACTATGGCATAGGAGATTGGGCCACCTTCACCATGGAGCTTTGAAGATTCTGCAGCAGATTTCTACTGGGCTTCCTAAGGGCACCCTTGTGCAGTCAGATCAGTGCAAGGGGTGTACTTTAGGGAAGTATGTGAAAGCCACCTTTCACGAGAAGGATAGTCGCACCATGACAATCCTTGAGAGAGTTCAGACAGACGTGTGTGGTCCTTTCTCAGTTGCTTCGACAGCAAAGCACAGGTATTATGTGATCTTTGTTGATGATTTCTCTCGAAAGTGCTGGATCTTCTTCATGCAGAAGAAGAGCGATACATTCGCGAAGTTCTGTGAGATTAAAGCACTGGTCGAGAAGGAGTTGGGGAAGAAGGTGATTTCTCTAAGGAGTGATAACGGTGGTGAATTAATCTCGGCTAAATTCAAGGAGTTCTGCAGCGCAGAAGGGATTCGGAGAGAGCTCATCGCACCCCATAACCCACAACAGAACGAGGTGGCTGAGCGGAAGAACAGAACGATCGTGGGTGCTGCACGGGTGATGTTGCATGATCAGGGCCTACCCCTTCACTTGTGGGCTGAGGCATGCAATACAACAGTGTATGTGCAAAACCGTTGTCCTCACAAGGTTCTTGGCATGAGTACACCGGAGGAGGCTTATTCTGGCAAGAGGCCTGATATTTCCCATTTGCGGATTTTTGGTTCTCCTTTCTACATGCATGTGACGAAGGATGCGAGAAGGAAGCTGGATCCAACTGCTGAGGTTGGAATATTTGTGGGGTACACTGATACACCTCACAACTATCGGGTGTATTTGTCAGACAGTCGCAAGACTGTTGTGCGACGGGATATAAAATTTCGGGAGGAGAAAGCCATGCAGTGTTCGCTTGAGAGGGAGCTACACTTGCATGCAGATGAGGAGCTGTTAGTTCCTAAGGAGGAGCTTCCGGATGTGGATCAGCCACAAGAGGAAGTTCAGGAGATGGAAGAAACCACCCATGCAGCGCCAACCATCAGAGGGCGCATGCGCACTACAGAAGCTGAGCGACTGGCTCGAGATGCAGAGAAGGTTGTAGGACCACCTACAGCACAGCGCAGACAGAGACAGTCACTGGATCGGTACACTGGATACATGGCTCTTGTGATTCAATGTGTTGTGACGGAGCCATCCTCTTTTGAGGAAGCTGTGGAGGAACCCGCATGGGTTGATGCCATGATCAAGGAATATGATTCGATCGTCAGGAACAGTGCATGGGAGGTTGTCCCAAGACCGGTTGGGAAATCAGTGGTGGGTTCACGATGGATCTACAAGGTGAAGCAGGCAGCTGACGGGAGTGTGGAGAAGTACAAGGCGAGATTTGTCGCTCGTGGCTTTTCACAGATCGAGGGGATTGACTATGAGGGTACCTTTGCACCTGTCACAAGGTACTCTTCCATACGGACGATCCTTGCTCTCTCAGCGCAGATGGGGTGGCACATTCATCAGATGGATGTGAAGACTGCGTTCCTCAACGGAGTAATTGAGGAGGAGGTGTACATAGAGCAGCCTAAAGGTTTTGAGATCTTCAGCAGTGAGTCGCATGTGTGCCGACTCAAGAGAGCACTGTACGGGCTGAAGCAAGCACCTCGTGCTTGGTACACTCGGATAGACAGCTACTTCACCGAGCTTGGATTCTCCAAGAGTGAGGCAGATCCAAACCTGTACCAGATTGTGGTGGAGGGGAAGCTGTTGATCATCGTACTGTATGTAGATGATCTGATTTTGACTGGCGATGAGCAGTTGATACTTTCATGCAAGGAGGATCTTGCGCGAGAGTTTGAGATGAAGGACTTGGGCATCCTTCATTATTTCCTGGGATTGGAGATTTGGCAGCGCAGCGGAGGACTGTTTGTTTCTCAGGGCAAGTATGCTCGGGAGATTCTGGAGAGGTTCAACATGCAAGGCTGCAAGCCTGTTGACACTCCTCTTCTGGGTGGTTGGAGGAAGGAGGATGCTACTTCAGCGGAGGTAGTGGATGCCACTGTCTATCGACAGTTGGTGGGGTCGCTTATGTATCTGGTCAATACACGACCCGATATATGCTATGCAGTTAACCAGCTTTCGCAAGCTATGGTTAAGCCTACCAAGCTCTTTTTGAAGGCAGGCAAGCATGTATTGCGCTATATCAGAGGCACATCGGGATATGGTCTATGGTACAGACAGGAGGATGGAGCGAAGCTTTCTGGCTTCACTGATGCAGATTGGGCAGGGAGTCCAACGGACCGGAAGAGCACATCTGGAGGAGTTTTCATCATTGGGTCGACAATAGTTTCCTGGTACAGCAGGAAGCAGAGATCCGTGGCACTCAGTTCAGCAGAGGCCGAGTACATGGCAGCTAGCTTGGCTGCATGCGAGGCTATTTAGATGAGGAAGATCCTCGCAGGATTGTTCAGGTTGCATTTGGAGCCTACAGTGATCTACTGTGATAACCAGAGTTGCATTAAACTCTCGGCTAATCCATTATTTCATGATAGGTCCAAACACATCGACATCAGGTACCATCATATCAGAGATTGTGTTCAGCGGAGAATCATGATGCTTTCATATGTTCCCACGGAGGATCAGGGTGCCGACATCCTAACGAAGGCGCTCACCAGGAGCAAGTTCAAATTCCACAGAGGCAGGATAGGGGTTGCAGATAATCCATATCTTGCTGAGAGGGAGTGTTGAGAATGCAGCAAGATGATGGAGCTTAGTGAAATGAAGTCGCCTTCACTAGTGGGCCCGCAGGCAAATTCTGGCGCAAAATCTATTTTTAGACTATGTCTATTTTTAGACATATGGAGCATGGTTCGGGGATTCCAGTTTGAGATTCTTGAAGTATGTGTCATGTTGGTAAAAATAGATGAGACTCTATTTTCGAGGTCAAAGAGGTCGAAGTCTATTTTTAGACTGCCTCTCCTAAAAATAGGGAAGTCAAATATTATTTACCCTTAATAATATTTGGACTATAAACTGCAGTTTACTCTCTTGGAGCACTTCAGTTCGAGCTATAGAAGTGGCTCATGCATATGATAGAGGAATCATGTGGTTCCCAAGGGTTTGATGGCATCATGCATGGTTGACTTCAGTTGGACTTTAGTGGTAGAAGTTTGGAGGAGTTAATGAGACAGATAGTGGAGTTGTGTTCTGTTTATTTTAGTTGAACTAGTTGAGATTAGTTTAACTTGCTAATCAATTAGTTATGAGTGGAGTGAATTAAATATTATTTAATTCATTAATTAGTAACTCATTATTCAACTCAAGAACACATCAGTTCACTACAGTGCATGATCAGTTCAGTGGAGACCAGTGAAAGAGGTAGATGAAAGGGTGGAGTTAGCTATCGGTTGTGACTATACTGTTGCTATTTGCAACACACAGATAGGTGGAGTAAGCCCATGAGGATTGCGCAGTTCAGGCTGGTGGTTTATCTATATAAAGAGGCCATCCCATAGCATTGAAACAAGCAATAGAGGCAAGGCAATTGGCGGTGAGTTTTGAACCAGTAACCTGTTCAAAACTGAGCTAGATTGTGAGTAACTGTATGAGAAAGTACTGAGTACTTGTGAGGAGTATTGCACTGAGTTTGTTACTTGATTTCTCCATTATAATATACACAATAGTTGCGGGGTTTTCAGCTATAATCTTTCCCCATACATACTGTGTTAATGTGTATAATGATTTGATGTGTTATCGCTTGATTTTATTTCCGCATGTGTGATGATATGAGTTGATATGAGTGGAAGAGATTATGTGTTGTGTATGAAGTTCAAATAGTATGTGACCAGGATAGTCTCGGTGGATAATTAATCATTATTCAGCAAATTTCTACATAATCTTAAGTTGTATTCACATATAATTTCCCGGGTTAGTTTTAGAATTTATTTACCAGTATTTAGTTTAAATTAGATAGTTTTATTTCAGTCAATTTAGTCCCACATTCACTCATCCAAATCAAACCATCACCAACCCATTAGTTATAAGGAAACTGGTCCTTTAAATCCAGTCGGAGCCACCATACCAAACGGAAAAGGAGCTATCCTAAGGTCTCGACCAGGTGGTTTTCCCCCAATGTTTGAAGCAGAGATTTTCTAGGCTTCAACAAGGTGGTGGATTCATTCAGAATCATGATCAACACCACACTATGGGTAGATTATTTTTTCCCATTTTTATGGGTCATCCAATTGTTCTGCCAAATCTTGGGTAGAAAAACTTGACATCTAATTTTAGTTGAACAAGGTTCCAGAGATGGAGGCTATCAAGATTGCAGCACTACAACTTGAATAAGAAGCACATGACTAGTGGTTCTATGGATTGTCTACATTGGCTCATGCCAATGTGACTGATTATTCAGAGTTCACTAGAAGGCTAGTGGAAAGGTTTGACAGAAGATATCCAGAGGCACCATTCATGAGCCTTACAAATTTAAATCAATCAGGTAATACAGAAACTTACATTTCTGAATTTTTAAGATTATCTTTTATGGTTCCTGATTTGTCTGTAGCAAGAAGGGTGTACATGTTCATTGATGGTTTAGATGAACCTCTTCATGGGTTGGTTAAATCTACCAAGCCCACTACCCTACATGATTCTATTGAAAGGTCTAGAGACCTTCAAGATGCCTTGCCAAAATAAAAGGCAACTTTTCAGTAGAAGCCTTCTTTTCCTTCAAAGGGAAAAGAAGAAAAAGCTGCTCCTTCAAAGGAGAGCTCATACAAGAAGCCTCTTGATGATGAAGTCCAGAGAGATCTAAGAAGAAGGAAGATTTTCTTCAATTGCCAAGAATCATGGGCACCTATACATGGATGTGTTGTTGTAAAATCATATTACATAGAGGTCTTCTCAGATGATGATGAGGAAGAAGAAAATGAACCAAGAAGAGGTCACAACGCTGACACTGCAGGAGGAGAGCCAACACCATTAGGAGATGAGAATGGAGATTTTGCTCCTATTGGAGGGGCTCTTGCATCTTTGAGAGGAGTACCTAAGTACTTGACCTTAATAGTTCAAGGTTCAATCTTGAATCAGAGGGTTTTTGTGTTGATTGATAGTGGGGCTACCCACAATTTCATTGATGCCCATCTGGTGCAAAGGAGGGAAATACCCACTGATACTTTTGAGGGATTCTCTGTGTTGGTCTCGGGAGATAGAAAAATGCAATGCATGCATTATGTTCCATCATTTTCAGTCACCATGGGCACATATACATTGGTTGATCACTTCTTTTTGGTTGACATACTTGACACCAATGTGATTTTGGGTGTTCAATAGCTGATTACATTGGGAAAAGTCACCATTGATTGGGAGGCTTTGTAAATGGAATGGGTGGAAAAGAAGAGTGGTGAAACTCAAATTATCAATGGCATGCATACATATCCCTCACATACCACTTCCACACAAAAAACAGAGATGGATTTGAACAGTGGAAGCAAGGACCTTACAGTCCCATCTCTCATGCTCCTAAGATTTTTGCATGAGACACTATTATCTAGTAGAAAACCACCTGGGAGGCCACCTGATTCAGATTTTGTGGGAGATCTCTCACTACAGGATGCTCCAAGCTTAGATCCAGGAGGTATGGGAACATTGGAAGATAATGATATAGCGCTGGGAGTCTTGGGTAGGCTCAAGGAGAAGGGAGATCCTCTCCCAACATCATCATTACCCACTCTCATTTCAGATTATGCACTGCGGGAAGAGAATAATGGAAGGAATGGCATTCCAACTTATACCTTTGGCATGGGATATTTCAAGGAGGATTTCATCCACATGACATTCATTTCAGTTGATGGATCATCAACGCTATCATTTTTGGGGAGATTAGATCCATATTTGAAATCCAAATTGCTGGTGGATTAATCCAAGGATCTTTACACTTTCATGATACTTGATGAACAACTACATGAATAGGGCTATTTATTCCAATAAGGAGTCATCTATCATCATGGTAGGATATTCTTGTCTAGAGCCTCCAATTTCAAGGAGAAGTTACTTCAAAGAGCTTATAAAGAGTTCTGTTTTAGCCACACATATTCCATGAGGATCTACAACATCATCATGAGAAGCTTTGATTGGGAAGGCTTTGGAGGAGAACTACATCAGAATTTTCAATAATGGATGAAACATATGGATTTTGGGTAGCAACATGACTCTATGAAAGAGTTACTTCAGCCATCTCTTCCTTCTTTCGAGAGATGAGAAAGATCTATGCACCACTCCATTTGTACAAGGAGGATTGATGGTAAAGAACATACTCATGTAAACCATGTTTTGTTTTTTGATTGTATGAATTCTCCTACCATGTATATGAAGGGAATAACTCCAAGGAGGAGTATTTTACCTTATAAACTCCGTAGCCAACTTTGGGCCACAAAAATTTGTGAACATGGCCACTCCCTTGGAAGACAAAGGGAGATTTTGTATCATGATGGGTGCATTCCTAAGGCACCAAATATATCTCACACTTTCAGCCATAGTGAGATGATATGGGTAGAAATTAAGTGGTGGGTAAACCACTTACCACATATTGATCTAATGCAGGCAGGAGATGCACTACACTGGTACCACATGTGGGACTATGACCCACCTCCATATGCACAAATTTTTGTTTGTTTGTATGTAATTTTTCTCCCATACATTGATGATGTACTTGTACATTTTATGGGAATGTATGGAGGGAGGATGGGAGGTATTCATGTGCCCCATGGGATGGAGACTCTCTATGTGTCTTATTCTACATGTTTCAGGGAGAGAATTGGGCAAGCCATGTTTTTTTCAATTGAGATATTGTCTCCTTATGGGATGAACTATTTACATCTCATGAGAACTTTGGAGGAACAATTCATGGAGGGTTGGATTGGTGAAAAATTAGCTTATGGAGGAAGCTTATCACATGTTGGTGTCACCAATGGAGGAGGAGAAGAGTTTCAGCACTCACCTTATCAGTTGCTTGAGGAAAAGCAACATTTGGGAGGGGAGGACTATAATATTCCCAATTAGTCCTAAGCTAAGGGGGATATTCATTTTATTTTTATTTTTTTGTTTCAAGAATAAAAGTGTAAAGGAGGTCCATAATACTCCTAAAGAGTGAATAAATAAATTCCAGATGTGAAAAAGGCTAAATCCTGGCTATGTAATCAAGCACCCTTAGGTGTAGAAGGTGTTGGATCTTATGACTGGGTCAACCATGACCAAATATACAACACTATCTTGGAGGAGTGGCCATCAATGAGGCACAACATAGTTTTGGATGGAGATGACTTGTGTGAAAGAAGTGATTTCATTGAAGGTGGTTTAGGGTTTACAAGCTCTTAACTTATAAAAGGAAGAGGATGGCAGCATTAGAAGGTTGTTGATGATATTGTATTTTCTGAGTATATTTTCTGTTTAGACATATCTCATTCTCTTGTTGTTTAGTTGAGAATAATTTTGTTTACCATTGGGTGTTCCTGATCTGGAATCCCACATCTTTCCCTGAGAGGCCTCTTGGAAGAGTCTTGTATTGAATAGCCCACTATCTGGCTAAAGGCCAAGATTCTTCTTCCAACTACAACGTGGATCCTGTTGAGGGTTTGGTTGTCTTTGAAATTTGCAGCAAGTGGAGGCTATATCTACTCAAATCTAGGTAATTTCAGTGCCCTTTTTCAGTAGAGGAAACTTTTACTCCATTGGGAGGAGAGTATTGAAGTGATTGGGCTTCAATTTATGATCTTGGAATGTGGCCAACCACATTCTAAACCCTACAACGCAGTTTTCCTTCCAAATTTGTGTTATTCCTGTAGGTGTTGTTGCAGGGACCTTTGGCATATCATCTGTAGAGTTGGTTTTCAAGTGTTGGGGATCTTCCCTTCAATTTTGAGATCCATTGGAGGATATCTATTCCTTGTTTATATCAGATCTAATCTGCATACTTCTTAATACTTTTGAATATCTGAATATTTCGGTAGATCTGCAAAATTAGATCTCAGATCTACTTCATGTAAATGGTGTATTGCTGAAAACCCTAAGGGGATTTTGAATAAGAGCCAATATAGTGTATGGATCTTCTATAGATCTGACTTTTCATGCACTTATTTTCTCTAAATATGAAGTGTAACTAACATCTGTTGCATCATAATAAAATAACGTTGTCAAGGCTTTTTCAGTCCATACATGTGATTGCAACACCTCTTTTTGAGGATTTTCTTCTATTGGTGACTTGTATTTCAAGTTATGCATCTTATGGGCCACATTGTACATCTATTTTGCTACTGTAAATACATTTGAAAGGTCTCCATATTGGCATCCTTATTTTCTTTAGATGAACTGTGTTATTTTCCTGCAAATCTACTTTCTATTATTGCATTCCCCATTTGGGAATATTACAAAGAATGCAAACATTGCTGCATTGAAGAAAAAACTAAAATTTCCTCCTACTGAACATCCACATGAAAATGAAGTGTTAGAGAATGAAGGAAACAAATATGAAATGGCGAATCTCATCATTCAATTGACAGCTTAACTGAAGGAGATGGAGAATGAGATGGATAAGTTAGTACAGGAGAAAAAGGCCAGCATGGAAGAAATCCCTATCACTGTTATTCCTACAGTCACTATATTTGTTCCTTCTACCTTAGAAGCTTCAGTGGCCACATCAGTTCCAGTAGCTACAACACTTCCCACTACATCAGCAACTACATCAGCTATAAAATGATCTATGGTAGAAACTCATCCTAGTGATGAAGCAGGTAAACTAGTTAAAGAAATGCAGGATATGTCCATACAGAGTAATGAAATAAATAGACTTAAAGAACATATTAAAAGTATACAGGATGAGAAGATACTAGTTCAAATCATGCACAAAAATGAAACTCAGAAGTCAAACAGGTTGACTGAGAAAGTACAGAAGTTAGAGAAAGAAATGAAATTGAAAGAACCACTTGCTCAATCCAAGAGACAACTATGGGGCAATATTATTGAATATGTAAATAATATTTGGACATCTATCCAACTTATTTATGAATAGAAGGATTTAATCAAAGAATCAAGTGAAGCCATACAGAAATCTAAGGAAGAACTTGGTAAAAAGCCAGAAGAGGCAGCTGAGACCATTAAGTTTCTTGATTCTAAGCACAAGCAATAATTGGAAGAAATTGGCATTAGTGAAAAAACTGAGACAATCCTTGAGGCCAGAAAAGTAATTTCTAAATGGAACTTAATGGTACAACTTGAATACAAATGTCAGAACATGGAGCTTGGCATAACTAGATTCATGGTGAAATTTAATATTTTGAGGCAAAAGGGCCTACCAAATCCTTTGGTTATCAATGACAGATTGATGAAAAATGAGGATTATGATAAGAAAATCAAAGAAGTGGCAAAGGAACATGCCAACAATTCCTCCATGAAAGGAATTCCTACAGGAAAATTGATTTATTAGAGTTTTCAGAACCTCTTTTACCTACAACATGAGGTAAATCATCTATTCATTAACAAACCTACTTTTGCAAAGTACACAGAGGATGATGAAATATTCAGAATAATGGTAAAAAATTAAGTTACCAGATGCATAAGCTTGGGATAAGTTATGTGTTTTATTTTGAAAGTGAAATGTAAAACAAATCCAGGTAAAAGATGAAAACAGAGCAGTCATGTAAAGTAGTAACAGGTTAAAGAGTATCAGATCAGGCAGTTAAAGTGAAAGACATAGTTTAAAGTCAAAACAGAGTTTAAAGTGAAAGGTAGAGTTAAAGGTAGTCAGCATAGAAGACACTCAACATGAAGAAGACAACCAACATTGAGCAACAACATAAGAGAGAAAGAAGCGAAATATCAACAAGCAAAAAACTAATCCAAATAAAGAGGGACAACTAGCATTTAGTGTCCTAGGTGTCTCTATCTTCTTGCATGAAGATATTTATTTTTCCTTGAATAATTCCTAAATCAGTTTTAGGATAATTTTTAATATTTTTTGTATAAATACTTCATAATTCGAAGTATTGAGTGTATATTGTGGATTACTAAAAATTTCTATAGTTGTATTGATCTGAAACCTTAGGGTTCACTGTACCATTTTCAAGTCAGCAGACTAGATTGAGCAATAAAGGCATTATATTACAGGATTCATGTGTTGGGTCACTTCAGTGAAGTATCTTTCTATTGTTAAATTGTTATTTTCTGAATTTTTTTTCAGATACTTGCATGTTTTCTGAATCTAAATGATATAACAATAATTTTATTTCAAAACTTGTTTAAATACTCTTTGTCTTGTACTGTTATTCATTTTCATGTTTTCTTCTGATATCCAGGTTAGGGAATTCTTCATTGCTCCGTAGTTTGAACTGACCTCTTTCCTATTCCTTCATTATACGGATATGAGAATCCTTAATTGATCTCTCATCCCGATTAAAACCATTTCACCTTCCAGCCTAAAGATCTGAACCAACTCAGCTACCTTTCCCTGTGAGCACTTCCTTTATAACTTGATTCTACTCGGTTGCTTGATGCATTCACTCCATTATCCCAATGGAAAACATACCTACACATATCCATTTGAACCAATAATTCCACCACCAAACCAAACCAAAATCAAAACCCAATCAATCTTACATAACTAGCCTAAAATCAACTAGAAACAAAAAAGTTAAATAATAAAGAGAGAGCCCTATCTGAGCATTAGGAAGGCTAGATCCTAAGCTTAAAAGTAGGTTTGTGGTTACCTCTAATATTATTTAAAACAAAATATTAACAAACCTAGGAATTATTGGAGTGATAACACAAGCGAGAGCTTAACAAGTGGATCATACTCATCCACTATGTTGCTTCTAAGAAAATCTGCAAAAGCCTCTACATCTTCGTTTCTTCTTCCTCCACAACTTCTTCCTTTCACAATACAAAACCAATAGCTAATTCTCTAGGTAACCTTGGAAAACCATCTTAGGGATAAAATGAGATACACTAAGCTCTAATATCAACTTGATCTCAATATGGACAAACTAGCTTTGTTGTGCTAGCTTCCTCATCAAAATAAAATAAAAATGTTTAAGTGTCCTCTCAAATTAACAAGTTATGAGAGGGTTTATGTGTCAAGTTTTGCATGTCTTTTATGAGAAATTCATTAATTAAATTATATGTTAAAAACACATGTACAACAAGTAAATTGTAGAGAAATAATACACCAAACATAATACACAGTAGATGATAACAGAGTTCACCCCTCCTGGGCTACATCTCCATGGACCTGCTTCAATGGCTTGGCCCTCTTTGGATTAATGGTAAATTATCTGATTACATGAACCTACAATGCTCTAATAGCTTTTAAACCTACTCCATTGGATTCAGAAGACTAAAAAACCACTAGGTAGCCTCTTATGTCTCTGCAAATGGTCTTCAGTTGATCTAGACATGTGCTCCTCTCCTGGTGGCCCTAGGCTTATTTAATCCTCAAAGTGGAAAAAACACTTACATAAATGCTCCTCTACCTCTGCAACCTATACCAACATTATCAAAGCATCCAAATTTTCTTGGATTGACTCTTTTTGAGCCTAATTTGGTCAAAATATGCTCCAGTTATGGCCTACTCAATTTTTTGCCTGGGAAACCTCCACTAAGTCTGGAGAAACTCCAGTTAACTCTAGCACATTTGGGAGTTCCGTCGAAAATGGTGGACTCTGCCAATTAGTGCTAATACATACTTAATGCTTCACTAGATTTTAATTAAAATCAAGTGCGGTTTAAACTGGAGTTTAGGCGTGTTAAGCGCGTTTAAAAAAATCCTCGTTAAAAAGGATTAACACATTTTAAAACGTGTTTAGTGGTTAATTAAACATGTTTTAATGCTCTTCAATCCACATTAGCATAAGCCCTATGCCATAGGTCACAGGATGAAGGTCTTGTGTAATGGGGATGGTCCCCATTTACTTCTGCCATAAACCATAATTCGAAACAATTACATTTCATTTGCATTGATAGTTAAGAATATTTGCCATGGTTTAATGGTAAGACCTATGCATAGTGTGGGGGAGTTCGTGGGGTTGTGCCCGACCTCCGCCCTTCCACCACATAAGAAAATTTCCACCATGTAAAATGATATTTGACCAAGACTTAATAATATTTGAGCCTTTGGGGGGCATGTGGCGGCCTCCGGACTAGCCACGTGTCAACATCCCATTGGTTCTCCACAAACCAACCATAAACTGCCACATAGAGCAGAAATTCAGGCCAGCCATATTTTGACACTTGTCGGCACTCTATTAGCTAGAGAAAAACCACTTTAGACCAAAAAATTGACCCCTTTGACCCTGTTTGACCAAGCTCTAACTTTTACATACAGAGTTAGTTTTCAATGAAACGAAGTGCGACAGATTCTTGGAAATGAGACCTATCCAGTCCTTCTGGTTTGGAGCGATTCTGAGAACTTTGAATTTTTAGCTAATTTTTTCCCCCATTTCAGTTTCCTATCAGAGGGAGAGCCTTCAAAATCCACTTCTTCCCCCTCTTTCTAGACTAAAAATGGGGATGAGACTCATTACCATTTTCTCAAGGTAGTGAGTTCTCTAGCTTTATGAGTAGGTAGTAGAGTGAGATGGAAACTTGATAGTATGATGATTTGATAGTCATGATGATGTAGGGAGCATATGTTCTTGTGGAGGAGATGTTAAGTTGGATTAGCTACCCAAGTTGTCACCATCATAGGGGGATACAACACATGATTTCTTACAGAGTTGTAGACCGATATGAGACATGGAGTAGGTCAAGGGTGATCACATCTAGATTCTGACACGATACTTGGATGATAGTAGGGTTAATGGCTTGAGCATGGGCATGTTGGAGCAAATGAAACTTTGCGACGAAAGTTGCGATGATAGTTAGCGATGGGGTATTGTGACGACATGTTGCGGAAATATGATGGTTTTTTCAGGGACGACAACATTTTGAGAGTGGTGGAGGATGTAAGGTCCACGATTCATATAGCGACCACCAAGAGCAGCGGGCACGCGTTGGTGCGAGGGGCACCTGACTCGAGTGGCAAAGTGACGAAAGTTGGTTAGCATGTGACGAAAGTGCGAAAAAATTCACATTGGCAGACGTGCTCCATCGAACCGAATGGTTGGAATTTCGGTCGATTGTGCGATGGAAAGGCATGGACAAGATGTGACGAAAGCTTAGGAAGCAAGCAACGATACATGTGGAGGACATGTAGACATGGATGAAAGGTGGACATCACGAGTGTAGCAGAAGTGCGACAGGCATAGGAAACACGACTTGACCCAAGCGCCCACATGGCCCAAATACATAGGAATGATGTGACAAAACATCGTTGGTCGGGTGACGAAAGTTATAGCGGCCTCAACGTTTGAGAAAATGCATGCCGACGTTGTGACTTGGATGAGACGACACATGGGAAAGGACGGGACGACCCCAACATGGTATTTGGGAGACCCTCCTCGGGTCCACACTTAACTGTATATATTAGACAAGTGTTGGAAGTTTTAAGGCATCATGAACTCATTCAAACTTGGAGCGTGAAGCATTCAAGGAAGAGGAAAACAAGCTTCTAACAAGAGAAAAACTACAACAAAGGGAGGCATGAAGGTGGAAGTAGGGCTGAAGTTGACTACCTAAAGTAAAGCATTCAGATGCTATGCTTGAGAGGTATGATGCTGAAATAGATTTTTTGGAAGAATTTGAGTCAAAGAAAAAACCTCAGGTAAACAGTGTAAGTTTGACATTTAATGATTTTCAAGACAAAACAAAATTTCTAGAATAATGTTTAGAGGGAAATGCAGATGAGGAAGACTCAGTTAAGGAAAAGAAGCAGATTACAGAACCACACAACAGTGGTACAAATGAAGATAATTTATAGAAAATTATGAGCAACAACAATTTTAAAATTGCTTTAATTCAGCAAGGAAGAAGACATTTTAATATCTTAAATTTTTATGAAATGAAGTAAGGTGATGAGAATTTTGAAATTCTTATAAGTAATTTTCAACAAAATAATTATTATTTAAATGTTGAAATTGAGAAATTAAGGAAGTTGATGATGAAAGTACCCAGCAAAAGGTATATGAATATGAAGGAGATAAACAACAACGGAAAGAAAATGATGATAGCAGAATTGATCACCAGGATGAAAAGAAGGCTACAACATAAATTTTGGAGACCAGGAGAAAGAAAGATGACAGGAACAAAAACACAACATCATGGAGAAGAAATATTGAAGGACCAGAAGAAAAACAAAGTTTGGTATCCCAGAGGTGGCAGGTTATTAAGACTTGTAGTTGTCACATTACTACAGAAAAGTGACAGACCTCATAGACATGAGTCTATGAATTATTTTTTCTACTTTGGGAGTCATTTATTAATAGAAAATTTATATATTTTAATGATTTGAGTGAGAAATATGTGTATGAGGTTTTTAAATGAAAATATTCTCACATAATTGAGAATACAAGAGATGTTAGACTTGTGAATATGTCATAATGATATTAGGGATTAGGAGATCCTAGAATAGCTTTTAGGAATTAGTTGAGAGATCTATGAAGAATATCATGGATCTAGAATGATCCATAGCTATGTAATGTAAGCCTGCATATGGGAGTAATATGTGGGCGTGAGTGTGTGTGTGAGTGTGATGAGATGTGTATAAGGCCAAGGGTTCGATATGCCCATATGTTGTATATTAGGGCATTTAAATTGAAATTTGTTTATAGATAGCATTGGTTTGTTTTTAGATCTCTCTGAAAATTGCCTTTGTATATTGTTAATGTACATTTTTAATGTTATGGTGTATGCCTCTGCGTGATACATGATTAAAAATTTGTGAATCTGTGAATCTAGGAAGTGGGAGTCTGTCATGAGCATGATGCTTTAAGATATTTCTAATGGTTAAGGTTTGGAAACGATTCTATGGTTTCAATTTTCCTCTCAGGATGCATGGAGAAGACTGAGTGAAACAGAGTATAGTGAATTGCGTTATTAAAGGAATACACAATTCATGTGTGAATAATATTAGAACCTCGTGAAAAGAATTCGAATGATGAATTCAATCTCAAGGAGAAGTGTTGAATTATTTAAATGAAGCAGAAGTAAAATATTCTTTCATCAATTGACAAAGTCATCTCAAATCCGTGAGATCATTGATTGGAAATCTTGATTAAATTAGAATTCAACCTCAGGATTATTTATGCATGAAAGACAGGTTGACGATTTCAAAATACCTAATGTGTATTATAAATGTAGAATTTGAGTTGCAAAATGTAAGTTTATGGAAATTGGGTTGTAGCATAAGGACAAGCAATGAATGCGCTTGATACCAGTCAAGATATTGTAAATATATTTGATTGATACTACTGATGCAAGACACACAGTTTTTGCAACACTTGGTGTTGTGGGAAAGGGGATTCAACATCCTTTCTTCTCTGTTTTATTCAGGCATATGAATTCATGAAGAATTATGTAAGTTCATTAAACCCACAGAGTGAGAAAATGGTATGTAAAGGATTGTTGAACTATTAGAGTACGTTGTAATTACGATCTCAAGTGTAGTATTTTTATTGAATCTATTGTTACTTTGATTCGATAAATGAACCATTAAAGTACACTCGAGTTGCAAGCTCATTTTGAGTTAGATTGTTGAATTTTAGTATTTCATTATGGCATGAGGACAATGAATTCAACGTTCATGAATTTTTTGGGCAAGTATCATGAAAGTAGATGGTGTAGAAGATGAAGGGTGTTTTGTTCTTGAAACAACAGTTCCGTTCCTGTTCATAGATTTATGTTCCTGGTCCAAAAGTTTAGTTCCTGTTCATGTTCCAGCAGTTGGGTTTCGGTTCTCAACTCCATGATTCTCATACTTGAAGTTGCACTGAAGGTAAATGATCACATGGGTTTTAAGCATCAAAGGGTTAACATGGTCATGTGTTCCCTTAATCACGCTTAGTTCTTCCATATAGCGAAAAAATTAATCCTTCAATGTTTATTAGTGCAATTTTTATGAAATGGATTGGAGATGGAAGGGTTGAAGTCTCTTTTCTTTAGAATTGTAGTGTAGCCTTAGTGCTTTAAGGCTTCTTATTGTGGAGTCATAGACATGATAGGTCATCAAGTGGCAACTTGTAAAAAAAGGAAAAGCAAACAATGACATTAGCACTACGGGGATCTTGTTATTATTATTATTATTACTTTTAATGATAAAAATAATTAATATATAACTTAATTTTATATATATATATATATATATATATATATATATAAAACAAGAATCTTAATTATGCATATTCATTCCCACTTTATTATGAAATTTCTTAATTTGTAAATAGATTTTACAGCAACATCATGACTTATTAATATTACATACCCAAAATAACCATAACTCTTTTCATATATGATATATTTTTTTATTTAATCAATTAAAAAAACACATAATTACTTTAAAATATATCTTAATTTAATTTATGAATATTATTAAAAATATTATGTTAATTTAACATAAATTAAATCCTACCCTACAAATTAGATAACCATAATTAAATTAAAACTGAAATCCTATCATCCACATCTAGTAACTGATAATTAAATAATTACAGAGAAAAAATTTATTTTAACAAAATAAACACTTACAAATACTGAGTGTTCATTAACGATAATACAAGCAACACCAGATAGAGTGTTCCTTAACCACGAATACGGGCATCACCACATCACTGGACTAAGTGTTACTTGATGAAGCACTTGACAGAGTGTTCGTTAACAAAGAATACGGGAATTGCCACATCACCGGACAAAGTGTTCGTTAGCGAAAAATATGGGCATCACCACTATTATTGGAGGACGATGATGGCTTGCTCAACTTTAACTAAAGTGCCTTGTGACAATATCAACATGAAGATGATGGCTTCCTCAACTTACTGAAGTGCCTTCTAACATTCTCAACTGCATTGACATCGTTAACCATTTTTTGCAGCAAGAGCTTAACAAGTGGATCATACTCATCCACTATGTCTCTTCCAAGAAAATCTCCAAAAACCTCCACATCTTCATCTCTTTTTCCTCGACAACTTCTTCCATGGCTACCTTATTTAAATAAATAAAGTCTACAAAATTAAGAATAGAACCGACAGAGAGATGTGGTTGACTACGCAAATAGTATATTATGAGATGGATCAAGTGATCCTTGATCTTGGATCAGATTCCAACGTTGTACCAAAACAAACATGGGAACGGATGGGGATACTTAAGCTACAATGGTCATCGATTTAGCTAAGGATGAAAAATAAGTAGAATATCATTCCTATGGGTCGATTGCATGCCATCAACATAGATATTGATGGAGCAAGTGTGTTATCCGAATTTGAAGTTATTGAGATTGTTGATAGTAATTTGTATCTTGCCTCGCTTGGATTTTATTGGGATTATGACATGGATGCTATAATTAACCTGAAGAATAGAAAAATGGTATGTGAGAAGAATGGTACTAGGGTTGTAGTACCTTTGGAACCCTCTAAAGGTGCACGTTATACATAACCCATTCAACATGAATATGGTGATGATGATATTGATCAAATCTATCAGATCACTCTGTAGGATGAAGACTGGATTAATCCCATCGCTAATGGAAGAATACTTTGGAAGCGCGATAGTTCATGTGTTTCGGAATCCGACGATGAATTGGAACAATGACAAAACCACTTGCATGAAGTATCTACTAAGTGATGTAACAGAGTTACCAAATCACTTCGTCGTGTCACATCAGAGGTGCGTAAATTGCCATTTTATGATGGAACGCAGAATGATGTCCTATTTCTAAAGGAATTTGAGCAAAATGTGCCTAAAGAACAACAATATGGAGCTTTTGACTTCACCTTGAGGTCCACTCCAGCCCGATGCTAGGGCACGCACAAAAAAAGTTTAGGAGGATGGAAGGAGTTTTGCAGATTGATAAGACTCAGGTTTGGCCATGTAGACACTAAGATCGTGGAAAAGTATAATGGTAGAGATGATCATCATGAGCATTATCTCGATGGACCATAACTTGGGGTAACGACCCATAACCAAAATGGGTGCACATATTATTCCATTCCTTAGATATGATACCTCAGTAGTGGTATCTTGAAATAGAGTTGCGCCATGGCACCACAGATTGGTATGAGATGACAAAAGGTTTCTTATTGACTTATAACTTCACTAATGGTTGGGATTTTATTAGTTATTCTCTACAAGAAATTAGAATGGGTATATTCAGAATTACTGTTGAGCCAAGGGTTTCAGAACAACTTGACTGGGTCGCGCAGTTGGAACAAGCCCGAGAATGTTACAATATAACTATTGAAGAGGGTGAGGAGGATCCGTGTAAGGTTAATTACATTCATGAATCTCAAGGGTAGCATGGTGTTGCAGGTCTTGAAGTAGAGATTTCAGAGATCGCATAACCTGTCAAGAGCCAGCAATTCAACATAGGCTCAGAAGTGGTGCCCAAGTTCACCAAAATTTGGGACTATTGGGATGATGACATAGTGAACAAGGTCACTGAATTACTACATGAATACCAGGATCTGTTCTTAACGAAGTTATCGGAACTGAAAGGCATTATAGGAGATCTAGGGGTGTCTTTGGTTGTAGAGTGCAACAAAGGTGTTTTCTACAACTGGGCGGGATCCTATGCAACGAGTTTTTAGCTAATTACCACGAAGCTCAAGAGGAGGGAAACCAATTCCACTATGCATGGCTCTTGCTATTAATAGCCTTGATTGCTTGGAGGGATCTCGAGGAGTCGTAGTTCTCCTCAGCGGACCTAGATCTATGCAAGGATGCACGGTATTCCTTAGTATGGCACTCAAAGGAGCCAACCAGGGTCATAACAAACAAAATATTTTGGGTTTGATTAAAAATAATTCTACGCACAATTTTTAGCCAAAATACCTATCTATCACTGAGTATTTTGAACCAATATCAGCAAGTCACGAACTTCAAATCATATTTCCACCATGTTCATATCCGGGTGAAGAAGGACCTTACTGGGGTCTGGTACATGTTGTCGTCCCTGGTGGAAGAGGAAGATGTTGCAGCCATACTCAGTGAATGGCTAAGTCTGCCCACTAAAGGTGTAGAGATGGACTAGGCAGGGATGAGTGGCGTGAAGTCCATTGCGTAGACGAGAAATAAGGACACCAGGAAGATGCACAAGAAATTCACATTCATGACTGGTAAAGAGACTGAAGTGGAGGTTGAGACAGAGACAGAGGTTCCAGACACAGGAGGGGGAAATTCTCATGGTAATGTTAAAATTATGGATTTGACCGAACCCCCTCCCTCTTTACAACTAAAAGACGAAAACCATAGAGCGTAGAGGTGCGAACGAAAGTGAAGTCCAGTAAGTCCACCGGGCAGAAGCAATGATCCTCCCTGAAGGGGAACTCGATGAGATAGGAGATAATATTAAGAGTGTCACAGAGCACCTATGGGGTAATATTGAAGAACAATACATGAAGGTATTGGTGGAGGTCCATAAGGTCCTAAAATATTTGTAGGTTCAGACGAGTGTGGTATAAGCAAGCATGAGTCAAGCGAGCGGGCTTCAAGAAAGTGTGGCTCAAACAAGCAGTGCACAAGCATGTGCAATAACAACAGAGCACGAACTGACCATGACAACAGATACCTGCACAATGACAATCCCTGTAGGCACATTATATTTTGATACCGTGAAGTAGCTGAAGTAAGCGGTGCACTGGCAGAACACAAGGCTTAACCTTGTTGTGCTGCCTTTGTAGACATTGCACAAGTTTCACCAAGGTGTTGCTGAAAAATTGCATATTAGAGAGTAACATGCCCTATTAGTTATATAAGATGTTAAGTGACAAAGATAGAGCATGGTAGAGGAAAAAAAAAAGTTGTAGAGCAGTGCGATGCAGATACTTCACATAGACATAAGTTAGAGGAAGCCATATCCAAGGCTTGCAATGAGCTACTTGAGCTCTAGATTCAGCCTGCAGCAGCGTGAGAGGAAAAAGTGGCCAATCTAGTGACAACAGTCAAGGAATCGAAAGACGAGGTTGACCAAGCATGCATCGAGATGGATATGAAGATAGTTAAGCTGCAGCTGCAATTGCAGCCTGCCACTCCACCAGAGGTCCGGGAGTAGCACACATCAACACTCAATTTTTCCACGGAGCAAATTGAATCCACCCTCTAGGAGTGCACGAAAGTATTTGAAGATTTCATGGATGTCTGGGCCTCACTACAGGTGGTCCCTCAAGTGTAGAGGATTGAAGCGAAAGTTTGCGAGAAGTTAGAACTAATGGACTAGATTAAGGTCATAGTAAAGACCTTAGTGCTGATACAGCGACATACCCGTCTCCAAGAGGATAAATTTTTGCAGGAACAGGTCAATGAGTTGTGCATAAAAGAGTATCTTATCACTTCCAGAATAAATCCGTGGGAATTTAAGGCCAGTCAGCTCTCACAAAATGTGAAGAAGAAGCTTAAATCACTACACGAGGCTCAGAAAAGAATTGATCAAAAGATAGCCAGTCCAGTCACCGAGACACTGCTAAGCGAAGTAAGATAAGTTGAAAAGAAATGCGTTAAAGTGGTTATACCTATAAAGGATTCCTTGAGCAACATCAAAGAAAATATCGGGGGTGCACCAGTAGTGTGACTCGGGATGAGTCACATTTTTATGTTGGGTACTTGTTGGATAGGGTACCCCTCAAGGAAGAGTTTGAGAAAGACTCTGCAGATCGATGATTGGAGCACACATCGTGAAGCTACATTTTGAGTCTTAAGGGATTTAAGCAGGTCAAAGCCCCTTATTTTATAAAACAATGAGAATATTTTGTGAACGTTGAGCTCCACCTATTGGCATTGGAATCAACACTTGGACTGCATCAAGCACGTGGCGAGACAGATCCTAAAATCTTAGGCAATTTAATTATTTGTTTTATGAGATTGGTAGGTGGCTTAAACTCTCACCCACTGAATAGAGATTTCATTCAAATACATAGTTCTACTAATGAGGGTATTGGAGCCTGATGATGTGGTAGAAAAGAGTGAGTTTTTAGCCTATGAGGAGAAGAAAATGTAAAATGAGAGAAGAGACAATAGTTTTGCAAAGAAAAAATGTACTGAACTTGATAGAAATTAACACAAGTAGAAGTTCAACAATATTTCATCAAGAGAAAGTTATATCTAGTCTTACTATATTCTCATTGAAATATTATAAAAGATAATTGTCATGAGTGATGCTCTTCCCATTGTTATTATATATATTTTACCAAGTAGGCTCATTGTGTGAGACTAAAAAAAATTGATAAAACACATGAACATGTCGAGAGACTGATAAAAACTCATAACAACATGAGGAATTTCAAACTGCAACTGAAGATAAAAAGATATGGAAACACAAGTGGAAATTGACAATGCACACACCAGATGGTAATAAGTCCTCAGAAGTTTCTGTCTATTTAATTCACTAAAATGAGTACTGATCATATGAGTTAAGATTCTAAGAGTATTGATCATATGAGTTAAGATTCTAAAACCATGAAACATTACTTCATAGCAGTTTGTCACATATATACAAAAATATAAAACTGTCATCCCCACAAAAGGAGTAAATCTGTTCCTAAAACGTTATTACCATCTCATGCAAGAGATGCAGCTTATCCAAAAAATTTAATACAAAGTGCTATGACATAATCAAAATAAACAACATCAATACTAAGAATTCGAAGTGGTTGTATGATGTGGCAGTCTATAGGAAGACTCCTCTTCTGTTATGGTGAACCCAACTCCACAAAAAGTGTAAACAACAGTAAAAGTGATGTGTGGCTATTCTTTGAATGATGCCTCGTGCCTTGCGAAAACATGTTGGTGCTAAGAGTAATGGTAGAAATCTATTTCAGAGAAACTCTGCCACTGTTCCTTTCCTTTGGTTTCTTATTTTTCGTGATAGGGATGGAGACGGATTAAAAGAGATAGCGGAGTTTCATTTTATTAGTTGGAGGGATTATTAAATAAATGATGAGTGGGAGGAGAAAACCCTTTGTAAATATATCGCAATCATAGCTTGGGGTCGAAACGTTTAAACATAAGACACAAGCGGAAGGGAATGCGGTTTTCTATGGGGGTGATGACATGACAAGGAGGTGGGGCCACTTCGCAAATCGAAAATCGGGAGTTTTGTTATGAGGGATGGGAGGTAAGTGTTAAAACTTACGAAGTGCGATGCGCGATCAATAGAGGGTGGCGTGGCAGGGCGAAGATGGGGCCCATTTAATATCGTAAATCCCAAATTGGGAGTTTTGTTATGAGGAACAGGAGGTAAGTGTTAAAACTTGTGAAGTGCGATGTTCGATGAATAGAGGGTGACGTGGTAGGATGAAGATGGGGCCTGTTTAATATCGCAAATCACAAATCAGGAGTTTGTTATGAGGAACGGGAGGTAAGTGTTAAAAATTGTGAAGTGCGATGTGCGATGAACAGAGGGTGACATGGTAGGATGGAGATGGGGCCCATTTTATATCACAAATTGGGAGTTTTGTTATGAGGAATAAGAGGTAAGTGTTAAAAATTTCAAAGTGCGATGTGTGATGAATAGAGGGTGACGTCGCAGGGCGGAGATGATGCCTATTTAATATCACAAACCGAGAGTTTTATGATGAGGAACAAGAGGTAAGTGTTAAAACTTGCGAAGTGCGATGTGTGATGAATAGAGGGTGACATGGTAGGGCAGAGATGGGGCCCATTTAATATCATAAATCGCAAATTGGGAGTTTTTTTATGAGGAATCGGAGGTAAGTGTTAAAACTTGCAAAGTGCAATGTGCGATGAACAAAGGGTGACGTGGAAGGGTGGAGATGGGGTCCATTTAATCTCAAAAATCGCAAATTAGGAGTTTTGTTATCAATAACGGGAGGTAAGTATTAAAACTTGCGAAGTGCGATGTGCAATGAACAGAGGGTGATGTGGCAGGACGGAAATGGGGCCCATTTAATATTGCAAATCCCAAATCGAGAGTTTTGTAGGAGATGACAATCATAACATGAATGAAAGTTAAAACCGAGATAAGTCGATTACGATGAAAGGGTAAGGGGTCCACCATGATTAAGTGCGGTAAGTTATATCATATAATATATTATATTACAAAGGTTTGATGGGGTGCGGGTAGAGCAACTTTTTAACTATAAAAAAATGGATTTTAATAGTTAAAAAGGGGTTTTGAAAGAAATGAAACGTTGGACTTTGGGTTTTTAGAAAAATGAAAGGTAAAAGAGGGAAAATGAAATGAATGAAGGTAGAAATGAAATTTTCTCACCACTACACTTTGACAGAGACACTTTCATCTTACAACCGAACTGAAAAGGCAGATTGATTCCTTGGAGAATGATGACCAAAATTTAAAAATATTTAAAAAATTGCAGTGCTAACAGTGGCTCAGTGCCTTAAAAACTCTTTAAACTCAGAAGACTTCTTGGAAATTATGACTAGGACTGACCATTGACTGACTATACTCAAGACTGACCATATATACAGACACAAGTACCGTTGGGCATGGTTTTATTGACACATCACACTGGATATTTAAAATGGAATGACTCAACTGACTTACTAAACAAAGAACTTCTTAAGAAAATGACCATTGACCGGGCCTCCATTCAGCTGATCATCATCCAGATATTTGAGCAGAAAATTATTGTTTTCCAAATCTTCAGCAATTCTAAATGATCCAAACCACAAATTGTCAAACTTACCATGCTTTCCATGGTCTTCTCTCTTGGCATCCTAGCGTAGCACAAAATCATTCTCCTGAAACAACTGCTGATTTTCTCTTTTGTCAAAATATTTGACTTTAGTCTGATACTTCTATGTTTTATCTATTATTGATTCTCTAATTTGGTGTGCCTCTATCAACTGCAACATTCTCCTTTGGATTGGATTTTCATCATCAACTTCATATTGTAGGAACTTCATCACAAGAAGAGCTAATTGCAAAGGAATTATGGCATAAATACCATATACAAGTTGAAATGGAGACATTTCAATTGATTCTTTACCACTTACCCTATCTTCCTAAAGAGCATGTACCAACTGAGTGTTCCAATTTCTTTTATTTTTAGGGAACATTTTCTTAATGATCCTCACCAAACTTTTATTGGATGACTTGGCTAATCCATTACCTCGAGGGTAATAAGGCATGGAATGAATCAATTCAATTCCATATTGCTGACAAAATTTGTACATCTTAGTAGACTTAAAGGCCATTACATTATGAATTAATAACTTATGTGGACAACCAAATCTTGACATAATGTTTTCCAACAGAAATCTGATAATTATTGTATTAGTATCATTCATGGTTGGTACAACTTCAATCCATTTAGTAAAATAATATGTAGCTGTGAGAATCCATCTATGATGTCCTAATGAAGGTGGATGAATTTCACCAATGAAGTCTAACTCCCACTGCTGGAAAGGAACATCTACTGAAATAGGAATAAGAGTTAATGGTAGAAATTTTTGTTTACCAACAAATTTCTGACATTCCACATAGCTCTTGACCTTGGAAAAAACATTAGAGAAAAGAGTTGGTCAATAATAGCCAACTCTTAAGATCTTTTTTGCAATGGCTTTCCAATACAAATGCCCTCCACACACTCCTGCATGTATCTCTGTCATAATATCTTAGGATTCAGCTTCATCTACATATATTAATAGGACTTCAATGGGGTCCTTCCAATAAGATGGTCTTCCAAAATGTAATACTTAACAGCTCTCAATTTGAAAGCTCTTCTCTTTGACTTCTCCATTTCAGGGGGATAGTTGAAATTTAACAAAAATTATACTATATCCTTGTACCAATCTGAATAAAATATTTTAGGATAACTAGAAATACCTTCTCCATCTTCTCCTTCAGCTACCTCTACATTCATAGTTAAAGCCTTGCAGTTAGATTCAACCATTAAGCAAGCCAAGCCTTGACCTTTTATCAATTTATTTGGTCTGATCTCAATATCAAATTCCAGAATTTTGGTCAGCCATCGTCCCCTTCTACCATCTGTATCTGGCTGCAGCAAAACATCTTTAACAATGATATTGAGCACAAAAGCAACTATTTTTGAATGCCGCACATAAACTCTAAAAGAATTCAAAGCCTTAACTAGTGAATATTCTTGTTTTTCATTCAAGTTGTACTTTAATTCAGCATCCCTTAAAGAACAACTTAAAAATGAAATAGGCTGCTCTAAACCTTCTTTTTTATTCTATAACAAGACAACTGCAATTGTTTCTTCTGAAGCATATGAAAAAATCATAAAATATTTTTCAAAATCAGGACTAATCAGAACTAGAGCTTCAATCAAGGCAGACTTGATTGCAGAAAAATAATTCTTTGCTTCATCTTGCCATTTAAATTCTACATCTTTTTTCAGCAAGACATTTATGTGTTTGATCAGCTCTGCAAATTTAGGAACACAATGCCTCAGAAAATTGATTTTCCATAAAAATGACTGCAATTCTTTTTTATTCCTTAGCAAACCAATATTCTGAATAACTTCTACTCTTCCCGAATCAATATAGATGCCACTTTTTGTTACAATATGTCCCAATAATTTCCCTTGTTAGACAACAAAGGAATAATTTTTTGGGTTAAAGGACAAACCAAAATTTCTGCATTTGTCAAAAATTTATTTCAAATGTTTCAAGTGGTCTTCGTCAGATTTTGAATAGACTTTGATTTCATCCAAATATATGAATAAAAATCTGTCTTTTTCTCCCGCAAAGGCAATATCCATTTCCCGCTGAAAATTTGTGCCTACATTCATCAGACCAAATGGAATTTTTTTGTACATGAATGTACCCAGGGTGTGGTAAATGTTGTCTTTTCTCTATATTTCCTATCAACTGAAATATGATTATAGCCTGAAAAGCTATCAATCATTGACAATATTTTGGATCCTACAACCTTCTGCAAAATATAATCCATCTTGGGTAGTGGATAGTTATCTTTCAATGAACACCGGTTCAGGTTGTGAAAATCGACATAAATTCTTATCTATCCATTATATTTCCGAACCGAGACTATGTTAGCTACCCAGTTAGAAAATCTCAAAGGCATAATTATTTTTTCTTCCCACAATTTTCTAATTTCATTCTCAATGATTGGGAGCAGCATGGGATTGATATGTCTGATTTTCTGTGCTACAATATTTGCATCTGTTTTCAAAGGAATCTTGTGCTCCATTATGCTTCTATCATAAGCTTTCAACTCACTATAATACCATGCAAAAATATCAACAAATTCTTTCAACAACTTGATATATTTTCTTCTAGTTTCGAGGGAAAGGTATTTGGACACTTTGACTAATTTTGGTTGACCTTCTGTGCCAATGTTACATTATATTGTACTCTCTCCATCAAATTTACTTTCAGACTTGAGAAAAACATCATTATTATCGAAAAAAAATTCTAAAGGAACTAAGCCTTTAGGAATATAGTTAGTTTTTAGATCTATAATGTTCTTCCTAGCCATGGTTTTCTTAAAAGGCCTGCTATTTTGATTTTCAACAATGTCGTGCTCATCATCAATTTGTATGTCTAAAAACTATTCAACACACTAGAAATTTATGAATTTCCTTGTCATCCTCAAATAATTGCTAGTATTTGATGTTGTCAGGAATTGAAGGCCTATTTTTGATTTGAACATCATAGGTCGCCTTAACATATAGAGGAGCTTTGAAATTACTAGCAGCAATAGCTAGTGAATCAGCCATTTGATTTTCCTCTCTAGTGACAAAATTTATATTAAATGCTAAAAAATAATGTTCAATCAAGTCCCAGACTTCATTTCTATAATTTTTCAACTTGGAAATTTTCACTTGGTAGTTGTTTCTCACCTGCTTTATCACCAACTCTGAATCACCAAAAGCAATTAGTTTCTCCTCTCCCAAATATTTCATTGCCTTCATACCCAGCATAAGCGCCTCATATTTAGCAGTTTTGTTAGTGGTAGCAAATTGCAGTTTATATGATATAGTTACCCTTTGCTGAGTGGGAGAAAAGAGGACTATACCAGCTCTTGATCCTTCTTTTGAGGAGGCTCCATAAAAGTACAGTTTCCATGTCTGTTCCCCCTCTAAATGTTGCTCATTTGTACCTTGAAAGTGTTGTTTTTCACTTATTTCAGGCTGGAAATTGTTATCATCGGTAGCAAGGTGTAGTATTGATGACCCTAATTCCTTTTCTTTAGCATATATGTGATGGTTTAAGGGATTATTCTGATCACTAATGATGTAGGCCATTTGGGTTTTCCTATACAGCCTTCTGAATTCCCCTCCAAACACCGGGATGGTGGCATATGACATGGCCATTTGAAGGGTACCTCCCAATTTTTTAGACCAAGATCTGGAAAGTAGCATCCCAAATATAGAAGGAATGTCCACAACTACAATGTCCATCACTAAGATTTTCATAGGTAGTTTGGTAAGAGAAACAACCAAGTCCTTAATTACTCCAAGGCACTTGAATTTTTTGGAATCAAAGGTATAGAGGTCATGGTATTGCTTGGTGATCTCTAATCCCAATTCATCCATCACTTTCTTTGGCATCAGATTGTGGGAAGCCCCAAAATATAATAGACAAATATGCAACAATTTGACATGTATATTGAGTGAAAGATAGAAAGGTGGCGGGTTGTCATCATTTCGATCTTGGACATGACAACCTAGATAAATAGTGGGATGTTCATCCTCAAGATTGACTGAATCAGGAGCGAGAGACAGTTGTAGAAAACTTTTAAAATACTCTTTGTATGCTATATTTTTCAACAATTCCAGAAGTGGGACCGAAATTTTGATTTTATTCAATTCAGATTTAAAATTGAAATAAATTGGAACTAATTCCTTATTTTCTGCAGTAATTTTGACAATTGGGGCAGAATTTTGGAGTGAAGGAACCTCATTGAATTTGGCCTTTTGTTTGGCATCTTGTCTCTCTGAATCTGATTTTTTTTTAGGTTGTTGAACATGGCCTTTAGACCTCAAAGGATAATTTATGTTTTGAGCTTCTTGTTTTTTTTATCATTTTGTGCATAAATTTGGACATTCTCATTCATATTCTTGCAAAGTCAGACAAGTTGATTGTGAGGTTTCTCTTACAAGGTTTATTTCTTCATTTTCTTCCTCATGTTCTTGTTGCTCTTCTTCAGCAAAATTATTCAAAGGAGGCTGAACATTTTGATCATCAAAATTCCTTCTTGGGCGCTGTAATATTTGTTGAGGTTGAAAAGGCCTACTGAAGGGAGCCTGATTTCTATTTTCCTCATTTTGATTGGCTCTAGCAGTTGACTTGTTTTCTAAATCTAATTTTTTCATCTTAGAGGCAAGTTCCTTTATCAAATTGGACATTTGATCGATCTTTTCTTCTGCTATAAGAGACTTAGACGAAGAAGGTTTTTCTTCTTTCATCTTCTTTTTGTCTTTTGCTGCCTTTTATTCCTCTATTTTCAATTTATTAGAAGCCATGAGATTAGACTGCACTCCAATTACAACCTCTTGCATATCCATCAATGGATGTGCTTTCTCAGCCCTTATCCATAAAGCAAACTCAAAATCTAAAGCATTTGCAAAAGTTATTATAATCATTAGGGGAATTTTGAGGTCTAAAATGGGCCTCCTAAGAAAAATGTACAACCAAAATAAACTTTATAAGAACCACTAGGATTCAAGATGATGATGTCAACCATGGGGGATGATTCACCATTTTTTAAGTAAAAGGGTAAAAATATTAAAAAATAATAAAATAATAAAACTACTTTTTTCAACTCGTATTTTCAGCTTATCTCCCAAAGTTTTTACTAAAATTTTGAGTGGGAGTACTCATTGGATGCAAAATTTCATTCCTCATCGAAGGAGTACCCATGTTGTATACTTTCAATGGACCCTGCTATGCAAAAAATGAGAAATACATGAAAAAATGTGATTGCAATAACGTTTTTCATGTATTTCTCATTTTTCATGTAGCGGGGTCCATCGAAAGTATGCAACATGGGTACTCCTTGGATGAGGAACTAAGTTTTTCATCCAATGAGTACTCCCGCTCAAAATTTGAGTAAAACCTTTGGGAGATAAGTTGAAAATACGTGTTGGAAAAGTAGTATTTTCTTTTTTTCCCTCTAAATTTTGATGATGTCATCAAATCTTGCTTTATTATTTCCACTATTATTTTATAATTTCCTTAGGAGGCCCATTTTAGACCTCAAAATTCCCCTAATGTGTTGTCTCGGGAGGCTTAATTTCTTGGGGAATTTTCTCATAAATCTTATTAAAGCTCTTGGTAAAATTAGCCAATGACTCATCTGGTTTCTTCTTCAGAGTTTCAAATTTTGTAAGGTAGTACACATAGTATTTCCTATCGCCCCATTTATTTACAAATATTTCCTCCAATTCGTAAATTCATGTTATTGATTTTGGAGGCAGACTTCTAAACCATTTACAAGCTTCACCATCGAAGCTCTGAACAAAGAGTCTTGACCAGACATATTCATTTTAAACATTCTCGTTATCAGCATAGCTATAGAAAGATACTAAATGATCCTTAGCAGAAAGTCCTTCTCCCTCACCAGTATATTTCAGAAGGCATTTCAAGTAGTCTCCTTGAGGGATTGGATGCAAAGGTTGAGGAAGAGAAAGTCGAGAATATCTTGCAGCCACTATCTGCTGCATCCTTGTTAGGGTAGGCTGAGCCATATTTTGTTGATGTACAGTTGATGGATGACCAATTGATGAAGCTGTTTGGGAAATAGGAATTAAAATTTGTGGATTCTGAATCTGATTTAGGACAACAGAAAATTGGAAATATTGAGTGGATTCTTTAGGCTTTGGGACTGAAAATAGTGGATTCTCGAAGAGATGAATAGAGGATGTGTTGACTTCACCTTCTATAGAATAATCAGATTCAAAATTTGTCTCTTGAGGGGATGAGGTTAATTCAACTTTATTTTCCTGAGTTAGGAAGTCATATAAGTTGAATGTGAGGCCTTCAGGAACACTCTCTTTTAGTGGATGAGAAGAGGATGACCCAACAGATGGATTTATAGATAAAGGAAAATATTTTTGCTGAGGAGTGATGAAAGACTGGTATTCAGGATGAGTTTGGAGAAAATTTAAAATGATCTTAAAATATTCTTCAGTCAAAACATCCTTATCAAGAAAAGGTGCAATTGCCAATACTTGCTTTAACTCCCCTTTAATTAGCGCAAACTCTTCTGTTTCTTTATTGACACTTAATAAATATTTTTTTTCCTCTTTGACTGAAATAATACTTACTTCATATTTACTAATTTCAAATTTATCAACTGAGGAATGAGGAAAACCTTCAACTGAGCTTAGGTTAACAACATCTACTTTACCTTCTAGGGAAGCAATTTCAATTTTAGATTTTTCAGCAAGATCTTTTGAAATTGAAACTTCTTTTGATTCTAAAGTAGATGAAAGTACCTTTTTATTTGGAGTGTATTTTTTGTGTACCTTCTTCACTGACTGAGATGTGGCATCAATTGATATTTTTTTTCCTTTTGCATCTTTAATGATCTTCTCTGGGTCTGCAACTGGGGTCACAATAGGTGATCTTTGATTTCTCCTTATAGTTGGAGGATTTGAAACCCTTTTTCCTCTCTATGGAGTCACCAGGTGAACTAATTTGCAGTCCTCTTAAAGTCATAAATTATTATTCACCATTACAAATTTACATTCAGCAATTCAAAACAAGATACATAGGGAGAATACTTCTTTTCAAGGCCTTTATCTCCCGACAGATGCACCAAAATATGTTGGCGCTGGAATCAGCACTTGGAATGCATCACGCGCCTCACCAGACACATCCTAAAATCTAAGAAAATTTAATGATTTTTTTATGAGATTTGTAGGTGGTTTAAACTCTCACCCAATGAATAGAGATTTCAATAAAATCCATAGTTCTACTAATGTGGGTATTGGAGTGTGATGTGGTAGAAAAGAGTGATTTTGTAGGCTATGAGAAGAAGAAAATGTAAAATGAGAGAAGAGACAATAGGTCTGCAAAGTAGAAATCTACTAAATTTGGTAGAAATTAACACAAGTAGCAGTTCAACAATATTTCATCAAGAGAAAGCTATTTCTAGTCTTACAATATTCTCACTGAAATATTATGAAATATAATTTTCATGAGTGATTCTTTTCCCACTATTATTATATATATTTTACCAAGAAGGCTCACTGTGTGAGACTAACAAAAATTGATAAAACACATGAACATGTCGAGATACTGATAAAAACTCATAACAACATGAGGAATTTCAAACTACAACTGAAGATAATAAGATATGGAAACACAAGTGAAAATTGAAAATATACACACCAAATGATTATAAGTCCTCAGAAGTTTTTATCTATTTAATTCACTAAAAAGAGTACTAATCATAAGAGTTAAGATTCTAAAACCATGAACCATTACTTCATAATAGTTTGTTAGATATATACAAAAATATAAAACTTTCATCCCCACAAAAGGAGTAAATCTATTCCTAAAATTTATTACCATCCCGTGTAAGAGATGAGGCTTATCCAATAAATTTAATACAAAGTGCTATGATATAATCAAAATAAACAAAATCAAGGCTAAAAATTTGAAGTGGTTGTATGATGTGGCAGTCTATAGGAAGACTCCTCTTCTGTTCTGGTGAAACCAACTCCACAAAAAGTGTAAACAACAATGAAAGTGACGTGTGGTTGTTCTTTGAATGCTGCCTGGTGCCTCGCGTAAATGTGTTGGTGCTGAGAGTAATGGTAGAAATCTATTTCAGAGAAACTCTGCCGATGTTCCTTTCCTTTGGTTTCTTGTTTGTCATGATAGGGATGGAGGCAGATTAAAAGAGATAGCGACGTTTAATTTTATTAGTGAGAGGGATTATTAAATAAATGATGAGCAGGAGGAGAAAACCCTTTGTATATATATCAAAATCACAGATCGGGGTCAGAACGTTTAAACATAAGACACAAGTGGGAGGGAACGCGATTTGCGATGGGTGGTGATGACGTGGCAAGGAGGTGGGGCCGCTTTGCAAATCGAAAATCAAGAGTTTTGTTATGTGGGATGGGAGGTAAGTGTTAAAACTTACGAAGTGCGATGTGTGATGAACAGAGGGTGACGTGGCAGGGAAGAGATGGGGCCCATTTAATATGACAAATTAAAAATCGAGAATTTTGTTATGAGGAATGAGAGGTAAGTGTTAAAAATTTTGAAGTGCGATGTGCGAATAGAGGGTGACGTGGCAGGACAAAGATGGGGCCCATTTAATATTGAAAATAAAAAATCAGGAGTTTTTTTATGAAGAATGGTAGGTAACTGTTAAAAATTTTGAAGTGTGATGTGCGATGAATAGAGGGTGACATGGCAGGACAGAGATGGGGCCCATTTAATATCGAAAATCACTAATCGGGAGTTTTTTTATGAGGAGCGAGAGGTAAGTGTTAAAAATTGTGAAGTGCGATGTGCGAGGAACAGAGGGTGATTTAGTAGGGTGGAGATGGGGCCTATTTAATATCGCAAATTAGGAGTTTTGTTATGAGGAACGGGAGGTAAGTGTTAAAACTTGTGAAGTGCGATGTGCGATGAACAAAGGGTGACATGGTAGGCTATAGATAGGGCCCAATTAATATTGAAAATTGAAAATCAAGAGTTTTGTTATAAGGAACAGGAGGTTAGTGTTAAAATTTGTGAAGTGCGATGTGCGATGAACAGAGGGTTACGTGGCAGGGTGAAGATGGGGCCCATTTAATATCGCAAATCACAAATCAAGAATTTTTTTATGAGGAACGGGAGGTAAGTGTTAAAAATTTCGAAGTGCGATGTGAGATGAACAGAGTGTGGCGTGGCAAGATGGAGATGGGGCCCATTTAATATCGCAAATCACAAATCGGGAGTTTTGTAGGAGACAACAATTATAACATGAATGAAATTTAATACTGCGATAAGCCGATTGCGATGAAAGGGTAAGGGGTACACCATGATTAAGTGCAGTAAGTTATATCATATAATATATGATATTACAAAGCTTTGTTGTGGTGCAGTAAGTTGTCATGCGTTTGATTTACTTATATTTTATGTTATCTTTGCTAATTAAGGGTTTTACTTATAATTTTCATAGCGAATTCCTATTTATGATCATTTATGTTGTTTTATGAATGTTAAAGGATAATCACGCAGTATTTAAGTTAGTTCAATATAGGTGTTGAAAAACAACTATATAATTGGTATATGTGCTCTATGAAGTTATGTTAAGTAATAAAAGGAATATAAGCCCTAAAGCCACACTCCATTGTCCCTCTGGATGTATAAACTTGGTTCTAGCATCCCCCTATATTGCCTCAGATGAGACTTTGGTCTGCGCAGGAGATCGTTACTCAAAGGGATGGTAATAGTGGGTTTTGTTGGTTCTCGTAGCCAAATCTGAACCTGGGTCTAGGCCCCATCAAGCCAACAATGCCATTCATATAAGGAGTGTTAATGATGGGTGTGTGAATTCTCTAATGCCATTGATGAGAGAGGAAGCTTATGACTGATGTGGTTATATGGAAGGTGGTGAACATGTGATTTGGAAAATGCTATGGTTATTGTGGCGAGTTGATGGTCGAGACTGGAGCTCGGGTTGCAAAGTGCACTCCTGTGTTTTGAATATTGAATGGGACTGATGCCATTTCCACCATCGGTGCCTTATCATTAGCGTTAGGGAAATTGAATTGGTTTCTTTATTTCCTTGCGGGTGGTTGTTGGCTTCTTGGAGAAAGTTAAGGGTTCGACCCACAACAAATGGTGCGACTGACGAGATTAGTAGTGCATGGTCGGGAATTCAAGCTCTTGGCTTTCTTATACCTCTTCAGGGTCATAAATTTTATTTTTTAAAGGTCTCTCCCTTTGGTTTCTGTATCCATACAGTTCTATTATGGTGGGGAGGGTTCAATTCTCAGGGCATCTGGTTAGAGTTATGACTGTGAGGTGTTGGGGTCTGCAAATAGTCGGCTAGTTGTCTCATCGTTAGTGTAGTTTCTTGGAATATTGTAGCTACTATGATTGTATTAGGTATTTCTCTTCCAGTGGGGTTGGCGAGCCTCCCTCAAGTCAAGATTCGGGTGTGGGATAATTTTTTTTTACTTGTTCTGTCTTTTTTTGGAGAAGGAAGTATTGATGGATGCATCCAGAGGCAGGCAAGGATCTCTCCCTCCCTCTGACCAAACGAATTTCAGCCCAGCCAAGAGGGTGGGCCTCTTATTTGTAGGTGGAAATGGTAGCGGACACATCTCCAAATTTTGGTCAGGGCGGTCGCACTACTGGAAGAGCGGGTCGAGAAACTTTTGGGGGTCGTGGGGGTTCAATGGATGGTTGTGGCAGTCATGATAGTCATGGTGGTTCTTTAGCTGGTCATGGAGGGAGAAATCCGTAGACTTCGAAGTGGGGTGGGGGATCACAGTGAAAGGGAACTGGTAGCCGAGAGACAACAAGACGAACTAGGTGTGGAGGCATGGTGGAACATCACTACTGTCTCGATACCTCTCAGGATTTGATTCAATATATACTGGATAATTTGGAAACTTTGGAGAGGATGTGATAGGAAGAACATGCGGCACTCATTTCCACATTAAACAAGATGAATTACTTCTAGTGTCATGTTCGAGAAGGAGTCGTGGTGGTGTGGCATGGCCATAATTTTCTATTAGAGAAGGTGGAGAAGCTAAAGTTATGGATGGTGCACTTTGAGGAGCATGTCCATTGTTCCTTCTGCCCTCCTTGTCCTCTAGGGACTGCTCCATACAATCCCGCCTCAATTACTTCAAATGATTGATCATGGTTATAGGTGTTTTACTTGGTTTACATGTTTTCTGATGCTTTTGGCTTCTTAAGTTGTGGACTACGTCTCTAACTATTTTTTTGTTTCTTTGTCATATGTCGATCGTACTAGTCAAAAAACCTAGTTGGGGTGAGACTACTTTCATTTTGAAGCTGGAGTCATGGATGGCGCACTTTGAGGAGCATGTCTAATGTTCCTTCTGCCCTCCTCCTCCTCTAGGGACTACTCTGGACAATCTAGATAGGTGGATTGAGCTTATAGCTGAAGAAGAGGGAGAGCCTTGACCTCCACTTCTTCCCCCTCTTTCTATACTAAACATGGGTATGAGACTCATTATCATCTGCTCAGGGCAGCGAGTTCTCTAACTTTATGAGAAGGCAGTGGAGCAAGATGGACACTTGATAGGAGGATGTTTTGAAAATTATACTGATGTAGGGAGCATATGTTCTTGTGGAGGAGATGTTCGGTTGGAATAACTACCGAACTTGTCACCATCAAAGGGGGATCCAGTACATGATTTCTTGCAGAGTTGTAGACTGATTCGAGACATTGAGTAGGTCAAGAGTGATCACATCTAGATGTTGGCACGATACTTGGATGATAGCAAGGTTGATGGCATGAGCATGGGCATGTTGGAGCCAATGATAATTTGTGACGGAAGTTGCGACGATAGTTTGCGATGGGGTATTGCGATGAAAGGTTGTGACGATATGGTGTTGTTGTTAGGGAGTTACCCCTCTCTGGAAAACCCATATTTCAAGGATTTTCCCCTCCCTTGTATGTATGGGCACACATGTGGATTGCATATTGACTTTTATGTTTATTCCGCTGCTTAATTGATGAACACTCGGAAGATAATTTAATTAAAGTGTTGTGTAGAAGGCATATTCTACTCACTTAGTATTAAGAAAAAAGAAATGTGAGATAGTTCCGCACTCATTTATGGTTGGTTGAAAGAGTACCACGAATATAAGGGTGTGACAAGTGACCACCCAAGAAGTCCTTTCCCAAAAAATGATATCTAATATAATGCACTGCAAAAACCCCTCAATACTTAAATATAAACTAAATAGTTGATAAATGTAAATAGACATCAAATTATAATAAACATCAAAACACTTATTCCAAGAAACATTATAACTTTAAATTAGAGTAGGTCCTTTGGAAATGCCCAATTATTATGTCACTCTCTCCGGCCAGCGACATATAGTAATCGCATTTTGCTATTATTTTGCACCATACAAAAAAAATTTCAAAACAATTTCAACATTTTATAATGTTTATCTTAAGTTTCTCTATTCCCTAAGCAATGACGTCGGCCCACCACCGGCAGCAGGGCTACGGAGCCTGAGGCCAATGTTACTGCTAGTTCTATTAGACTAGTTTTAATGTTTGCAATCAATGAGGAACATACCTGTAATACAAACTGATCATAATACACTTCCCATTATTTTAGTAGAACAACATAAAAATTGAAATCAAGTTGCAGAGCTCTATTGGTCGATCCCTCTCACTCTCTCTCATATATGAGAACGTTTTTATTTTCATTTTTTTTGTTTTTTTGTTTTTTTTAATTTTTTGTTTTGTTTGTTTGTTTGTTTTTCTTTTTCTTTTCTGTTGTGTAGTGTCGATGAGAATAAAAAGATCTGTTGGAAGCTTAGGTTGGGATTTATACATGTAGTGAGTTGATTCCAACGTTGAAAAAATTCTCTCTGAGCCACTAATTGCAAACCTCCTGCCACCAAACTGCGTCCAAGGTTTCGTGCACATCCACACCTATTTTATTTCTTCGTTATCTTTTTGGAAAAATAAAATGAGAGCCATGTCGACTGCCTGAATATTAAATTGAATATTATATTAAGTTTTTTATTTAAAATATTTTTGAAATGTTAGTTAATAAAGGCCAAAATAAAGTCACGTGGTGCCAATGTGAAAAAGGAAAAGCTGAAAATGACATTGGCACCACACCACGTGAATCTTGTTATTATTAGTATTATTATTTTTAATGATAAACATAACTAATATTTAAGTTAATTATATATATATATATATATATATATATATATATATATATATATATATATATATATATAGTCATTGCCACTTTATTATGAAAATTTTTAATATTTAAATAGATTTTGCAACAATATCATGGTTTATTAATATTACATACCCAAAATAACCATAACTCATTTCATATATGATATATATTTTTAATTAATCAATTAAAAACACACATAATACTTTAAAAATATATCTTAATTTAATTTATGAATATTATTAAAAATATTATGTTAATTTAACATTAGTTAAATCATATCCTTCAAATTAGATAACCATAATTACATTAAAATTGAAATCCTACCATCCACATCCAGTAATTAATAATTAAAAAGGTATGGAACAAAATTTTATATTTAGATCACCATAATTAAATTTGTAACCATAATTAAATTAAAATTGAAATCCTACCATCCACATCTAGTAACTGATAATAAAATTATTACGAAGAAAATTTTTATATTACCAAAATAAACAATTTACAAAGGCTGAGTGTTCTTTAATGGGAATACGAGCATCACCGGACACAATGTTCCTTAATGGTACAAGGAACAAGGAATGCAAAAGAACTTGGGAAATTCTTATGGTACATGGAACAATACTTGGACCGATTGGCTATTCCTAATGAAGAAGCCAAGCTGAATATTGTTGCTCAATTCTTGACAAAATATGCAAAAATGTCGTGGAGAAAGAAACATGACCAAATTGCACATGGTGAAGGGGATGACATCACGACATGGGAAGAGATGAATTATTCTTTGCAGATTCACTTTAGTCCATAGAATGAGACACGAAATGCGAGAATTGTCATTAAATACATTAAGAAAACTAGAAGTATCCAGCAGTATCAAAGTACTATCCTAGAATTACCAAACATGGAGGAGAAAGAAAATTTATTTAAATTCATCATTGGATTAAAACCTTGGGCACGCAATGAGGTGAAGAGGGAAAAGGTCAAAACCTTGGAGGAGGTCTTTGCTGCAATGGATAGAATGATTGAGCACTATAATGAGGGGACAAAAAAGAAGAAGAAACCTGAGAAGACAAAGGAGAAATCACCAAAGGAGGAATCTTCAAGATCGAACACCAAGTCGAAGATGAATAAGCCCTTGAAGCGTTGGATTTGAGCTCCGGACCACACAGGGAAGAACTGCCCTTCTAGACCAAAGTTGGCTACGACAATACAAGCAAAGAAGAAAAAGGAACCTATAGTTGGGACTATTGGGAGATGCAACAGCTATGGAAGTTGTCCCTAGCCGTGATCCTAAGAGGAACAAACTCGAATATGTGAACATGAAGATTGCAAAGGGCACACTCCTCACTATGGTGGATAGTGGTGCTACACATAACTTCATTGGAGAGGAAACTGCCAGGAAAGTTGGATTGAAGTTCAAGCCAGTCCAAGCTAAGTTAAAGCAGTGAATTCACATCCTGACTATGTTATTGGGGATGCTGAGAAAACGCCCATTGCTGTTGGTGATTAGCACGAAGATTTTGATTTCATGGTTGTAATAATTGATGATTATGAAGTTCTACTGGGCATGAAATTTTTCAAGAAATTCGAAGTTATGGTGGTACTTCATGTGAAGAAGTTGTACATTTATGATGGTCGAGATGATCATCTTATTGTTGTTCCAACCATAGGAACAGAAGAATCCAGTTGTAAATTGACAACTATGAGTGTGGTAGACCTCAAACGAGAAGAAGAACTCCAGGAAAGATTAACCATTGCAAAATATAAAATTTAGGAGCAGGCACAGATTATTATGGCATTTTCTAATAGTCTTTCAGATGTGACAAGAAGACTTGAGGCACTAGAAAGGAAGGAAGATGTTGAACCACAGATTCAGGAAGAAACACGGGAAGCATACATGTTGAGATTGGAAGAGGAAGATCCAGATAGGTGGGTTGAGCTTATAGCTAAAGAAGAGTGAGAGCCTTCGACCTCCAATTATTACCCCTATTTCTAGACTAAACAGGGGGATGGGGCTCATTATCATCTGCTCAGGGCTGTGATTTCTCTAAATTTATGAGTAGGTAGTGGAGCGAGATGGAAACTTGATAGAATTATGTTTTGACAATCATGATGATGTATGGAGCATATGTTCTTATGGAGGAGATGTTCGGTTTGATTAGCTACCCAACTTATCACCATCACAGGGGGATCTAGCACATGATTTCTTGTAGAGTTGTAGATCGATTTGAGACATGGAGCAGGTCTAGAGTGATCACATCTAGATGCTGACATGATACTTGGATGATAGTAGGGTTGATGGCATGAGCATGGGCATGTTGGAGACAATGACACTTTGCGACGGAAGTTGCGATGATAGTTTGTGATGGGGTATTGTGATGATATGATGGTGTTGTCAAGGATGACAACATTTTTATAGTGGTGGAGGATGTAAGTTCCACGAGTCATATAGCGACCTCTGAGAGTGGCGGGCATGCTTTGGCATGACGGGTGCCCAACTCAGATGGCAAAGCAGTGGAAGTTGGTTAGTGTGCGATGAAATGTACATGGGGTTAGCGTGTTGTACTTTTGTATTTTAAAGAAGTATGCAGGCTTAATGTATTTGAAAACTGTATGACTATTTTATGAAACATAATATTGGGCAAAATCATACTTCAGGGAGTTTCCCCTCCCTTGTATGTGTGGGCGTACATGTGCACTGCATATTGATGTTTATGTTTATTTTGCTGCTCAGTGGATGAATTCTTGGAAGATAATTTAATTAAAGTGTTGTGTAGAAGGCGCAATCTACTCACTTAGTATTAAGAAAAAAGAAAGGTGAGGTAGTTCCACGCACGATTACGATTGGTTGAAAGAGTACCACGAATATAAAGGCGTGACAAGTGACCTCTCGGAAAGTCCTTACCTAAAAATGATATCTAATATAATGCATTACAAAAATCTCTTAATACTTAAATACAAACTAAATAGTGTATAAATATAAATAGACATCAAATTATAATAAGCATCAAAATACTTATTTCAAAAAACATTATAATTTTTTTTTAAATCAGAGTAATTCCGAGTAAATCCACTGGAATTGCACAATTATTATGTCACTCCCTCCGGCTAGTGACATATAGTAATCGCATTTTGCAGTTATTTTGCACCATACAAAAAAAATTCAATGTTTTATAATGTTTATCTTAGGTTTCTCCGTTCCCTAAGCGATGACGTTAAATTATATACAAATTTTTAATTAAGCATTTGTTATATTAAAAGTGATTTTTAAATGGACATATAATTTTAGACAAGTTTTATAATAATTATATTTCTAATATAATTAAGTTTAAATATATATTTTTAAAATTATATAATCATTAAAAATTTAATCTTAAAGCTTAATTAGAATTACTTTAACAAATCTTATATTATTTTCTCAAAACTAAAAATTAAAAAAAAAAGAAAAAAACTGAAATTGAAAAGTAATAATAGTGGCCAAATTTGATGTTGAGATGCAAATTACAATTTTAATAATAAAATTATGGCCAATGCAAAGTCACAAATAACTTAATCATTGGAAATTGGAATCTAACTATTATATTTTTATTTTTTATTTTTTATTTTATTTTATAAAATAACATAATATCTACAAACTGACATTAAAATTTTATTATTATTTATTATATAAAACACGGTTAAGAAAATTCTTTATATTGCAAAAGAATTTAATAAATGGTCATTTGGATATTAAAATTTATTTTACTAATTTAATGATGAAAACATAATGGGAAAAAAGTTAATTTAAATGTTGCAACTAGTTATTTTCATGAGATAGTTACGTTGGTTTTATGTGGATAAACATTTCCAAATGGTCAAATATTTGACTAAATGGGTTTTTTATTGAGCCATGTGGGGCTAAAAGCTAGGCCAATGTTTCTTGAGCTCTTGGCTAGTGAGAAGTCAATAAATTATAATAAACAAAATGGCTAAATATATTAAGACTCTTTTTAACTAAATTGACTAGACATATATGGTTGCAAGATATGGATTCATCTTGTAACAAGTTTTAACTAATATCTAATCTATAATAATAATGTGATAGATTGATTGCATAAATCAAAAATTTTGTATATGCATTGAAAGCCGGTTGATTTAACATTGTGTTTAATGTGATAGATTGATTGCATAAATCAAAAAGTTTGTATATGCATTGAAAGTCTGTTGATTTAACAATGTGTTTCTAAGAGGGAAGAGACTTTGTCGACCTGATTACATTTTGTTTTATTATAACATTTTTTTTCATGGTAGATTTAAAATTTATGATAATCAAAGATGTTTGTTATGAGAAATTCAAGTTATTTTTTTTATTAAATTGAATATTATATTATGTGTTTTTTAAGATATTTTTGAACTAGTTATTTTTAGACAATAAATAAAAGCCAAACAAAATTCATGTGGTGGCCATGTGTCCAAAAAAAAAAGAAAACAATGACATTGGCACCACACGACTCTTGTTATTATATATATATATATATATCTTAATTATGCATATTCATTCCCACTTTGTTATGAAATTTATTAATTTGTAAATAGATTTTGCAAGGTGGTGGCTTATTAATATTACATACCCAAAAAATCATAACTCATTTCATATAACATTATTTATATGATATATTTTTTAATTAATCAATTAAAAAAACACATAATTACTTTAAAAATATATCTTAATTTAATTTATGAATATTATTAAAAATATTATGTAACCATAATTAGATGACCATAATTAAATTAAATTCGTAACAATTATTAAATTACAATTGAAATCCTAATGTGTTGAAGCTATAAGAATCCATTCAGTAGAAGCAGAAGTAGTTGTAGGATATTGGGCAACTGCGAAGACCTTCCCAATCTCGCAGAAGCTCTCTAAGTTTAGTGAAGGAAATTCCCTTAGAAGGAAAGTACAGGAGCTCAGGAAATAAGAGGTGATGTTGACAAAGAGAACTGAGCCATGGCAGGATGAGGCTCTTCAACTATATCAGGAAGTGGATGGGAAGCTTCCTTAGATAGAAAGAAGAGGCAGTGTTGCAGAAGGCTACATGACCAACCACAAAAGCACTGTTGGAAGGAATGTGCAGTGAAGAAAAACATATCACAAAGATGGTCCAACAGTTCAATAGTGCCTATGAGAGTATTGCAGCAAATATCAGAGGTAAACCAGTTGAGTGACTCGGGACGAGTCACATGTGACTATTGGGGGCCTGTTGGGAGCAACCTAACTTGGCCTAGATTTTTGCAAAGAATCCACATTTTGTGGGTCAGAGCGCATAGTGGAGAAGGCAGTAGAGCGTGAAGTAGAACGTTCAGTGAAGCATTTCAAATATATCGTGCGCTATTATAGGGGCTTCGGGGTGGGTTGAAGCCCCTCATTTTTCTGAAGTGCATGATTTTGTAAATGGTTTTGGGTCATAGGTTCTTATTTTAGGGAGTCCATGGTATTTGGACCATGGTATTGTAATGATGTAGCTCTAAGATGTAATAGTATACATATAGGATTCAGATTCTATGTTTATAGAGACACACACATGGGGAGTTATGGTAAATCATTGTGGTATGTAATTTGTAGTGAGGATAGGCTCTACAGCTAAGTGCGCAGAGGCCTAGAAGAGTCTACAATCGAGTGTGCAGACAACCTAAGGCTTAGTGCATAGGTCAAGATTGGGTGTATTCAAATATTCATCATAATAAAGAAACAACTGTGTGGATGATATTCTGGTGTTTTTGTATGGTTTATGTGTACATTTACTTATTATCTGTTAGTTATTGTAGTTGCAATTTAGTTCCACATAGTAATGGCTTATGGGTTTCTGTGACATGTTTAAGTGATTAATTGAATGTGGAAAAGTAATTTATAAGTATTAAGAGTAAGATAATATAATAATACCACATCTACCAGTCCCTCAAAACTACAAAAACCAATTTCTGCATCCATGCATAGTAACTTCGGGTGAGACTGTGTTTTGCTTGCAGGTTGTTGCCGAAAGGGCGAGTTATCAGGGGTTTTGTTTGTGCACAGTATAATCCGAACTTGTGTAACCTAACTCTTATGATGGGATAAGGAGTGCAAAATCACTTGGAAATTTCTTATGGGATATGGAGCAATACTTGGAATTCTTTGGAATTCCTAATGAAGAGGCCAAGGTGATGGTAGATGCTCAATTCCTTACAAAGGATGCTAAGATGTGGTGGAGAAGGAAGGCATACCAAATTGCACGTGGTGATGCCAATGAGATCTCTACTTGGGAAGAAATGAAGGAAGCTTTGCAAACTCACTTTAAACGACAAGATTAGACTTGGTATGGGAGAACAAAGATTAAATATTTTAAGCATGTAGGGAGTCTACATGCATATCAACGAGATTTCTCGAGTGAGATCTTGGAATTACCTGATATGACAGTAAGAGATAAGGTTTTCAACTTCATTATTGGATTGAAACCTTGGGAATTCAATGAGGTGAAGAGGAAAAAGATCAAGACACTGGAAGAGGCATTTTCTGCAGTGGAATGGTTGATATACCATTATGATGAAAGGATGGATGAGAAGAAGAAGAAGTCCGATAAACCGAAAGAGAAAACTACAAAGGATGAACTTTCGAGATCGAGTGGCAAGCTGAATATAAAGAAACCTCTGAAATTTTGGTTGTGAAGATTACTGTGAAGTGAAAGTTGTCAACAATAAAACCAGAAAATGAAATAACAGACCTAGTGAATCTAGTTGGAATTTTTTTATATAATAATAATATAAATGTAGTTGAAAATTATATATATATATATATATATATATATATATATATATATATATATATATATATATGTATGTATATAATTTTTTCAACTATATTATTTATATATATAATTTAAATAATATAGTTTTAAAATTAAATTTTATTAGTAAAAATTATAAACTAAATAGTTGATAAATTTAAATAGACATCAAATTATAATAAGCATCAAAATAATTATTTCAATATACGTTATATTTTTATTTTAAATCATAGTAGATCCGTTTTAACTAAGCCTAGAGAGGGATCAAATATTACAACCTTTTTTTTAGTGAAAATTTTGGTGCAAACCTCTTTCTCAGTGCAAAATTTGAAGAAATTTTTACACCTTGAAAGATTTGATCCCTCTTAAAGCTTGATAAATCTCGAGTTAAGATATATATCAAAATGTTTAGATAACATAGCATAACAATAACATATTAGGATATTACAACATCTCTTCTATACTCAATTGGAAATGCACAATTATTATTATTATTATTATTAAACATAATTAATATATAAATTAATTATATATACATTTAGAAAAACAAGAATTTTAATCATGCAAAATCATTCTCATTTTATTATGAATTTTTTTAATTTGTAAATAGATTTTGCAACAGCATCATGACTTATTAATACTACATACCCAAAATAACCATAACTCATTTCATATATGACATTTATTTATATGATATATTTTTTAATTAATCAAGTAAAAAAGCACATAATTTTTTAAGGCTTAAACGAGGTTGGGATAAAGACACTGTTGTAGAGGTAAATCCCCTTTGCAGACAGAGGCGATCCCTACTAGCCTAGATCGGGTCTAGCAACAATCGTATCACGCTAAGGCGCAAGTTCCTAATTACAATAAACCAACTTGCGAAGAAGGCCTACCTCAAGTCCAACGCTGTTGTTCGTAGAGAAGATGGCGCTCCCGTTTCCTCGCTCCATCAGATCACAATCCTTTCGCTTGCCACGATTGAACACCTGCACACGCAAGAAACACAACAAACACAAGCGTAAAACCCAATATATGAAATTATGTATTAGTCAGAGAAGACACAACTCATGATCATAATGAACAATACGAGTGTAACCATAAGAAATAGTCACTTATCATTAATTCATACAAAGGAAAATACAACCAGGCTCTGACGCTGAACCTTCCTTCGGCGGGTCGCCAGCGGAATACGTCTTAGTAAAGCTTGTCGGGAATGGGGACAAGCCTCTCTCTTCGATCGTCAATCTCCTTGCTATGGATTTGGCACTATGAGGACTATCAAAGCTCTTGCAGCATTCTTTAGGCTATGAAGGCTCTTGGAGATTAGCTTGCAAAGGGAAATGGAAAACTTATATAGATGGTGGAAGGGGAGTTGGGATCCCTACAATCATGGGATTGGCCCTATCCTTAAGGAAGCTTCCATGAGAGGTGGCAAACTACTTCCTCTACATGGAAATCCGGAGCCAAACGTCCCAACTCAATTTAGAGACCAGTTCAGGAGTTGGTTAAAGTCAATCTTCCGCCATTTATTTTTAAAAAACACCCTTTATTAAGCCTGGCACGAGTGCGACTCTAAGACACAGTGCCAATTGGCGCGCCCTCTTTGGAATATTTCCCCCATTGGCGTGGGTATAACACTGGCTAGTCGCGTCAAGGATGAAAAGGCTATTTTTAGGGTTTTTCACAAGGAGATGTCTTCAGGGGAATGAAAGTCCATTTCTAGGGGAATGCCATGAAAGTGTTTTCAGATCATGTCACTGCTCACAGGTCACGGAATAAGCCCTCCAATGTGCAGGACGGGGAATTTCAGGGACGGTGACAAATTGTTGTGTAACAGACATGAAGGCCTGGTTAAACCGTTAGGAGATCGATGAGAATGTTGCATTTTTTTTTCTAAGTTGGTTTAATCTATTATAATGACACATAATGTACATAGCTGGCTTCTCCTCTAGGTTGCAAAACTAGCTAACCTGGAGGGAAGCAAAATTCAAAAACACAAAATATAAGTCGCCCGTGACCGGGAAACCAACCCAAAAATGCTGCCCATAAACGGGAAACCAGCATACATTGTTCCAAAAAACTGTAAGTGCAGAAAGAGCTAGTGTTACTATGGTGAATACAAACAACGTCTCCATAGTTACATCGATGCTGACTCCAAAAAACCAAAAAGAGAGAAAGAGACATGTTAACCTACTAGCTGTCATCGTGTTTGCTGTCATGTGGAGGAATTTCTTCCATAATTAGGCAGTTGTAGTCTTCATCTGGGTCATCCACAACCTTGTTGTCATCATTCAGGGCTGAGTGCTCTGAAGAGGAGGGAGAGGTGGAGTGTTTCCATTCCGAGTCCTCGCTTGCGGAGCTGCTACTGCTCGTCCCTGCGCTGCTTGAAGTTTGGGAGCCTGGTTTCATAGGAAGGGCGTTGGACTTTCTGATTACGGGAGGAGGCTTTACCGAGATAGTCAATTTCCTTCTTCGCTTCTGGGAACCAGAGCTCGCAGCGCTTGAGGGCTCCTCCTGGAAAACAATCGTAATATTTGTTGTGACGCATGACTTGTCCAGTGCGCTGCTGAAATGAAATATGGCTTCATTGCTGGAAGATGGCGAATAAGCCCAATCAACTCTGCCACTGGGTGGGCGAGAGCCACTGCTGCTCCTTCCTTCACCGCCCCTGCCTCCGCCACCCCGCCTGCATCTCATTCATTGCCTGTGCATCTTAGTCTGCCTGTTGAAGGCTGAGAGGTAGCATGAACTGTTGGAAGACTGAGAGGGCGAAGAGGGGGAAGCTGGGCGGGTGGGCGAAAAGGTCTGGGCCAAGAGCAGAGAGGAGTTTCGTAAGGAGGTGAATGGCCAGGACTGAAAATGGTCGTGTGGAGTAGAGCGCTCGGTATCACTGCAGGGGGGGGAAAGCCTGCTTCGCTGTAGGACTTGAAAGCAATTTGGGAGCAGAAATGGAGATGACGACTAGAGTGGGAGAGCCAAGGTGAGTTGAAGGCAATGGCGACATAGTGGTGGACAGGGGTGCTCGATGCCATTGAAGGTGGCCAGCACACGGAGTAAATGCAACTCGGGGAGGGAAGATTGTCGAATCAACCTCAAAAATCTCATTTAAGGGCGATGTACAGCAGTCAGGTGCCAGCAAGTGGCCATACCGCTTGTCGCCTTCCACAGCCTCCACCGACGACACTTTATTCAACACCCGCATCCAGGAGATGAGAATGTTGCATTGCAAAACATCAATAACATTAAAAAAATTGTTACTTCTAAGTTCAAAGAAAAAATGTGGTGTGAGAAAGATCTAGCAACTAAAAGAAAATTAAGGTATTATAAGGAGGTCATCAACCACACCTTAGAAGATCAAAGGTATCTCTCTGTTTTAACTAGCTCAAAGAAGAAAATTAATATAGTCAAGATTAGAACGAACTCTCATGAGCTCCATAGTGAAACAGGTCGTTGGACAGTTCCTAAAACACCATGGATGGAAAGGATCTGCCATCTCTGTGAGAATATGAACATCGAGGATGGAAATCACTTCCTCTTAGAGTGCCCCGCGTACAACCACATTAGAGCTCAATTTCATAATCTTTGTTGCAATACTGACTTTCCTAGCCTTTTAAGATGTCAAAATTATAGTGAGCTTGGGAGGCTTCTCTCCAAGCTTTTTGGGCATAGAAATAAAATCTTAAATCAAATTAAATAACTCTTTTCTTTAGGTCCGATAGACCAAAAATTGGTCTCAGTGGACGTCAACCACCATCATCATCATCATCTTAATTTAATTTATAATATTATTAAAAATATTATACTAATTTAAAATAAGTTAAATCCTACCCTCCAAATCAGATATCCATAATTAAATTCGTAACCATAATTAAATTAAAATTGAAATCCTACCATCCACATCGAGTTCGCTGATAATTAAATAATGACGGAGCAAACTTTTATATTACCAAAATAAACACTTTACAAAGACTGATTGTTCTTTACTAATAATACGGACATCACCGGACAGAGTGTTCCTTAACCACGAGTATGGGCATCACCACATCACCGGACAGAGTGTTTCTTGACGACAAATACGGGCATCACCTGACAGAGTGTTCGTTAACGTAGAATACAGGAATCACTGCATCACCGGACAGAGTGTTCGTTAGCGACGAATACGGGCATCACCGCTATTATTGGAGGACGATCATGGCTTCCTCAACTTTAACTGAAGTGCCTTGTGACATCTCAACACGACGATGACGGCTTCCTGAACTCACTGAAGTGCCTTCTTGTCACATTCTCAACTGCATTGAGTTTGTTAACCATGTTTTGCAGCGAGAGCTTAACAAGTGGATTATACTCATCCACTATGTCGCTTCCAAGAAAATCTCCAAAAACCTCCACATCTTCGTTTCTTCTTCCACGGCCGCATTCTTTAAAAAGTGTCGCTGCAATATTTATACCCAATTGCAAATGAGATGACCACATGTATTTAAAACCAGCAAGGACGAGTTTTACCATTCGGATAATTACTCCTCCCGGATCCGAATTTTGCAGCTTCTGCTTGCAGTCAGCGAAAAAATCTCCTTCTCCGTCATGACAGGTGGCTGCAGTGAGTATGGAATTAATTAACCAGAGCCCTAGGTCAAGTGCCATGCTTATCATAGTTACACTTTTCTCCTCTTCATCATCTTCATGGCGGCTGGTGGTGTTACATGCAGAAATGGGCTTTGCATGAGCAGCATGCATGTCTTGGAAACGGGAAACGCAAATATTTACTACGCTGCCGATAACGTCAACGTAATTGGACTCGTCGACGCAAATATTCTGGTTTCTTATCCACGCACATTTAAGGACTGCCATTCCGTTGTAAAGGTCTTCATTCGATATATCCCTAACGTTCTCGCGCCCCAACATATAGACAGAGATTTGGACTACACAAGAGCAGAATATCTCTTTGCAATGAATGCCGCAGTTGTAAATCATCCGTCGATAAATTCTCAGAACCATGCTATGAATTTTCAGATGATCGCATCCATCAACAAGATGAATCAGAATGTGTACTAACGCCCATAAACACCCTTTAGGGAATATCAGCAATTCGCTCTCTGGGAGACCGAGGACATCCACAATCCTGGCCACTTCTTTGCACACTTCCTTGGCATCATCACAGAAATGGTAGTACTCACGGCAGAGATTACATAGCCGCTCTTCTACTACTTGTAACAAGTATGAGTACCCTCCGATCAAAGAAAACAGCTCCCTATTTTCTTTACTGTACTGGCAATATAGACGAACAAGATTGAATCCCTGCCACAAGACCTTCCAATATGGGTGGAGAGTTCCGTTGATATAATGCATGTTTACAAGAAATTGATAATCTAAAATCAATTGATTCAACAGATTTTTCATCTCTGTTTTGCTCAGGATTTGAGTATAGTCTGGAATGACCTCTAGCCTCTCTAGTGTTGGGGTTGGGGTTGTGTTGTGGAGTAAGTATTGTTGCATCTGTTGCCTCAGCTCAGACTGGGGAATTGCATGGGTAATATGGAGGGGCTGGCGGGTGAATGGGTTAACGGCATCATGCTTGGCATCCCAGATAGTCTCCAACGTCCTGCGGTTGTAAAGCACCTGAGCAGGGTCCTCTGTAAGGGGTAGACGAAGTGGATCATAAGCAAATTCTTGAACCAATGCGTCAACATACTCGTCGGGGATACTATTACTCTCGGAACCCATTTTGGAACTTGCTTCACTGATATTTGTCTGTGATTTTTCCACGAAACTATCTTAAATAAGCAATATATGGTGCCGCAGTTCAGTAAAGTCGTCTTGCAGACGGGATACCTTGAACTTACCAATGAACAACAACTGAAAGTCTAATTATAGTCCCTCCATAGAACCAGATGGACCCAAATAAATATAGGAGGATGGGTAAAATTCAAAAGAAGCATCGAGTTTGCTAAAAGCAAAATATTTATTTACTGATAAGACTTATAAGCAGATGCACTACTGAAAGCAACTGGAAGCTTATGGGTATCATACACTTCTAGTTAATAAATAGATTCTATAATAGATTATTAATATTTTGGAATGATTAAAAAATAATTATTTTTTACATACATTTTCTAAAAATATCTATATTATATTCAAAATATATGTCTTTTTACTGAAAAACTAAACATTTTTATTTTTATTTATAATTTATATGAATTTTTTAAATTATTTAAACTAATACTATTTTTAAAAATATCTATATTATATTCAAAATATATATCTTTTTACTGAAAAAATAAACATTTTTATTTATATTTATAATTTATATGAATTTTTTAAATTATTTAAACTAATACTATTTTTTAAATAATTTAAACTGAAAATTCAACTCTCTAAATATTTCAGTTAACTGAAAGATTACTTTTTAACACACACTCTAAATATTTCAGTTAACAACTGAAAGATTTTTTTTAACACACTATAAATCCAAGTGAAATATAAATAGATGTCTAAAAAAGCATCAAATTTAAAGAAATACATTTTCCGAATATAACTTATCTTTACTGTTTAATAACTCTCCAACTACTCTCGTTAACAACCAAGATTATTTTTCAACCTAAACCCTATGGAAACCCTATGGAATAAGCATGATGGATAAAATTCAAACGAAGCATCTAATTTAGAGGTATGCATTTTGGGATATAATTTCATAAATTAATTAAATTTTTTAATATTATATAATATAATATAATTTAAATTTATGTAAAATTTTTTAGGTAATAATCACATTTAAATAAACATTGTTGACGCTTTTAGAGCCAACCAGTGTGGTTCATCATCAAGACTAGGTGAGAGATCAGATCCGGACGTTGAGTTTAAATAGATGCAGAAATGGCTAAACTAGCCATTAGGATAATGACTAATTTGACTATAAAATTTAATAAGTGCTTGTTCCATTTTAATTAATTTAATTATTTACTTAATTATTAAATAAAATTACACCTTACATTGGTGAAACTGGTCGATCTATTAACCAAAGGATCAGTGAACATGCTGCTAACATTAACAATGGAAGATCCCACACCTTTGCATTAGAGGAGCATGCAGAAAAGACTAACCATCATATCTGCATTGAAGACGCTAAGATCATAGCTAGGATTGACCATTTCCATCATCGGAAGTTAAGAGAGGCCTTATCTCAATAGATGATGGGTGGAATATAAGAAGGTGTTGGATCCCTGCCCTATATTCTTAACAGTAAAAAAAATAAAATAAATAAATAAATACAATAAAAAAAAAAAAAAATTTTATTTTATTTTATTATTTATTTATTTATTTATGTTTTTGGAGAAAGGAGAATAATAGGAATACTAAAATATAATAGGTGATAAATAATAATAATAATAATAAAAATATAAAGATTTATAAATATATTTTATTAAATTTCATAGTCAAATTAGTCATTATCCTAATGGCTAGTTTAGCCATTTCTGCATCTATTTAAACTTAACGTCGGATTTGATCTCTCAGGTAGTCCTGATGATGAACCACACTAGTTGGTCCAAAACGCTTTAACCATGTTCATTTGAATGTGATTATTACCCAAAAAATTCTACATAATTTTAGGATGGATCACAGAAGCCAAAATTCTCTAAATAATCTAAATTTCTTAGATCTAAAACTTTTGTGATTCATAATGTAGATAGATAGAAAGAAAATATCTTGGATTAATCACATCATAAGGATTTGGTTAAATCCTAATGATGTGATTAATCCGAAATATTTTCTATCTATCTATAATCTAAATTTATTATTAATAAATAAATATAAAAAATATTAATAATGTAAATGTTTAGTCATTTATATTATTAAAAATTAATACTAATAATATAAAATGTATTTTTTGTATTATTAAAAATTAATATTAATAATATAAAATATAATTTTTGTATTATTAAAAATTAATATTAATAATATAAAATATATTTATACATAACTATATATGTAATTTATTAATATAATTATATTATAAAGTGTATAATTTATTATTAATGTAATTATGTTAGAAAGTATATTATGTATGTTATTTTTCATTTTAAAAATTAATGGCTTTTATTGATAGATATCAATTATTTTATAATATGATTATTTTAGTTGATGGTCTATGTGATTGGCTAAGATTAATAAATATGGGTATCTATGATTGAATATGGTTAAATATAGTCAAGTTATGGTTGAAAAGAGTTTATTATGTTCAACATATGGTTTATTATGAGCCATCATGATTGTCCATGTTTAACTATAGTTAACCATGATAGGCTATGATTAATGAAATATCCACAACAATTTACAAGTCACCTAACACATTTTGATTATTACCCAAGTAAGAAATAATAAGCATTCCAACAACCAAAAAATCTAGACCTAACTAATCATTGAAAATTTTGATACCAAATAATGAGCCCCATAGAATTCAAATGAAATAACCGAACTTATAAATAAAAAACCATACCATGTATTATTTTTTCATTTACTTTTGAGCACACATTGGCTGTTGTCCTAATTCATAAGAAGCATCTTAAAACATAACAACCAATTGCATTTTTCAGTAGAACCATAAGGGTTGATGCATTGAGGTATAACATCATTGAGAAACAGTCCCCGACTCTTGTGAAATATTTTAAGGATTTCCAGGTGTACATACTTCACTAACATATTGTTGCTTATGTTCCAAATGCAAAAATCAAAGATGTTTTGATGCAGCCGCATCTTGAAGGTAGGCGAGGAAAGTGGACTGCTACAATGTTGGAGTATGATCTTGAAATTAAGCCAACGAAGTTGATCAAAGGACAAGGTTTGGCGAAGCCTATGGAAAAATCCAATTTGCATGCTCTCGACATCAATCTCATCGTTGCAACTTTCGATGAAGAAGTGGTTGATTCCACACACCAGGTATCACATATTTTCACTTCATCTCCTTGGTATTCAGACATTGTTTATGTACTTCAGCATTTGAATCCTCCACTAGAAGTATCAAAGAGTAAGAGTAGGTCAGTAAAGTTGGAATCTTTGAAGTATTATATTCTTAATGATGCATTATTTTGGAAAGATCTAGGAGGAGTCTTGTTGAATTGCTTAGTTGAAAGTGAGGCAAAGGAGGTAATGAATGATTTTCACAAGGGATATTATGGCGGTCATCTCTTTTGGAAGACCACAACAAATAATATCTTGAGGGCTGGATTTTATTGGCCGAGTTTATTTTCAGATGTTTACAAAACGGTCATGAGTTGCCATGAATTTCAGATTTTTCAAGGAAAAAGGAAGTTGCTACCGCTACCCTTGCAACCCATTTTCGTTCAAGCACATTTTGAGTAGTGGGTTCTTGATTTTATCTGTGAGATTCACCCTTCATCTTCAAATCATCACAAGTGGAACTTGATAGCAACTGATTATTTCACAAAATGGATTGAGGCTATCTAGGAAGGCCACTGATGTTGTAATCATTTAGTTTATAGAGTCTAATCTTTTGTTAGGCTTGGTTGTCCACAAAAAATAATCACAGATAATGCAACTGCTTTTAAATCTAAGAGGATGATCGATTTTTGTGACAAGTATCACATAAGGCTCATGAACTCAACAACATATTACCCACAAGGTAATGGGTTGGTTGAATATTCCAATAAATCATTGGTAGACATCATCAAAATGTTGTTGGAAGAAAATAAAAAGAGCTGACACAAGAAGTTAGTTAATGCTCTATGGGCGGAAAAAATAAGCACTAAGAAGTCCATAGGTATGTGACCTTTATAGTTGGTATACAGAGTGGATACTATTTTTCTGGTTTTCTTTTTGTCTCGGTCACGAAAATTTGGCAGGAAGTAGACAGTGAGCCCAATGGCATTCAGCGGACAATCAATCAGATGATTCATTTGTATAAATCTCGAGAGGAAGTATTTTAGAACACTACTAAGCTTCAAGAGAAGATAAAAAGTATCTATGACTGAAAAACAAAGGAAAATGATTTTAGTGTGGGAGATATAGTTCTCCAATCGGATGCCCAGAATGAAAATAAAGGAAAGCACGGAAAATTTGAAAATTTATGGAAAGGACCATACAGAATTTTGGCTTTCAGAGGGAAGAATGCCTTTATGTTGGAGGAACTTGATGGACAAGATTTTTTGGGAGGAATAGTCAATGGTAGGCTCCTCAAGCATCATCTCACTTGATTTTTCAGAATATTCTCATTTTCATTGTACATACTAGTTTATTTTCCTACGAAAGTGTGAAGGAGTTGTCATGGAAGCTTGAAGCCCGAGGTGAAGGCCATAAGGTTTCTTTGATAAGATTTTGTTTCAAAAATTTTGTAAGTCATTTAAGTTTTTTAAGTCATTTCAGTTTGTCGAGTCATTTTAGTTTCAGGTCTTGTTTTTATCCTTGACTCCATGTCCAATGGATAAGGATACTTGGTCTATAATGTCCTTGACACCTCCTAAGGAGCTACCATCCCCAGTTGGAGCCAATGTTAGTCTATGCCAGTCTTGTTAGTCATTAGTGATCAAATTATGCTATTCATATGGTTGATAGGGTCCTCGGTAATTTTTTTATAGTTTTGATAGGTTTTCAAATAAAAATTTGATCCTTGGTTAGGATAGCTAGGTCATTACTATTGCTTTCATTCTCGTGGTCAATAAAAATCATCATGGTTAGGTCATTACTTTTTGGAAGAGTGTCTTGGTCATATTGGTCATCATTCAACTTATCTTTCCATGTATTGTCATCATTAGGTCATATTTTCAAAGTCATGTAAATAGGTTAGGTCATCATCCAAGTCACCATTAGAAGGAGTAGTAATAGGGAAAAGTGTTAAATAATGATTTCTAAAGTGAATTTTTATCTTTATTAAGATTTAAATATATGTAATGATATTTCAAAGCTGCAGTACACAACAAATCTAGTCAATTGGTGAAAATACAAGGTGGGGCGACATCACCACCAAAGAGAAAAATCGAATTCAACCTTTTAAAAGACCAAAAAAGCATGTAATTTTCTCATTTCACCTTCATCATACATCATTTTGTTAGCAAGGAGTTTTCCGCCCTATGAAAATCAATCTCTTGCCTTGGAAAGCTAAATTTCCTTGTCGCGTTGTAATTTTCTCCTGTTGCACTGCGCTTTTCTCAAGTTTGTTATGTTTTTATTCAAGAAGGAAAATATCTCTTCTCTAGTGGTTTCTTCATCAAGTGCAGGTCCTATCTCATCAACTACAAGTAAGTGTGTCACCATACACCTCTCTTTCAATTCATTGCATGCTTGAAGGCTAAAAAATACCCTCTCCTAGGGTTTGCTGTGTTTTTGGTCAAATAAGAGTATTTGGTCAATTTGTTGTGAAAAACCTTCAATTTCATACTCACTCATCCTCCCCCACCTTCCATATACCTTCCTTGACACTTTCCTTCATCCCTTACCCTCATTTTCATCATTTCCCTACAAACCCTAGACTACACTACACTTTCCTAGGCTAGGACTGTGTTTTTCCCTTTTGCACCCCTTCCCCTCTCTCATTTCCAAAATTTCCACTTCCCTACACTCCCTAACATATATCCCTACCCCCTTAATGTTTACCAAGGATTTGGATACCCTCAAACCCCTTCATTCCCATCCATTCCAAAAACTTCCTAAAATCCCCTATTTTTCTACACTAAAACCCTAATTTCCCATCCTAATGAGCTAGGGTTTCACATGGATTTAGAGACTGCAGAGAAAAGGAGGAATAAGGGAGGTTATATTATCAGATATGAACCCACCAGAGTATAGGATATCATGGCCTCACCATTTCTCAAGAAGTCATTCCAAGAAGCAAGTTGCCTTGTTTTTTTCCAAAAGATTGAAGAACTTGGTTTTAGTGATAAAATTACAAGCACATTTTCCACTAGTATAAGGAGGGATAAGGTAACCATTGAAAGGGTTGTGTTTACTATTTCAGTAGAGGCCATTTTCATAGCCACTGGAATCTCAAATCATGGAAAGCTTTGGTTCAAAAGAGGAGACCTAGATATTGAAAATTACAAGATCTTTTTGAAGCCTCCATACAAAGTTGCCCTAAAACACATTTTTCCTTTCAGACACTTTCTTGAAAAGTATGCCCCTGTCATGAAGATGATCATGAAATATTTCACATGTGAGGGTAGGTTTTCAAGGATATATCAATTACCATGTTAGATTACTGATGCATTTCACTGGTGTTAAGGCTCTTAACCTACCTCACTACTTTTATAGAAGCTTGATAAAAATGGTAGAAAAGGTACATATAAAAGGGAAAGATCATTATGCAAGATTTTTCCATTATGGCTTGGTGAAAATCATTGTTTGTCATCAACTCACACAGATCAACTTGTCTTGGGGGGATTCATGCATTCAACCTCTCTTTTTCCTACTCCAACTCAATCAAGCAGTCATTCTACACCATTGACTTCACCAAAACAACAAGAAGTGGGTTCCATATGCAAACCTGCAACAAGAACACCTAGTGCTAAAGTGAATAAAACATATACTAGAGGAAATAGGTTGATGTTTTATGTAATGTGGAAAGGGCTTATCGTACATCAGTGGAAAAAGAGATATCAACACATTAGCATGAAGCACTATTGCAAGAGGAAGAATAGCTACATTTGGATAGTCACATGGCATAAATATATATGCATGAGGAGGAAAATCACTAGAGCAGATATTTTCAGGTACATTTGGACACTCTCTTGATTTTTCATAATATTCTCATTTTCATTGTACATACCAGTTTATTTTCCTGCCAAAGTGTTAAGGAGTTGTCATGGAAGCTTGAAGCCCGAGGTGAAGGCCATAGGGTTTCTTTGATAAGCTATTGTTTCAAAAATTTTGTAACTAATTTCAGTTTGTCGAGTCACTTTAGTTTTGGGTCTTGTTTTTATTCTTGACTCCATGCCCAAGGGATAAGGGTAATTGGTCTACGGTGTTCTTCACGCCTCCGAAGGAGTTGTCATCCCCAACTGGAGCCAATGTTAATGTATGTTTGTCTTGTTAGTCACTAGTGATCAAATTATGATTTTTCATATGGTTGATATGGTCCCAGGGAAATTTTTTATAGTTTTAATAGGTTTTCAAATAAAAATTTGATCTGTGGTTAGGATAGTTAGGTCATTACTAATACTTTCGTTCTCATGGTCAATAAAAATCATCATGGTCAGGTCATTACTTTTTGGAAGAGTGTCTTGGTCATCTTGGTCATTAATCAACTTATCTTTCGATGTATTTTCATCATTAGGTCATGTTTTCAAAGTCATGTAAATAGGTTATGTCATCATCCAAGTCACCATTAGAAGGAGTAGTAATAGGGAAAATTGATCAATAATGATTTCTAAAGTGAATTTTGATCTTTATTAAGATGTAAATATATGTAATGAGGTTTCAAAGCTGCAGTACACAATAAATCTAGTCAATTAGTGAATAGACAAGGTGGGGTGACATCACCACCAAAGAGAAAAACTAAATTCAGCGTTTTAAAAGACCAAACAAGCATGTAATATTCACATTTCACCTTCATGAGACATCATTCTGTTGTGATCTCTGTAATTTAGTAGAGTGGCAAGACTAAACGCTGCAGAGCCTACATTTGAACCACTTTGGGATTCTAGGATCTAGCCCTCCTGAATCCAAAGAGGGATCTCTCTATAAGTGCAAAGATTGATTTACCTTTTAAGGTTTTTTAGTGTGATTTTAGGCTAGTTATTAAGAACAGGGGTTTTTTTTGTTTGGTTGGGTGTGATCTTTAATTGAGTGTAAAGTCCTAAAAATGAAAGAGTTTTAGAGGGGTGAAGGTGTGAATAATCAAAACAAGGTTCAGTTGATAGAATAGGTATGAAACAACACTTAATCCATTGGGCTATGTAGTCATAAAAGGTTTTAATTGTACAACATTTTTCAAGAGTGGTCCATGGGGCAAGTCATATATATCAAAAGATCCTTTAGATTAAATGATGGAATGGAACATTAAAAATGTTGTGAAAGTGGAAAAAGCCAATAATTTCAACAAGGATTTATCAACTTTCCATACAAGAAAAGCCCTTTTAAGTAACTTTTTGAAACCAGCCAAAGGACAGGGCTAACCATAGACTTCTTTGGACAAGCTTGTACTAAAGCTAACTTATTAGACAACAATCTAGTAATCTCACTAGCCTACTTTTAGAAGGGATGAAAACAGATAAGAAAAACAAAGTGCAGCCTAAGATTAGGTCAGATGCATTAAAATCAAAGCCTGCTTTTAGCATACTCTTAGGGAAACTTTCACACAACCTTTGGAGAAAAAACTAGAAGATAGGGCAAACCATAAACTTTTCTAGTTTAACTCTACTTAGCATGTAATGAAAATATCATTCAAGAACAATGTTTAGAGTTTAGACAGTAAGACATGGGTTCACCAACATTCCTTGACTATTTGGACAGTATTAAATCATTATTAAATACACAATTGGAGGAAAACATAAAGATAAAGCTTATCAGTGAGAGTAGGGTACTTTTAATAGTAAATACTAGCTCTATATTTGTTGTTCTTTATGAGAGAAAAATGGACAATTTTCTGGAAAACATAAGAAGGAAAACAAGTACAATGAGAGGTACATAACCAATGGTATAGACCAGGATCCCATGAATCAGCTTGTATATTGATGTCAATCCAGTTACATAATTCAAGTCCATTGTTTCAGTACAACAACAACTTCTTTTGTCAGCCTAACTTCTTTGATTACAAACAGAGCTTCAACAAACTCTAAGAACTATTTACATACAGAAAGTTTCGAGCAACAAGTATTACATCAAAATCCAACAACCAACCCTTTACAATGTGCTCCTCAAGGAGATTTTATAAGGAAATGAGGAGGTGGAAGAGTTTCTAGGGTTCAAGTATCAATAATTTCATACTAAATACCATGCAAGGCATAAGGCAGGAAAGCATTCAATTTACAACTTTGTTTCATTTACTCTGTTTTTTATTTTTAGGTTTAGTGGGTAAACAGATTGACTTTAAGGCTCTTTTTATCTTTTACAATAACTTTACAGACAGTTTAAAATATGTTATTTTGTTTTTAATAATTGTCAGCTGCCTTTAGTTTTAATGTTATTGACTGAGATTTGATCTGGATATTCTTTCAAGGCAAAGAGGCTGCAGGTGACAATTTTGGTAGCTAGGGATTCAATTAGCCCCTCTGATGTGGCATTCGAGGTCTTTTGGATATGATTTGCGGGTTAGGCCTTTGATTCCAGAGTTCATGCCTTGATCCTTTCAAGCTTTGATTATATATTTAAACCTTTTATTATGCTCTGATCTTCATCTTGACACTAATATTCCTTCATTTAATTAACTTTTTCTGTGTTTGTTGTTTGCAAGTGCGCAGAGGGTTTGTTGGAATTTTTGTTCAGGAAAGTGATAATCATGACTTATCAATTCCCTGAAAACATGTACTTAGAACTCACAAACCCTTTGAAATTGTATCAAGGGCCATGAGGATCGTCATCCTCAGCCCATACACTGTAATCATTTGTGGGAGGGTTTCAACCTTAATCTTCATTAAACCTGCATAAAAACCACACAACGTTATTTAAATCCCGCGATTTATTGGTTTAAACTGATTTGGAAGGTTCGTGGAAATGTTTTGGATCCATGAGGATGGAGAAATTTGCAATGGAGGAAGGGTTTCTATGCAAAAATAGAGACCCGGGGTTTAAATTTAAAATATGGTGCGAATTGGGAAGAAGTAGTTTCGGGAAAACCGACAGCGGTTTTCGCATGGCATTTAGGGGGTAGGCTGTATTGCCTGAAAGCAATGTGATTCCATACATCACTTGAAACCTGTACCTTTCGATACCACCGATTTTGCAAATTTTTTATGTGTTAAACCTCTGGCGCAAAGATTTTGTGATATGCCACCACAACCATTGGATCGGAGGCTCCAGATCCAACGATGCGGAATGAGTGCAATATGAAAGGTGCACAAGCGGGGGTTCTAGTGGAAGACAAGTGGAAGCACACAAGTGGACGAGTGCTTTATGAGGTGGGAGGTAGTCCCAATGGAGTCGGGTTTATCGGGTTAAGTCCCGATCGTTGGATCTGATGATCGAGCAGTTGAAATTTAATGAAGGGGTGTAGGTTATGAAATGGGGAGAAGGGACGAGAAATGAAACGGGCGGAAGGATAAGGCCCGATGGTCGTTGATTCGTAGATATCAACGGTCTAGATTTTTTTAGACCATAACGTTGGGAATGAAGAAAACAGAATGAAAGTTATGTTCGGAGAAGGTTTTTAAGCCCTTTAGCACCCGATTGCGGGGCTTTGGGATGCATGGAGGAAAGGGGCTAAAGGAAATAATCCCTCAGGGGCTTAATGATTTCAGAAATGCAAATGACTATTTTTAGGCCAAAAATAGATATTTTTAAGGCTAAGTAAGGGTTCTGATAGGTAAAAGGAGGTATTTTTAAACCAAATAAAGAGAAATATAAGGTTTAAAGGGTGGTTTTGATGATTTGGGGTTAAATGAAAGGGTTTAGAAGGATTTGTGAAAGGGAAAAAGGGTGAAAAATGGAATCTCATAAGAGTAAAAATGGTGAAGTGAATGAATGAAGAATGGAGCTTTAAAAGCAGTTTCTTTGGTAAACAGCAGGTACTTTAGGATTAATAGTGAAACAGAAGTGAAGATTAACTCAAAGGGTAATTATCATCATAAGACTTCAAGAACTCACAATTTGGACATGAATTGTTTCTTGAAGGCTAAAAAAAATTTAGCCACCATTTGGTATGACAAATATTTATAGGTGGCTAAGAGTGGCTCCACATGGGGATGACATCTTCTTGAAGGTGTCAAGAACTTCAGAACATTTTCTCTAGAAGCTGTTCAGTGCCTTGCAATTTGATAATATTGTTTATCAGATGCTAACAAAAATGACTTAGAACTTGATATATCAGCAAAAAATTATTTCCCAAACAACTACCTACACAACCTACTTACTAGCATTTTTTCTTCATCAGGTGCATTTGGACTTGCAAACCTTTTCATCAATCATTTTATTCTTTTATTGAAAACATAAAACTAGTCTAAGTCTACTCTTATTCCTCCATAAACTCAGTTTAAACAGTTGATTTCATAAATTCTCTATCTAACTACTATCTATTAGGATTAGACTGTCTGACAGACCTTTATTCTCTAAATTCTAAGACAGGAAAGTTAAAAGCAGCCAAGCCAGGATTAAGCAGTCTGACTCGTTGTGGCCTATGGCATAAAACAAGCTGCACATGGACTAAAATTTGCAGAAAAGTAAAGAAAAATTTGTGAAGGCTTAAGATCTGAAAATTAAAACATCCTTCATTATTTCTTCAACTCTGGTTTTAGCCTTGTTTGAGCTACTTCCTCTTTCTTTTCTAGTTCAAGTTTTGAGCTTTTTAGAACCAGTTCTTTTTCTATCCTAATCTACCTTACTGATAAGCGAATATTATGCTGTTTGGCTGATCTAATTCACTAACCTATTAGTAGTAAACTGAAAATCCAATTAGTCATGATTAGGCTATATGACTAACTAGAAATGTGTTTTTAGGAGTGACATTTGAGCTTGCACACTTTCAGAATTTGTCTCTCTTTTTTGGTATGGGGATGTACCTTTCTTTTTTTCATTCTTCCCTCTTTTCTATTTTTATTGTTTTTGTATTTTTATTTTTCTAACTTTGAATGCAATGTTCAAACAATGATAATTTACAATGGAAAGTAAAAAGCTTTGAAACTCATGACTCTTCATAGAAGTAATGCTTGAGAATCCTACCATTGACAGGACCTCCAAAGATTTCATTTCCATTCAATTCCTGCAAGAAATAAGCATTGTTACCAGCAGTAGAATGAATGAGATAAGGGCCTAGCCATAAGTTATAAAATTTTCCATGTTTTCCCTTATCTTCTCTCCTGGAATCCCACTTCAAAACTTTGTCACCAATGCTGAAATCACTGGCCTTTGTCCTTTTATCAAACAGCTTCTTGATGTTTTCTTGCTTGTGTAGGGCTCTGTTGTAGACTTATTCTATGTTTTTTTGAAGATGTATAGTATGATGTATTCTCCTTGTCATATAATTTTATTCAGACTGTACTTCTTGGATCAGCGTCATGACTGGCACTCCTAGACTGGTTGGAAAAATTGCATCTGCTCCATAAAATAGCTGGTAGGGAGACATTCCAATTGATTTTTTAAGTGTTAATCTGTTAGCCCATAGTGCATGTACTAGCTTTGTGTGCCATGATTTCTTATTGTCTTCCAACAACTTTTTGATTATATTCACCAAACTTTTGTTTGAGGATTCTGCCAACCCATTACCTTGAGGGTAATAAGAAGTAGAATGGCCCAATGTAATCTGATCTTAGCAAGAAAACTTTAATCCTCAAATTATTCTTTACTGAGTTTAAATGATATTATGATAAAGGGTTTCCCAGTGGAGCCTTTGGAAAACCAGGGCAAATCAGCAGGCCTATTGATGTTCAGTAGAGTCACCAGGTTAAAGATTTTTACTTGATTTCAGAGCTTGAAATTTGTTCACCATCAAAAATCAAAACCACTCTAGGCAGACACTTGGTTCATTGTTAAAAATGAGATTATATGAGTTGTGAAGTTATCTATTACTTCAGAAAGTCCCCAGTATGGTCGCCAGAAATGTTGTGGTCTCTATAATTTAGTAGAGTGGCAAGAATAAATGTTGCAGAGCGTACATTTGAAACACTTTGGGATTCTAGGATCTAGCCCTCCTGAATCCAGAGAGGGATCTCTCTATAAGTGAAAAGATTGATTTATCTTTTAAGGTTTTTTAGTGTGATTTTAGGCTAGTTATTAAGAACAAGGGTTTTGTTTGTTTGGTTGGGTGGGATCTTTAATTGAGTGCAAAGTCCTGAAAATGAAAGAGTTTCAGAGGGGTGAAGGTGTGAATAATCCAAACAAGGTTCAGCTGATAGGATAGGTATGAAAGAACACTTAATCCATTGGGCTATGGAGTCATAAAAGGTTTTAATTGTACAACAGTTTTCAAGAGTGGTCCATGGGGAAAGTCACATATATCCAAAGATCCTTTAGATTAAATGATGGAATGGAACACTAAAAGTGTTGTGAAAGTGGAAAAAGCCAATAATTTCAACAAGGATTTATCAACTTTCCATACAAGAAATGCATTTTTAAGTAACTGTTTGAAACCAGCCAAAGGACAGGGCTAACCATAGACTTCTTTGGACAAGCATGTACTAAAGCTAACTTATTAGACAACAATCCAGTAATCTCACTAGCCTAATTTTAGAAGGGATGAAAACAGATAAGAAAAACAAAGTGCAGCCTAATATCAGGTCAGATGCATTAAAATCAAAGCCTTCTTTTAGCATATTCTTAGGGAAACTTTCAAACAACCTTTGGAGAAAAAACTAGAAGACAGGGCAAACCATAAACTTTTCTAGTTTATCTCTACTTAGCATGTAATGAAAATATCATTCAAGAACAATGTTTAGAGTTTAGACAGTAAGACATGGGTTCACCAACATTCCTTGACTGTTTGGACAGTATTAAATCATTCTTAAATACACAATTGGAGGAAAAAATAAAGATAAAGCTTATCAGTGAGAGTAGGGTACTTTTAAGAGTAAATCCTAGCTCTATATTTGCTGTTCTTTATGAGAGAAAAATGAACAATTTTCTGGAAAACATAAGAAGGAAAACAAATACAATGAGAGGTACATCACCAATGGTATAGACCAGGATCCCATGAATCAACTTGTATATTGATGTCAATCCAGTTACATACTTGAAGTCCAATGTTTCAGTACAGCAACAACTTCTTTTCTTAGCCTAAATTATTTGATTACAGACAGAGCTTCAACAGCCTTTGAGAACTATTTACAAATAGAAAGTTTCGAGCAGCAAGTATTACATCAAAATCCAACAACCAACCCTTTACAATGTGCTCCTCAAGGAGATTCTATAAGGAAATGAGGAGGTGAAATAGTTTCTAGGGTTGAAGTATCATTAATTTCATACTAAATGCAACTCCTAGCCTTGAAAACCATGCAAGGCATAAGGCAGGAAAGCATTCAATTTACAACATTGTTTCATTTACTCTATTTTTTTCTTTTTAGGTTTAGTGGGTAAAAGATTGAATTTAAGGCTCTTTTTATCTTTGACAATAACTTTACTGACAGTTTAAAATATGTTCTTTTATTTGTAATAACTGTCAGCTACCTTTATTTTTAATGTTACTGACTGAGATTTTATCTGGATATTCTTTTGATGCAAAGAGGCTACAGGTGGAAATTTTGGTTGCTAGGGATTCAATTAGCCCCTCTGATGTGGCATTCGAGGTCTTCTAGATCTGATTTCTGGGTTAGGCCTTTGATTCCAGAGTTCATGCCTTGATCCTTTCAAGCTTTGATTATATATTTAAACCTTTGATTATGCTCTGATCTTCATCTTGACATTGATATCCCTTCATTTAATTAACTCTGACTGTGTTTGTTGTTAGTAGGTCGCAGAGGGTTTGTTGGAATTTTTGTTCAGGAAACCGATAATCATGACTTATCAATTCCCTGAAAACTTGTACTTAGAACTCACAAACCCTTTGAAATTGTATCAAGGGCCATGAGGATCGTCATCCTTGGCCCATACACTGTAATCATCTATGGGAGGGTTTCAACCTTAATCTTCATTAAGCCTGCATAAAAAACACACAACGTTATTTAAATCCTGTGATTTATTGGTTTAAAATTCTTTGGAAGGTTCATGGAAATGTTTTTGAGCCATGAGGATGTATATATTTGCAGCGTAGGATGGGTTTCTATGCCAAAATAGAGACCCAGGGTTTAAATTTAAAATATGGTGTGAACTGGGAAGAAGCAGTTTCGGGAAAACCGGTAGCGATTTTTGCATGGAATTTAGGGGGTAGGGGGTATTTCCTGAAAGAAATGTGATTCCATACATCACTTGACACCTGTCCCTTTTGATACCACCGATTTCACAAAAAATTTATGCGTTAAACCTCTGGTGCAAATATTTTTCCATATGCCGCCACAACCGTTGGATCAGAGGCTCCAGATCCAACGATGAAGAATGAGTGCGATATGAAAGGTGCACGAGTGGGGGTTATGTTGGAAGAAAAGTGGTAGCGTGCAAGTGGACGGATGCTTTATGAGGTGGGAGGTAGGTCCCAATGGAGTCGAGTTTATCGGGTTAAGTCCCAATCGTTGGATCTGATGATCGAGCAGTTGAAATTTAATGAAGGGGCGTAGGTTATGAAATGGGGAGAAGGGATGGGAAATGAAACAGGTGGAAGGATAAGGCCCGATGTCCATTGATCTACAAAGATCAACGGTCTAGATTTGTTTAGACCATAACATCGGGAATGAAGAAAATAGAAGGAAAGTTGGGTTTGGAGAAGGTTTTTAAGCCCTTTAGTGCCCAATTGTGGGGCTTTGGGATGCATGGAGGAAAGGGGCTAAAGGAAATAAGCCCTCGGGGGCTTAATGATTTCAGAAGTCCAAATGGCTCTTTTTAGGCCAAAAATAGAGATTTTTAAGGCTAAGTAAGGGTTCTGATAGGTAAAAGGAGGTATTTTTAAACCAAATAAAGAGAAATATAAGGTTTAAAGGGGGGTTTTGATGATTTGGGGTTAAATGAAAGGGTTTAGAAGGAATTGTGAAAGGGAAAAAGGGTGAAAAATGGAATCTCACAAGAGTGAAAATGGTGAAGTGAATGAACGAATAATGGAGCTTTAAAAGCAGCTTCTTTGGTAAACAGCAGGTACTTTAGGATTAATAGTGAAACAATAGTGAAGATTAACTCAAAGGGTAATTATCATCATAAGACTTCAATAACTCACAATTTGGACATGAATTGTTTCTTGAAGGCTAAAAAAGATTTAGCCACCATTTGGTATGCCAAATTTTTATAGGTGGCTAACACATTCTATCAGCAAGAAGCTTTCTACCCTATGAAAATTAGTTTCTTTCCTTGGAAAGCTAAATTTCCTTGTTGTGTTGCGCTTTTCTCTTGCAGCACTGTACTTTTCACAAGTTTGTTACATTTTTTTTCAGGAGGGAAAGTATCTCGTCTCTAGTGGTTTCTTCAACAATTTCAGGTCCTATCTCATCATATACAAGTAAGTGGGTCACCATTCACCCCTCTTTAAATCAATTGCATGCTTGAAGGCTCAGAAATCCCCTCTCCTAAGGTTTGTTGCGTTTTTGGTCAAATAAGAGTATTTGGTCAATTTATTGTGAAAAACCCTCAAATTCATACTCACTCACCCTCACCCACCTTCCATATAACTTCCTTGACAATTTCCCTCATCCCTTACCCTCATTTTCATCGTTTCCTTACAAACCCTAGCCTACACTACACTTTCCTAGGCTAGGACTGTGTTTTTCCCTTTTGCACCCCTTCCCTATCTCATTTTCAAAATTTCCACTTCCCTACACTCCCTAACATCTATCCCTACCCCCTTAACATTTCCCAAGAATTTATACACCCTCAAACACCTTCATTCCCATCCATTCCAAAAAATTTCTAAAATCCCCTGTTTTTCTACACTAAAACCCTAATTTCCCATCCTAGTGAGCTAGGGTTTCACATGGATTTAGAGAAAACGGATCAAAGGAGGAATAAGTGAGGTTAGATTATCAGATATAAACCCACCAGAGTATAGTATATCATGGCTTCACCATTTCTCAAGAAGTCATTCCAAGAAGCAGGTTGCCTTTCTTTTTGCTAAAATATTGAAGAACTTGATTTTAGTGATAAACTTACAAGCACATTTTCCACCAATCTAAGGAGGGATAAGGTAACCATTGACAGGGTCGTGTTTAGTCTTTTAGTAGAGGCCATTTTCATAGCCACTGGAATCCCATATCATGGAGAACTTTGGTTCAAAAGAGGAGACCTAGATATTGAAAATTACAAGATCTTTTTGAAGCCTCCATACAAAGTTGCCTTAAAACACATTTTTCCTTTTAGACACTTGCTTGAAAAGTATGCCCCTGTCATGAAGATGATCATGAAATATTTCACATGTGAGGGTAGGTTTTCAAGGATATATCAGTTACCATGTTATATTACTAATTCATTTCACCAGTGTTAAGGCTCTTAACCTACCTCACTACCTTTACAAAAGCTTGGTAAAATTGGTAGAAAAGGTACATAGGAAAGGGAAAGCTCATTATGCAAGCTTGTTCCATTATAGCTTGGTGAAAATCATTGTTTTTCCTCAAATTGCACAGATCAACTTGTCTTGGGAGGGATTCATGCATTAAACCTCTCTTTTTCCTAATACTCCAACTCTATGAAGCAGTCATTCTACACCATTTACTTCACCAAGACAACAAGAAGTACGTTCCATAAGTAAACCTGCAACAAGAAAACCTAGTGCTAAAGTGACTAAAACATATACTAGAGGAAATATGTTGATTTTTTATCCTGGTAATTTGGAAAGGGATCATCCTACATCAGTGGATAAAGAGATATCCACACATTAGCATGAAGCATCATTGCAAGAGGAAGAACAGGTACATTTAGACACTCACATGGAAGAAATAGATATGCATGAGGAGGAAAAATCACTAGAGAATATCATCAAAGAGAAGGAAATAGCGATTAGAGAGCTAAAGGACAAATTATCAAAGGCAAACTTCATGATCACATTCCTTCAGCAGGAGAATAGGAAGCTCCAAGTCAAACAACTTTTTCTTAGCAAGCCTAAGGAATATTTTGAGAAGGATGGTAGCAAAGGTAAATCAGTGATTGATGTCGATGAGCTTGTGGATTAGGAAGAGAAAATCAAACCAAGGAGGCCAAGAAAAATGGGTCTCAAGAGGCAGCAAGAGAAATAAATTGAACCATCTCCACCACTAGGTCAAGAGGACTTTAATGATTTGATTGCAGCATAAATTGAGCAAGATAAGGAATTTTGGCTTGACAAGGTCAATTGTCGCTTAGAGAAGCTTCTTGAGAAGGCTAATAGGAACAATAAGCTTCAGAGGCACATGTCCATGCACTATTGCATAATAAACAAGATTTCTCAAATCAGGATCAAGCATTTGAAGAAAAAAATGAGGCAAACTGTAATTAGGAAAAATAAGAAGGAAAAAATTGATTTGTTGGTTGAGGCCTATCTCATTACATAACACACAATATTCTAACTCCAAGGGAAATTTTGGACCTTTTTTGAGGATATTTTGGAAAATTTTGAAATTTTGATGGTTTTTGGCTTAAACAGGAAAATGCAAATGGCAAAAAGTGCAACACCTTGGTGCTGCGCTTTTCCCTTAGAGATCGAAATCATCTAAACTATACATAAATGGAAAGATATTGACTTGCATATCTCAGATATCTACTTTTTTTGCAATGTCAACATTGAGGATGGAAGAAAAGTGCAAAAAATACGCTAAAAACTCAATTTTTACCACCTTTTTCACGTAGGCGCTACACTTTTGGAGTAACCTTGGGAGAATTCATTTTTCTTAGCCTTGGATATGCCATTTTTCTTGCTTGAGGACTTTATGGACAACTAGAAATCCTAAGATTTCCAATGGTACCTTCAAATCAAAATTTGGGGGAAAGGAAGACAATCAAAAGTTCCCTACAAGATGGCATTGCAATTTTCCCTAATGACACTACGCTTTTCCATGTTGGCACTGCGCTTTTCCCTAGAGCTCAAATTTTCGAGTTTATTCAATCAAACTTGGTTTATTATGATGTAATTCCTCTTGTTTTGATTTTAACTGATGTAGATGAATGTAGTTAGGCTTGTTAATGTTATTTCAATGTAATTATGAATATCGTTTATGATGGGTAGGTCAGTCAAAGGCTAAAGGGAGAGTTTGTTTTATCCTCCCTAGTCTTAGGTTTGGTTGGAGAAATTTGTGTAAACTATTAATATCTTGAGGTATTCAACCCTTGAGAGAGGGGAATATAGTTTTGGTCTATATGTATCTAGTTTTTAGTTAGATTCAAGGTTGGACATCAAAGAGTAGAAGGCTTGGAGTTTGTGTACAATTTGTTTTTGTAGAAATACAAGTTTAGTTGCAGTTATTATATAGGGATTCATGTGGAATGATTTTGTGGCAGTGTTTTTCTTTTGTAATTTAGTTTTATGAATGATTGATTCATCTTCTTTCCATATCTATGTTTTTCAGTGATCTTCCTATAAGATGTTAAACAAAATTCTTTAAGCTTATGCTTTGTTTTGGTAGGAATTTCATGTTTATGCTGTTCATCTTCTGATAATTCAACTCATGCTTTTCATTCTCATTTTCATCCTTTGATTTTCTACCCTACACTAAAATTGCCAACCTAAAAGTTCGATTGAACATACCTTCCATGCCCCTTTGTATCCTTGCAACTAAAATCTTTTAGATCTGACATGGTTTCCTTGGCCTCTCCTCTTGATCCAACAAAAAAATTAAATTTTCAAAGCCCTAGAACTTAGAACTAGCCTAATATCCTTACCCTTATTCATTCATCTTTTGGTTGAAAAATCACAAAGAGAGCCCTCTCTGATTTGGTAGGGCTAGCTACCAAATCCTAAGTGGTTCAAGGTTACCTCCATCGGTTTCCATTTTCAACCTTGGGACATTGTGGAGGATAACAAGGGTAGGAATACCTACATTTTGAAACTGATGTACTCCTATTTTACTAAATTAATAGAACTTTGACTTAAGGAATAATAATTATAACATTATGGAAATATAAATTTAAACTTATGATTAAGAAGTGATTGTTAGCCCATAATACTTGTATTATTATTAAAATTTTCACTACGTTTATACATTTATAATTTCCAACTTTATTGTTTTATGGAAGCCAGTAATAACACACTCTTGTACCATATATTAATATATTATCATTAATTCTTGATTATAGTTACGTATTTAACATGAGAAAATATAACTTTTATCTTTGACGTGTATTAAATTTTATTTTTGTTTTTTTTATATGATATAAGTGTAAAGACACTTGGTAAAATAATTACATTGGATGTGAATCGAGAGGTTCATTCTACAACTTAGTATGAAAGGGATGTGAAAGTTTGTCCATCTGTCTGTTCCTCTTTAAAATAAAAATAAAAGTTAAAATTTAAGTTCTAAATAGAAAAATAATGTCGGCTATAATAAAAAAAATTGAATATGTTGTAAATTAATTAGAAGTAGAAAAAATGTTTGAGTAACATGTTTAAATCTTATAATTTTGTTATTGATAAAGCATTTTAATATGAATTAATATTGGAATATACTTAAACATATGTTAATAATAAAAATCCATTTTGACATGCATCATAAATTGTCTCTATGTACATGTTATATAAAATATTTTAATGTTATTTGTGTATAGATTATATATCATTTAAAAAAAATAGGTATATATCATGAAAAAATTAACTTTCTATGGTTAAAACGTTTATTTGGTCCCATACATATTGTATTTAGCATTCAAAAATACAATTTAAACAATAAAAAATAACACATTGTATTTTACACTCTAAAGAAGTTTGCACGTGAAGAAATTTGATCCCTCTTGGCTCATGTTAGATCCATACTTAAGATGCATATATGATGGATCAATGATCATGTTAGATCTGTACTTAAGATGGATCTATGCTCATATAATAATAATATGAATGTAGTTTAAAATTTTATACATATGAAGAAATTTTTCAACTATATATATATATAAAATTTTAGAATTATTTTTTATTAGTAAAAAATAGAAACTAAATACTTGTTAAGGTTTTGCAAATGGGGTATCAAGCTAAGTGGGATTTATTGTGGGGAAAAATACACACTTAAGAATGCTTGAGCCAAAGATGATTTGGAATGGGTGATGTATGATCCATGAGTCCTATAGCGACCACCGAGAGTGGTGGGCGTGCTTTAGCATGATAGGCACCCCAATTGGGTGGCAATGTGACATAATTTGGTTAGCATGCGACGAAACACACATGGGGGAGCACACTCCAATGAAGCAAACGAGTGGAAGTTTGGTCGACTATGCGACGGAAAAGAGCGGGCAATATGCGACAAAAGCTTGGGAAGCAAGCGACGATACATGTGGAGGACATGCGAATGTGGATGAAAGATGTACAAAATGGGCATACCGGAAGTGTGACGGGTGCGGGAAACACAACTTAACTAGAGTGCCTACATGACTTGAACATGTAGGAACGATGTGACAAAACATCATCGGTCGGGCGACGAAAGTTATAATGACCTCAACGTTTCAGAAAAGGCAGGCCTACATTGTGACTTGGATGAGACGACGCATGGGAAAGGATGGGCCAACCCCAACATGGCATTTGGGAGCCCCTCCTCGAGGCCACACTTAGCCATATATATTAGGAAAGTGTTGGATGTTTTAAGGCATCATGAACTCATTCAAACTTTGAGCATGAAGCATTCAAGGAAGAGGACAACGAGCTTCTAAAGGGAAAGAAACTACAAAAAAGGGAGCCATGCAGACGAACGTAGGGCCAAAGTCGCCTACCCGAACAGATTTGGGATTTCTGCGTTTTGGTGAACAATTCGGGCCAAGTCGGGTTGTGGTGACCTGACTCATGTGCAGAACGAGTAGTGAGGAAATTGGCGGAGACTGCATGTAGATTCGGGTAAGGGGAAAAATGTGTTCCAAATGGGCAAATTCGGGTTCCAGGGCACTGGCGCTCCATAACGGTGCGACGGGCGAGTGGAGGTGTGAATGTTTGTGGATGTGTGGTCTTGAGCTGCGGTAGAGCGGGTGGAGTTAGGTAAGTGACCCGAGCTGCACGAACAACTAGGAAAACTCCTGAATGTTACCGTAGGGCAGAAACACGTGCAGAAGACCAAGGGTGCGTGCAAGGAAAGAAACACGACTTGACCCGAGCGCGTGCAACAAGTGCACGACATGGCCAGGAAAGTTGTAAATTGATGTACTTGTGTATTTTAAAGAAATATGCATGCTTAATGTATTTTAATTCTATATGATTATTTTATGAAACATAATATCAGGAAAACTCATATTTAATAGAGTTTTCCCTCCCTTGTATGTATGGGTGTACATGTGGACTGCATATTGATGTTTATGTTTATTCTATTTCTTAATTGATGAACACTTGGAAGATAATTTAATTAAAGTGTTGCGTAGAAGGCGTCGTCTACTCACTTATTATTAAGAAAAAGGAAAGGTGAGGTAGTGCCACACCCACTTATGGTTGGTTGAAAGAGTACCACAAATATAAGGGCATGATAGGTGGTATCAGAGCTCATTTTGGACAATTTTGAAGAATTTATCCCACTATACATCAGGTTGTTTCAAAGGTCACTTTCTTTAGGGCTTTGATATTTGAAGTTGAAGGCTGAGGATTGGAGCAAACAGGGACAACAAGCAGGTTGGAGGTTGAAGCTGAAGCTTGGGCTATCTTTGGTATATTTGGCAATTTTGATAGGGGCACATTGCAGGGATGAAGTTGAACCGAGTTGTATATGGTATTGACCCATTCTCAAGCAGGACAAATGGAAGGCATCGTGGAAGAACCTCAAGTTGTTGAGGCACCACATGTACTTCCGTAGGAAATCATTATGGATAAGGTGTTGGATCATGTAGAAGAACTTGTAAAGAAGATAGAAGAAATGGTTACAAAATTTTGTGAAGTAATGGAAGAAAATCACGAGAAGATTAACACATTGGAGCAAGAAAATATGAAATGGAGAGCCAAGTATGATCCTATAGTTGTACAATTTGAATAGAACGAATGGTGGCTCGATGAAAACATGAAAGATATGAAGAATGTCGATGAATCAAGGGACCATATTATAGATGAGGTTTCCAAGGCTCATGAGAATCTGAAGGATGTGTATGATGAGATAACTATGTTAAAAATAGCTATGGGGAAAGGAACTTCTCGAGGTACTTCCCATGTGAAGATAAAAGAACCTGAATCATATGATGGAACAAGGAATGCAGAAGCACTTGGTAACTTATTACGGGACATGGAGCAATAATTCGACCAATTGGCTATTCCTAATGAAGAAACCAAGGTGAAGATTTTTGCTCCATACTTGACCAAAGATGCGTAAATGTGGTGGAGAAGGAAACTTGACCTGATTTCACATGGTGAAGGGGATGCCATTATGACATGGGAAGAGATGAAGGATGTTTTTCAGATTCACTTTATTCCACGGGATGAGACATGGGATGCGATAACTGTCATTAAATACATTAACAAAACTAGAAGTCTCCAGCAGTATCAAAGTACTATCCTGGAATTACCAGTCAAGGCGGAGAAAGACAAGGTATTTAACTTCATCATTGGATTAAAACCTTTGACATGAAATGAGGTGAAGAGGAAAAATGTAAAAAAACCTGAGAAGACGAAGGAGAAAGCACCAAAGGAGGAATATTCAAGATAAAACGTCAAGTAGAAGATGAAGAAGCCCTTGAAGTTTTGAATTGTTTTTGAGGACCACATGGTAAAGAATGGCTTTATATATAGAAGTTGGTTGCAACAGTACAAGAAGAGAATAAAAAGGAACCTACAGTGGCGACTATGTAGGTATTGGGAGCTACAACAGCTGTAGAAGATGTTCTGAGATGTCAAGTCCCTATTTTAATAGTGTATTCCCTTATTATGTTAGTTTATCCCCCTTTATTTTTATTGTGGTACCCATGTAACCCCCATATTGTTATTATAGTGCCCTTACATTATTATTGTTAGGTCAACTAGGGTTACATTGTGGCCCCATGGACTCCTATATATAGAAAGGAGGTTTTGTTATTTGTATCATCCAAGAATTTTTCATTCATGTAATGTGTTGGAGGTTTCCCCCTCGAAGTGGCTTATTTCTAAGGTGTTGATATCTCTTTTCTTCTATTTTTGGAGCTGGTTTCACAACATTTGGTATTAGAGCTTTAGATTCTAGGGTTTCGCTACTCCAAACAAGTCATCGTGGAATTTTCGCTATAAATTTTTTTGTATGAAGGTTCAGAAGCGGAAATTTTCAAACTGCAAAGCCCAAATTTGGAGGAACGTCGTCGAAAAATTTTAGGAGCTTTGTTCGCAATATTTTAGGAGATATGATCTGTGGAATTTAGGGCTTTTTACATCTTGAATTTCACTTAACAAGGTCATTTTGGAATTTTCATTGTAATTGTTTTTCTATGAAGGTTCATAAGCTAAAATTTTTAAAGCGTGAAGCCAAAATGCTAAGGAACATCATCGCAAAAATTCAGAGCTTGGTTTGCAATATTTTCCGAGATATGATCTATGGAAGTTAGGTCTTTTTCAGGCTTTTGAATTTCATCTCAAAGAGGTGATCGTGGGAACATCTTCATAACTCTCTCTCTGAGCATCAGATTGGAATTCTGTAAAAAGTGGCTTGAATTAAATAGACTGTAGTTTGTTGTCTATAAATTTTAGAACCAAAGGAGAAAACATTGACACGTGGCAAGTCGTACAAGTTTTCTCTACTGAACTAGTACATAATTAGGTCATTGTGGGAGATTAGACATAGCTTTGCCTTGAAGAATCCAAATCAGGTCAGACCTGTGGAATTCGAAAGAAGATTTAGAGTGCTACTTCAAGGCTAAATTTTAGATATTGAAGATCTGAAATCACTGAGATAATTCAGTTTTAATATCGAGCTCCTCAAAATCAAGAAAAAGGTGTGTATTTGGTTGTTAAAATTGCATAACGTTTGTTTGAAAAAGTAGTTTGAAGTGATTCCAAGGGAATATTTTAGAATTTTTATTAGTATTAGGTTCTATAATGTCTTCAAAAAATAATTCCATACCCATTAAGCCCTCAAAAAGCTATACTATGACGCATGAAGAGGAAGAATTCCAGTATGAGATATCAAAATTACAGTACCAAGTGCAACAAATTTCGATCTTACGAAGAGAAATGGAAGATGACATAGGTGGTTTAAAAGTAGAAATGGAGGCTAAGTTGGATGGTTTGAAGGATCAAATAATAGCTAATATGGATGATAAATTAGTGGAATATCACATCTAGCATCAACAACAAGTTCTCCAACTCTCAAAGGATAACCTAACTTTGGTGCAGAACCTAATGAAACAACAAGAAGATCAACATCACATAAAAAATTTCTAAAGCAGTTACAGAAGCAAGAAATCAACAAGTACGATCAATTTCAGAGTATCTCAGCAAGTGGAAGAACTTTCCTGTAGAATATTCCACATGGGAGGATGAGAATTTTATACAGAAGCATCAAGAAATAATCAAGCGTTGAGGACAACACTTGTTTGAAGGAGAGGGCATGTTAAGTCCCTATATTAATAGTGTAGTCCCTTATTATGTTAGTGTATCTCCCATTATTGTTATTTTGGTACCCATGTAACCCCCATATTGTTATTATTGTGCCCTTACATTATTGTTAGGTTGGCTAGGGTTACATTGTGGCCCCATGGACTCCTATATATAGAAAGTAGGTTTTGTTATTTGCATCATCCAAGAATTTTTCATTCATGTAATGTATTGGAGGTTTCCCCCTCAAAGTGGCTTATTTCTAAGGTGTTGATATCTCTTTTCTTATATTTTTGGAGGAGGCCTTTGCTACAATGGTTAGAATGAATGAGCACTATGATGAGGGGACTGAAAAGAAGAAGAAACCTGAGAAGACGAAGGAGAAAGCACCAAATAAGGAAGCCTCAATATCGAACACCAAGCATAAGATGAAGAAGCCCTTAAAGTTTTGGATTTTTTTTGAGGACCACATGGTAAATAAATGGCTTTCTAGATAGAAGTTGGTTGCGAAAGTACAATCAGAGAAGAAAAAGGAACCTACAGTTGGGACTATGCAGGTATTAGGAGCTGTAGCAGCTACGAAAGATGTCCCTAGATGTGATCCTGATAGGAACAAACTCGAATATGTGAAAATGAACATTGAGAAGGGCACACTTCTCAGTATGGTGGATAGTGGTGCTACACACAACTTCATTAGAGAGGAAATTTCCAAGAAAGCGGGATTGAAGTTCAAACCAGTCCAAGTTAAGTTGAAAGAAGTGAATTAACCTCCTAACTATGTTATTAGGGTTGTTGAGAAAACACCCATTGGTGTTGGATATTGGCATAGAGATGTTGATCTCATGGTTGCAAGGGGGGAAAAATAGGTGCACGAAATTGAAAATATGTGTGCAAGTCAAGATTTTGATGGTTGCATGAACTTGTAAAATATTTTGTACAATTGAATTACAAAATTTATTATATTAGGCGGACTCCAATTAAATGGGAGTTTCCCCTCCCATATATTGTGTATGTATGATGTTATATTCTGTTTCTTATGAATGATGAATTGATAAAATTTAATTAATTGATTTTCACTGCATAAATAAACACTTTTGAAATTTGGTTAAGTGTTGGATAGGTGTATGCTGTGAATTTTAGTACTAGTGAAAAGAAAAATTTTGGTGGTGCCACACCTGCCTATGCATGGTTGGAAGACTACCACAAGGGTAGGGGCCTGATAGTTGGTATCAGAGATTGGTTCAGGCTGAGTCGAGCTGATTGAAGAAGAAGCAGGAATACAACATGAAGTGGTTGAAGTTGGTATTGAAGCTTGGGAATTGTATTAGTTGGTTGCAGTGCGACATTAGGAAGTTTGACAGGGGTAGGTTTGGAGGGCCGAAGTCAAACGGGATAGTGTAGGGCCATCACACGTTCAAGGGAAAAAATAATGGCAAAAAATGTGGAAGAACCTTAAGTTACATGTGAATCTAACATGAACCCCAAGATAATTTTCATGCATAAATTGTTGGACCGTATGAAACAAATTTCTTCAAATATGGACTCATTAAAAGCCAATAATGATGAACTTAGAAATAAGTTCACGAAGCTGGAGGAGGATCATGAGGAACTGAAGGTGCGATATGAGTACACTGAGTGGTAGTATGGGAAAAAAACAAACGAAGTAACGGATTTTGAGACAATAGAAGATCAAGGCTTGGAAAATATCATGAAGCTACATAAATTTTTTGATGAGGCTTGAAATGATATTACAACCTTGAAGAAGGCGATTAAGCAAGGACCGATTGGAGGGAATGCTCATGAAAAAATTAAGGAACATGAATATTATGATGAGATAAGGAGTGAAAAATCACTTTGAAATTTATTGTGGGATATGGAGCAATACTTGGAAATATTGGGAATTCCTAATGAAGAGGCCAAAGTGAAGGTATTTGCTTAATTCCTTACAAAGGATGCCAATATGTGGTGGAGAAGGAAAGCAAACCAGATTGCACATGGTGATGTCGATGAAATTTCTACTTGGGAAGGAATGAAGGAAGCTTTCAAAACTAACTTTAGCCCAGAAGATGAGACTTGAGATGCAAGAAAAAAGGTTAAATATATTAATAAAACAAGGATTTTTTAGGCATATCAATGGGATTTCTTGAGTGCGATATTGGAATTACATGATATGGTGGAAAGAGACAAGGTTTTTGACTTCATTATTGGATTGAAACCTTGGGAATGCAATGAGATGAAGAGGAAAAATATAAAGACACTGGAAGAGGAATTTTCTACAGTGGATAATTTAATAGACCATTATGATGAAAGGACCAATGAGAAGAAGAAAAATTCAGATAAATCGAAAGAGAAAACTACAAAGGAGGAAAATTAAAGATTTAGTGGCAAGCCGAAGACGAAGAAAGCTATCAAATGTTATTTTTGCGGAGAGGACCACATGGTGAAGAATTGTAATTCAAGACAGGTAGTGGCAACAACACACAATATGATGTGAAAGTGAAGAAAGAGGAGCCAACAATTGGGATGATGCAGGTATTGGGAGCTGTAACAGTTGTGGAAGCTGTCCCAAGGTGCGATACTGAAAGGAACAAATTGGATTATTTGGAAACGAATATTAGGTAGGGCACATTTCTCATGATGGTGGGAAATGGTGCAACTCATAAATTCATCAGGGAATAATCAACGAGGAATATTGGGTTGACGTTTGATCCAACTCAATCTCACTTGAACTATCCACGAGATAGAGTCATTGGCATGGCAAAGAATGTGGAGGTGCACATTGGTGAGTGGCATGGGAATGTCGACTTCAAAATTGTGTGGATGGATGACAATGAAGAAGTATTGGGGATTTAATTTCTGAAACAATATGAGGCTATGATGGTGCCACATGTAAATAAGTTTCACATTTATGATGAACAAGAGGATGCACCATTAGTAATTCCTATTGTGGAAAGTATCACAACTGGGTGTAAATTGAAAACTATGAATGTGGAGGAGATCAAGCGAGATGAAGAAATATTTGAGAGGTTGTCCATTGTAGAGAAAAATCTCATGGAGCAGTCACAGGTCATGAGAGAATTGTTTTTTAGTATCATGGATTTGATAGGCAGGCTAAAGGAAGTGGAAGGGAAAAAGGATGTGGCACTGGAGATTCAGGAAGAAAGTCAGGAAGAATACATGCAAAGATTGGAAGAGGAGGATTATGATATATGGATTGAGTTGTTGGAAAAGGAGGATGGAGAGCCTTAGGCTTCCACATCCCCTCCTTCTTTCTAGACTAACATGGGGATGAGACTCATTGTCTTCTTGTCATGGAAATGAGTCCTCTTGACATAATGAGAAGATATTTTGGGCGAGATGGATATGATTGACAAAAGGATGCAATGACAGTCATGATGATGTGAGATGCATGCATTCTTTTCAAGGGTATGTTACAATTGGATTAACTACCCAAATAATCACCATCACGGGGGGATCCAACACATGTTTTTCTTGCGGAATTGGAAGATATTTGGGCATGGAGTAGGTCATGAGTAGGGCTATCTCGGTGTTGATATATGGATATGTGTCTTAGCGATGGAGGTTGTTTAGATGTTGTTTTCAAGGACGATAAATTTTTTAGAGTGGTGGAGGATGTCAGGACTTTGAGTTGGGAGTCTTGCGATCAAGTCATAGTGGACACGCCCATGTGTGACAGGCAGCCGTGTTGAGGCGACTCAAGTGTAGTGTGCACGATTGGGGTGACTTGGACAGGCATTCAGTTAAGTGCAACGGGTTGGTGCACAGATGGAGGGCACCTCGTGTTGGGTGGGTGCACTCCCATTGTGATAATAGACACAGTGGCCAAGTGTGGGAGAGACATCAGGTGAGGGCATGTTGAGTGACCAAAGTTGGGAGCCCAGGTAGGTGAAGCGCCCAAGTTTGTTTCTGAGTTGCACAGTTGGGCGAGGAGAGCATGTGAGCGGTCGAATCGTGTGGATGTGTTGAAGGTGAGTCGAGTTTTTAGGTTGATCAAGCCGAAGTGTGTAGATGTGTGATAGGCTGAACGGGCGCCTGATTAAACGACACGACACTTGAACATGTGCGACGTGCGAGTTGGAAGGTCGGCTGCACGGTTATGTGGGTGAGTCGACCCATGGGCTGACTAATCATCGTGACCATTGGATGAGGTGATACTTTGATGGATGGAATATAAATAAGTGACAGGGGATGGTGTTTAGAGTCATCGAATCACTGAAACATAAAAATAATATAACTACAAAACATAATAAGGAGCCGAGGAAGAACAAATGAGAGTGCAACCGAGTTGTAGCGCCAAAGTATAACAGAGGGGAAATTAGGGGTTTCGCAAGTCATGTAAGAGTTGTGCGTATGAGAGAAGGGTTGCAAGGCAGTGTGACATACAAAAAAACATGACTATGTGCATATTTCGGTGGGTGCAGGTCACTGTAGCTAGCCTGAGTGACCCCAGGGTGTTCGACAAGGGTGCAGAACATACATGATGAGTCGGCAGGGCATGCATGACGTGAAGACAATACAATAAAATGTGCAAGGGGTGCATGCCAACATGGGAAGATTGTGTTGTTTGGCACAATGATTCAGGAGGGGTGCATAACAGGTGCACAAATTTGAAAAGAAGTGTGCAGGCCGAGATTTTGGAAGGCTCTACAAACTTGTAAAATATTTTGTACTATTGAATTATATAATTTATTATATTGGGCAGACTCAAATTAAATGGGAGTTTCCCCTCCCACATATGGTGTATGTGTATGATGTTATATTCCTCTTCTTTTGAATGAGAAATTGATAAAAGATAATTAATTGATTTCTGTTGCATAAATAAAAACTTGTGAAATTTGGTTAAGCGTTAGATAGGCATAGGACGTGAACTTAAGAATTGGTGAAAACAAAACATTTTGCGGTGTCAGACCAGCCTATGCGTTGTTGGAAGACTACCACAAGGGTAGGGGCATGACAACCATCCTCTCACAGTGATTGTTGGACAGGGTGCCACTCAAGGAAGATTTTGAGAAAGACTTCGTTGATCAAGGAGTGGAGCACGTAGCACGAAGCTACATTTTGAGTCTTAAGGGATTTGAGCGGTTCAAAGCCCCTTATTTTGTAAAATAATGAGAATATTTTGTGAACGTTGAGATTTTCCCATGGTTTTCGGACCATGGTATTATAAAATGTAAATACTATATAAGGAGTCTAGGATAGAAGTCATGATATCATATCTCATACTTGATCATAGCATGCACATGGATGTAACATAATTTTGAGCCCGTATTCTGTGGGTTTGGTTAGAGAAAAGGCTGATGCAACTGAGTGCACATAGACCTTATGAAGTCAACAACTGAGTGTGCAGACCCCTGCAGCTGAGTGCACAGGGTGGAACTGGTTGTATTGGGAAGATCTGAGTCACTTAATGAACGAATTTTGAAGATAGATATATGTTATTTTCTCATGACTTTGATTTAGTTGTATTTTATGTTATCTCTACTAAGTAAGGGTTTACTTATAATTTGCATCATGAAGTCCTGTTTATGATCATTTATGTTTTTTTATGAATGTTAAAGTATATTCACATAGTCTGCAAGTTAGTTCAATAGAAGTGTTGAACAACCACTGTATAATTGGTATATATGATCTGTGAAGTTCTGTTAAGTACTGAAAGGAAGATAAGCCCTAAAGCCACACTCCATTGTCCCTCTAGATGCAGAAACATGGTTCTATCATCCCCCTATATTTCCTCGAGTGAGACTTCGATATGCACAACAGATCATTGCCGAAAGGCCTAGTAATAGTGGGTTTTGTTGGTTTGCATAGCCAAATATGAACCTGTGTCTAGGCCCCATCAAACCAACAAATGGTTTCATTGTTGGAACCGGGATTTGACTGAGAGATATGTGTATGTGGCATTCATCTAAGAAATAGATTCAAGACTGGGTAGATTGAAAAGAACGCGAGTTTGCTATGCAAGAAAACAAAAATCCATGCATATCTACTGAAGAGTGATTAAAAAAGTATATCTTTACATATCGACAAAAGATATTTTTCTCATTGTTTTCTAGTGAGTTTTAGGAGTGGTTATCAATTCTAGCTAATAAAACAACCCATTCCAACAATAAGCCTATTGCGTGGACTCCTGAGCTGATCAAGAAATTGAAGGGGATTGATAACGAGATCGTGAGGGCTGTTGATTATTGGATCGATAGTATCCTTGGAGGTTTTATCACTGAGTTCGAAATCGATACTTCAATATATTATAGCAAAGAAGAGAATAAATTTTTCAAAGGCCCTCGAGGTAAGTACTTAAATTCACTGAAGTTTTGGATTAAAATTCTATTGTGTGAAAAAGAGTGTACTACGGATGTAATCAGATTGATGTTGGGAGGAAGAGAAACCAGTACTATGTGAAGAGGTAAGAGGTTTATGACATATCAGGATACTTACATTGAATCTAAATATAATCCATTATCTGGATCTAAGATGAAGAAAGAGACAAAAACCCCTCTACCCCTAGAACTGCATCGATAAAGTCTAAAGATCATCAGAGCACTTCTGGAATTCCAAAACTATCCACTCCAATCTCAACCCATCTCCATTTTGTTCCTCCACCTTCACCTCCCATAGTTACCATGGCCTAAGTGCCAAAGATGCCTATTTTCAAGGGATCAGATGATCCCAAGAAATTCTGGTTTTTTGTAGAAGTGATATGGAGATCACAGAATATTACTGATGAAAATATGAAGAAAGCACAGTTGGTCATAGTGCTGCAGGATAGAGCATTGCCTTAGTACATGAAATTTACCACAACTAACCAAAATTCCATGTTACCCTAAAAAAGGTAGCATTTAATTCTAATTTCAAGGAACCTAAGTCACAGTCCCAATGCATTATGAAGATCAAAGAAATTAAGCAATTAGTCATAGAAACTGTGTGGGAAGTAGATCAACGCTTCAAAATGCTATTAAGTCAAATAAACTTCGAGATCCCTGATGAAAAAGATAAGGAATGGTTTATTTCTACATTGTTTCCTCATCTCTGATTACCATTTTTGCAGTAGAATATTGTGACCCAAGATGAAGCGCTGGAAATTGTGATGAAGCTAGAAGCTTCACTGGTAGTTGATATTAGTGTTTGGGTGCAATAGATCCAAACTGAGTGGGAAAGCTTACATATGGATATTCCATATTTAAAGAAGGGAAAGGAGGTTTGACCTAATACGAGGTCAGAAGTATGGTGTATCAAGTGAAAATCAAAAGCTAGGATACAGTATCATACTCGAAGTAATCCCCCTGAATTCTACATGTAATCCTACCTCATTATTACCATCTGTGTTTTTAATTCTTCTCAAAAAATGGGATGGAATTAGAGAATATATTAGCCACTTGTTCAGGTCTATTACTAGGATATATGGGAATGGTCATTATAAAGATCAGTTCCATATGTTTTGAGACTATTTGGGTATTGGGGTGTCGATTCAACTTAAGCTTAGACTAAATATTGGACCAAGTGTAGTGCTAAATGTTTGATTTTGCATATGCAAAGTTGCAGGCCAACACTCCATAGATTACTGTCATATGCCGCAAAAGTATGTCAGATCGCCAAAGAAATTGTTATGTAATTATTTCATTTCAGTGGGACATGATGCAAAACATTGTTGAAGCTACGATCTAATGATGAAACATAGTCCTGGAACATACAAAATGAAAGTAGAGGGTCGTGAAGATTCGGGTTCACTAACGGCACACGAAGGTTTCCAAGGTTGAGGATGTGACCGAGGAGAAGACATTGGGTGTGGATGAGGCCAAATCATATCTTACAGCTGCGAACAACTTGGGTAGTTTTCCATGGATTTCTAGAATCCTACTGCAGCCTCTTGTAAGTATTGTCGTGCATTTGATCATGAAATCGAAGATTGTACCACTTTATTGGCTAAAATACAGGATAAGCTGTTAGGTCCCTATATCACTAGTATAGTCACTTATTATTGTTAGTGTAAACCCCTTATTGTTATTATTGTACCCTTGTAACCCCCATTTTGTTATTATTGTGCCCTTAAATTATTATTGCTAGGTCGGCTAGGATTACATTGTGGCCCACTAGGATTACATTATGGCCCCATGGACTCCTATATATAGAAAGGAGGTTTTGTGAAATGTATCATCCAAGAATTGTTCATTCATGTAATGTATTGGAGGTTTCCCCCTCGAAGTGGCTTATTTCTAAGGCATTGATATCTCTTTTCTTCTCTTTTTGGAGCTGGTTTCCCAACATTTGGTATGAGAGCTTTGGATTCTAGGGTTTCGCTACTCCAAACAGGTCATCGTGGCATTTTCACTATTAATTTTTTTCTAGGAAGTTTAAGAAGCTGAAATTTTGAAGGTGCGAAGCCGAAATCCCGAGGACAATTTTCTAAAAATTTCATAGCTTGGTTTGCAATATTGTCGAAGATATGATCTGTGGAATTTAGGTCTTTTTTCAGGCTGCTAAACAGGTCATCGTGGAATTTGCGCTATAAATTTTTTTCTACTGAGGTTCAGAATCTGAAATGTTTATGGTTTGAAGCTGAAATCCTAAGGAAACTCTTCAAAAAATTGTATAGCTTGCTTCGCAATATTTTTGGAGATATGATCTGTGGAAGGTAGTGCTTTTTCAGGCTCCCGAATTTCATCTCAAAAAGGTGATCGTGGGAAAATTTCAATAACTCTCTCTCTGAGCATCAGATTGGAGTGCCGTAAAAAGTGGTCACAAGTACATAGAATTTAGTTTCTTGGATATCAATTTCAGAGATGAAGGAAAAAACACTGACACGTGGAAATTCGTACAATTTCGCTATACTAAACCAGTCCATAATTAGGTCATTGTGGGAGATTGGACATAACTTTGTCTTGGAGAATCCAAATCAAGTCAGAACTATGGGATTCAAAAGAGAATTTAGAGAGCTAATTCAGTGCTGAATTTCAGATATTGAAGAGCCACAATCACAGAGATAATACAATTTCAATATAGAGCTCCTCAAAAGCAAGTAAAAGGTGTGTATTGTTTTTCCGAATTGCATAAGTCTTGTTTGAAGAATCAAGTTGAATTGATTGCAAGGGCATATTGTAGAATAGATATCAGTATTGGATTATAAAATGGCCCCTAAAAATAATTCAACATCCATTAAGCCTTTGGAAGGCTCTACTATGACTCATGAAGACGAAGAATGGAAACATGACATATCAAAATTACAAGAGCAAGTGCAACAAATTTCGCTCTCGCAAAGAACAAAAAAAAATGACATGGAAGTTTTGAAGAAAGGCATGGAATCTAATATAGATGGCATGGAATATAATATTGATGGCATGGAGGCTGGCATGGAATCTAAGATGGATGACATGGAAGCTAAGATCGATGAGAAAATGGAAAACATGAAGAATTTTCTAAAAGCAGACATGGAAGGTTTGACAAAGTTGACACAAGAAAGGTTTCCTAATGGTGAAAAGATAGTAGAAGAACCTCATGATGAGAACAAAATAAATGTTAATCGTGATTTCATAAACTCTAATGTTGGCGGGAAGAACCACCATATTCCAAAGATGGATATGAGGAAGTTTGATGGAAAGGATCCTGTAACATGGATACTACAGAAGGAGCAATATTTTGATCTCCATAACGTGCAAAACACACAAAAGCTACGCATTGCAAATTTACATTTAGAAAAAAATACATTTGTATGGTATCGATGGCTTTGCTCCCGTAAAACAATTGTCACTTGGTCAATTTTTACGGAGGAAATGATAGCACATTATGAGGATACAAAGAGCAACACCTTCTTTAGCTAATTGATAAATCTCAAACAAAAGGGTTTAGTGGGGCAACACATTGAGGACTTCCAAAAATTGAATATAAGGGTAATTGATATTCTAGAGGAACATAGGATTGATCTCTTCATAGGCACTCTAAAGGATAACATCCAACTTGAAGTTCATGTTTTGGAACCTGATTCATTGGAGAAGGCATTCAGGTTGGCAAGAAAAGTTGAATGTAAAATTATGGCGACAATGAAGCCTACCACTCAATTCTATAAAGAAGGAAGTGTTGTTATGCCTAGATTTCCACAACCTGGAAGGTTGAAACCACAAAAATTGGAAGAAAAAAGAGCAAAAGGGCTTTGCTACAGTTGTGATAGCAAATACACTAAAGGTCATAAGTGTACTAAAAATAAATTATTTTACATAGATTGTGAAGAAGAAGAAGAAAATGAACAAGAAGAGGATATACACGAGGAACCGGCCCTAGAAGAGGAAGAAATGAATCCGAACATATCATGTAATGCACTTACCACTCCTCAAACTCTCAAGATAGCAGGACAGATCAAGAAGAAAAAGGTAATAGTGTTGATTGATTCACGTAGCACCCATAATTTTATTCATTGTAAGGTAGCTAAGGAATTAAATTGTTTCCTATACCCAGCACCAGAATGCCAAGTGATGGTTGAAAATGGAGGAACTATAAATTGCTCTAGGAAATGCCATAATATCAAGCTAACCATGGGGGAATATGTATTGACTAGTCCAATGCTTTCCATTCCTATGGGAGGTGCTGATGTTGTACTAGGAGTACAATGGTTACAATCTTTAGGGATGGTAGCTTTTAATTTTCAAGAACTTTTCTTGAAATTTTTTTCAGAAGGAAAGGAAGTCGAATTACGGGGTATTGCGGGGAAGCCAGGAAGGATAATAAGCTCTAATGTCATGACAAAGCTTCTAAAGAAAGAACAGCGAGGCGTAATTGCACAATTATGCTCACTAGAAGTTCAAACATCAAAATCATCTATTTCTGCAGATCTCCAACAAGTCTTGGACAATCATTCCAAGGTGTTTGAAACTCCCAAAGGACTCCCACCTATTAGTGATCATGATCATGCTATTCATTTGATTCCAGGAAGTGTTCCTCCAAACATCAGGCCTTATAGATATCCTTACTTCCAAAAGAGTGAAATTGAACGTATGATTGCAGAAATGTTAGAGGCGGGTATAATTCAACCTAGTCAAAGTTCTTTCTCTGCTCCTGTGGTATTGGTACACAAGAAGGATGGATCATGGCGAATGTGTCTGGATTATAGGGAGCTCAATAAGCTCACCATTAAAGATAAATTTCCCATTCCTGTGATTGATGAATTATTGGATGAATTACATGGAGCAATTTATTTTACGAAGTTGGATCTTCGTTCAGGATATCATCAAATTAGAATGAAGGCTGAAGATATTCCAAAAACAACATTTCAAACTCATGAGGGTCATTATGAATTTTTGGTCATGCCTTTTGGCCTTACCAATGCACCTTCTACATTTCAAGGGTTGATGAATTCCATTTTCAAACCCTTCCTTAGAAAATTTGTGCTAGTATTTTTTTGATGATATACTAATCTACAGCAGGTCTTGGAAGGATCATGTTGAACATGTTGACAGGGTGCTCAAACTATTGTAGGAGAAACAATTATATGCAAAAACATCCAAATATTTCTTTGGAGTACAAGAGGTGGAATATCTGGGTCATATTGTATCTCACGAGGGTGTTAAAGTAGACCCTAACAAAATTAAAGCCATTAAGGAATGGAAAGTCCCCACAACCATAAAGAAGTTGCGAGGATTTCTCGGGTTAACAGGGTATTATCGCAAGTTTGTTAAGAATTATGGGAGAATAACGGCACCTCTAACAACATTATTGAAGAAAGATGCATTTTCATGGACTCCTGAAGCAACTAAGGCCTTTGAACATCTTAAAGAGGCAATGTGCCTAGCACCGGTCTTAGCTACGCCAGACTTCACAAAAACCTTTATTGTGGAATGTGATGCCTCAGGAAATGGAATTGGTGCAGTTTTAATGTAGGAAGGAAGACCCATTGCTTTTGAAAGTCGTCCAATCAAAGGAAAGTATTTATAGAAACCTATTTATGAGAGGGAAATGTTAGCAATACTGCATGCACTAAAGAAATGGCGAACTTACCTAATGGGAAGACACTTCAAGGTAAAAACTGATCATGATAGTCTTAAACACTTTTTGGAACAAAGACTATCTTCCGAAGAGCAGCAAAAATGGGTCACAAAGATGTTGGGTTATGACTTTGAAATAATCTACAAAAAAGGAAAGCTTAATGTTGTTGCGGATGCACTCTCAAGAAAGAATGAAGAGGTGGAAGCATTGCTTTGTGCCATTTCTATTATCCAACCAGATTGGATAACCGAAGCAAGAGATGAATGGAAGAAGGACAAAGATGTATGGACACTCATTCAAAAGTTGCGGCAAGATCCTAGTACATCTGATACATTTAGTTGGAAAAATGATTCCTTATGGTACAAAGATCGCTTATATCTTTGTAAGAATTCCCATCTAAAACAAAAGATTCTTCTGGAATTGCACACTTCTCCTTTAGGAGGACACTCGGAATTTTTAAAAACTTACCACAGGGTGAAGAAAGAATTTTTTTGGGATGGCCTTAAATCTGATATTCAAAAGTTTGTGGCGGAATGTTTGGTTTGCTAGTAGAATAAAGTTGAGACAATTAAGACCCCGGGACTTCTACAACCTTTATCCATTCCAAGTCAACGTTGGGAGGAGATTTCAATGGATTTTATCACGGGTTTACCTAAGTCCGAAGGAAAGAGTGTCATCATGGTGGTAGTTGATAGACTTACCAAGTATGCACACTTTTGTGCATTATCTCATCCATTTAAAGCAAGTACAGTTGCTACTACATTTATGGAGAGAATTCAAAAGCTACATGGAAGCCCAAGGGTTATTGTGAGCGACAGAGATCCCATTTTTACTGGAAATTTTTGGACGGAGTTATTTTCTTATTTGGGTACTCAATTAGCTCATAGCTCATCTTATCATCCTCAATCTGATGGTCAAACTGAGATCGTAAATAAATGTTTGGAAGGATATCTTCGTTGTTTTGTATCCGATAAACAAACACAATGGGTCAAGTGGTTACCTCTTGCTGAATGGTGGTATAACACTTCCTTCCATACTGCAGCAAAAATGACCCCATTTATGGCACTTTATAGATATCATCCACCATCCATCACATCATATTTAAGAGAAAATTCGAAGGTTCAAGCAGTGGAAGATCACATCGAGCATCAGCAAGAAGTTCTCTAAAATCGAGAAACCAGCTCTTAGCGAGAGAAGTTTTGATGTAGGATATTGGGTGTTTTTACTGCTACAACCATACAAACAAATGTCCCTCAAGCAAGCTAAGAAGGATAATAAATTATCACCAAAGTACTATGGTCCTTACAAGGTGTTGCAAAAGATTGGTACTATGGCATACAAATTGGAGCTTCTTGCTTCTTCGTGAGTACATCCAGTTTTCCATGTTTCATGCTTAAAGAAGGTTATAGGTGAAAATATTCCAGTTCAAACAATATTGCCAGAACTTGATGAGGAAGGAAAAATGATATTGGAACCTGAAGCGGTCATGGAAACAAGAACTCGACATCTACGGAATCAATCAATTTCAGAGTATCTCATCAAGTGGAAGAACTTACCCACTGAAGATTCTACATGGGAGGATGAGAATTTTATACAGAAGCACCTGGAGCTACTCAAGCGTTGAGGACAACACTTTTTTGAAGGAGAGGGGCATGTTAGGTCCCTATATCACTATTATAGTCCCTTATTATTTTTAGTGTAAACCCTTATTGTTATTATTGTACCCTTGTAACCCCCATTTTGTTATTATTGTGCCCTTAAATTATTATTTTTAGGTTGGCTAGGATTACATTGTGGCCCACTAGGATTAAATTATGGCCCCATGGAATCCTATATATATAAATGAGGTTTTGTGAATTGTATCAACCAAGAATTTTTCATTCAAGTAATGTATTGGAGGTTGCCCCCTCGAAGTGGCTTATTTCTAAGGCGTTGATATCTCTTTTCTTCTGTTTTTGGAGCTGGTTTCCCAACATAAGCGTAATCAAAAACCAAATCATATCATACAAATGATGAGGGCTGAACCACACGAGGAAGATCTAAGTCCTAAAATAGTAACACACAACGGTATAAATACTGGGGAAGACCATGCGTAGGAAAAGAGACCTATAGATGATACATGGGTCTAGAAAGTTGAAGACAAGAATGTTGGGTTCAATGTACAACACAAGAGAGAAACATTCATGGATGAAAATAATAACTTTATGACTCCCAGAGCTTCGACATCAACTGAGTAGAGACAACTAATTTTTTTGAAGAATAGACCTAAGGAGACTAGTGAAACAAAGGAAGTTGATCCCTCTGTTATGAAGTCTTTCTTGCAGACCTGTATGAAGTTACTAAGGGATCAAAAGGTTGTGGAAGGATTACATGAGCTGATAGATGATTGTGCTAGCATGGAAGAGCCATGACTAGAACAACACGCAGTACATAGAGTCTACAAAAATAAGAAGAGAACGGACAGAGAGATGTGGTTGACTGTGCAAATAGTAAATTATGAGATGGATCAAGTCATCTTTGATCTTGGATCAGATTCCAATTTTTTACCAAAACAAACATGGAACATATGGGGATACCTAAGATACAATGTTAGTTGGTTCATATAAGGATGAAAAATCATTTTAATATCATTCTTATGGGTCAATTGGATGACATCATCGTAAATATTGATGGAGCAAGCATGTTGTCCAACTTTGAAGTTATTGAGATTGTTGACCATAAAAATATGTTTCCTACATTGCTTGGATTTCATTGGGCTTATGACATGGATGATATAATCAACCTGAAGAATATAAAAATGGTATTTGAGAAGAATTGTATTAGGGTTTTAGTGCCTTTGGACACCTCTGAAGGTGTGTGCTATATATAACTCGTTAAACATGAATATGGTGATGCTGATATTGATTAGATCTATCCGATCACTGTATAGGATGAAGAGTAGATTAATCCCACCACTAATGGAAGAATATGTTGGAAGCACGATAGTTCGTGTGTTTCGTACTCCGACAAATAATTGGAGCAATGTCATAACTTCTTGCATGAAGTAACTACTAAGCGATGTAACAAAGTTACCATATCAATTTGTTGTGTCACATCAGAGGTGCGTGACTTGTCGTTTTATAATGGAACACAAAATGTTGTCCTATTTTTGTAGGAATTTGAGTAGAAGGTTCCTAAAGAACAATGATATGAAGCATTGGACTTCGCCTTGAGGTCCACTCCAGCCCGATGGTGGGGCATGCACAAATAAAATTTAGGAGGATGTAGGGAGTTTTGCAGATTGATAAGACTCAATTTTGGCCATGTCGACACTAAGATCATGGAAAAGTAAAATGGTAGAGATGATCCTCACAAGAATTTATCTCACTAGACCATAACTTGGGGTGAAGACCCATAACCAGAATGGGTGCACATATTCCTCCATTCCTTAGATATGATACCTCAATAGCGATATCTTGAAACAGAGTTGCGCCATGGCACCACAGATTAGTATGAAATGACGAGAGGTTTATTATTGACCTATAACTTCACTGATGGTTGGGATTGTATTAATGATGCTCTGTGTTATTGCCTAAATCCACCTTAGGCCGAAGGAAGGCGAGATTCAGGGTAACACCAAACCACGCTCAGTCTGGTAGCTAGCCCTACTAGAACAGGAGAGGGCTCTCTCCGGGTCAATCTCAGCGAAAAGTATTCAATGGGGCTTGAGATGACTGAAACAACAACTAATATTAGGCTATATATACAAATATGAGGATTTGTTTTGATTTTTAGGGTTTTTGCTGGAAAAAGGGAAAGGCAAATTTTGGGCTTGGGGAAGAGGCCAATTTCTTGCAGAGTTCAAGCTGGGGCAGGGAAGGCAATGAATTTGATGTCTTAAATTGAATTAATGGACAGAAAATACTGCTGAGGAGCTGAAGAGGGCAAGAGGGTGCAAGGATCCTCTTCAAACAGATGAAAACACATAAAACTAAACAAAAGTTTAAGGCAGAGCACCAGAAAACTAATGAATTCTACCTTAGTTACTCATTTGTTTAATTTCAGAAGAAAAGAGAAGGGAAATGGAATACATAAAACATTAATGAACTTACAATTACATAGAGAAGAAACACCATCAAAACTCAGAGCCACAAGGATCCCAAAAAGTGCTGCAAAACCCTGGTCTTTCCTTAGCCAAAAATGCAGAAGTGATGTACAATGGAGTGCCAAACAATTCCCAAGTATCCAACCCTAAAAATGACTCAGAAAATACATAATATAGACCAGCCTAAACCCATTCCCTTGCCTCTAGGGGTCGAGCTCATCATTCTAGGAACTGTTTGAACCAATTCTAAACAAGGAACTGAAATCTAGGCAATCAAACAAGTTGCCTCTATATGCTAGGAAACTGATTCATTCATTTAATTTTCACTTTTTAGAGAATGAATCCTCTAGAACAAGTAAAAATGTGCCAAAATTACATCATATTAATCAAATTACATCAAGATAGATAAATAGTTACATCAAAAAGTAAAACTAGCCAAAACTGGGCGAATTTCTGAGCTGAAGAGTCAAAATGAGGCCAAATTTCTCTATGCGCCGTGCCCAAAAACTCAATGCATCATGCCACTTTGGAGCTGATTTTGAGGCACTTCCCGAAGTCCAAATTGAGCTAATGATATCTCGTTGGAAATCCATGGATGTCTACTTTCCAACGCAAGTGGAAATTCTCAATTTGGATGTCATTTTCCCCTCCAAAAATGCAATCTTCCAACACTACTTCCTGCAGGTGCAGAAGGTGGCAGAAAGGTGATTTTTGGAGTGTTTTTGGCCATTTAGGCAACCCAGAACTTGATGAAATCTCTCGGAAATTCTTGAGCATGCATAAATCTTCATAAAAAATCCAAAAATGTAAATTTTTCCTCCATAAGATCTCTCAAACGTAAGCGCGTGCAAGGTGGCGCGACGCGTCGGGCAGGAAAATCTGTTTTGTGACCAAAAAAACAAAATTGACAAAATTTTCTCCAAATTCCTTGAAATTTGGGCTGTAAGTCCTTCATCAAATATCATGCTCATCCAAAGAATCTTCGGCCAAGATTCAGAGTCTATCCTCCATTTTCCGACGTTTCAGTGCCCTCCTGGTGCATGCATTTCGGTGGCGAAATCACTGTCTCGGTTGTATGATGTGTTAGTGTCCGTCTCCATAATGTTGCAAATGTATGCCAAGTGTATGTTTAGCTTGTTGAAAATGAGAAATAAGAACTTGGTTTTTTTTGTCTCCAATTGCCAAAATATGTGCCCAAGTCAAATGAGGGACTGTGGGAAACATGGAACAATGGGTATAGTGGACTGTGGGAAAATTTTGATACAATCAAGTGACGCTTATAATGTGAAGACATTCACTTGATTATGTTTGGGGATTGTGGGGTTTGGGAACTTTGAGAATTAGGGAATCTTTTCAAATGATATGGGAGAGTATGGGGAATAGTAGGGTTTAGGAATAGGGAAAATGGGACAAGTGATATGAGAATGTAAGGGAATCAAGGATTGACAATAATGATAGGATTATGAAGGGGAAAGGGATCACAATTGGGAAATGGAAACTTGGCACCAAAAATACAATTTCAACACACCAATTTCAAACCCTTGGAGCAGCCTTTTTCAAGAAGATGGAGTTTATGTTTACACCATTCAAATTTTCCAACCAACCTTCGAAATCACACCAAACACCAGCAAGAGCGATTGTATCAACTTACTTGAAAAAATAGGAGCGAAAGATTTGAAGTTGTTTGAAAAATTGGTGAAGAAATTATGATATTTGGCCTATCGGCTCTATGCGTTGCGTGCACACCCAGTGCGCCGTGCCTCCTGGATGCACCACACACATTGAGAAAATGCACTGTGGCAGGAGGCCCAGTGCGTCGCGCGGCCTATGTGCGCTGCGCACTTTCCCAATACGCCGTGCATGTGAACTCATCCATAATTCGGGTTTCCAAACTCTGTTTCACTTTTCCACAATATTCTTCACCATTTCTTTGGTTTCTTGTAGAATTTTGCTATGAAAATGGCTTATTGAAACAAAAAAATGTCTTCCATACCATAGACTTTGATTTTGATTTGGCAAATCCTCTTTCTACTTTTGCAGACATTGGCACTTTCAGAAGAGAACTTTGTTTTGCTTGTTTCCTTTTGATTTGTTGAGATGATGATGAGATTTTGCACACTAAACCACCATAAATTTTGAGAAATACTCTTCACTTGCTTGCACACCACGGATTTGAGCATCTTTGCAAATTTTGGAGAAGAATGGCAACATTTTGATGTTTCAGTCCAATGCACCGCGCAAGCAACCCAACGCGTAGCGCATTTTTTCAGGAGGCTTCTGGAGGCCTTCCTGGTGTCCAAATTGGGCGCGGGATAGCGCGTTGGACATATTATTGATTCGACTTTCCAACCCAACCAGAATTTTTCAATTTGGAGTTCATTTGCCTTGTCAAAAATTAAATCTCCCAAAACTAGTCAAAATGAGCAGAATGAGGCTGCCTCAAGGCAGAGTGCTGTTGCAGTCAACTTTGGAAGGTCTTTCTCAACTCTAAATTGAGCTCATGATAGCTCATTGGAAATAAATTTGTGTCTAGTTATCATTTGACTCATCAAGAAAGTAATTTGGCCAACCAATCTAGGAGAAAGCTTGTTTTTCCCAAGGTCACTTTAGAGGTGCAACAATTCTCCTGAGGCAACTGTATTTTTGACATTTCTCTAAAACCGTTACACATGTGTAAAAAATGAAGGATTTTTTTCTTACATGGAATTTTTTGGACAAAAACCTCTCTCAATTTTCCAAAATTAATATTTTATTGCTCAGAAACATCATTTGAGTGAAACCTATCCCGATGTGTGGAACAAGGGATTTGTTGAAATGAAGCGAAATGAAGAGGATAAGGGGCTTCTAAATTCTTGAGAAAATTTTTGGAAGTAGGGAGGGATGTTAGGAAGCAGGGGAAAGTGGAATTGCAGAGATTGAGTAAGGGGAAGGGGTCCAAAAGGGCAAAACACAGGCCTAGCCTAGAAAATTGCCAAGTTGTAGCAAGAAACTAGGGTTTGTACGAAAATGAGGAATTTGGGGGATCTCAGTGATGGGAAATGTTTAATAAGGTAAATTAAGGATAGGGGAAGGTGTATGAACATCAGGATACAAATTTTTCTAATGATTTGGCCATCCAAGAGAAATTACCTCCAAAACCCTAGGAGAGGGAAATGGACCTTAACTAGGCACAACTGAAGCATGAACAAGGTGTAAAATGACCCAGTGGAACTTGAAATGATGATGAAATCCCTCTAAATGATGGTACACTCAGCTGAATGGTAACATGGACTGACATTTGGAAAATTTTGAAAAGAGTGAAAAACAAACCCTAGACCTAATACCTAGTGACCAAATTTTGCTTGAAGACATCACTGAAATGACAAAATTTGACCTTGACATCTTAAAATCACTTGGTAAGAGAATTTTTTATCACTGGAGGAAAGCTGCAAAGGCTGACACAAACATTGGCTCCAATGGGTATGGTAGCTCCCTGGAGGTGCCAAGAACTACAGATCTTTGGAAGAGCAGACAATGCCTTCATCCATTTGGCAATGGAATCAAAAACTCAAGCTGAAATGCATGACTGAAAACTGATGACTTGATGACACAAACTGACTCTCACTCAACTAAAAACTGACTCGATACTTAAACACAACCAACAAACTGGAAAATATGCTCAAAGTAGAGCTTATTCAATACAACCTGCTCTAATTTTTCCATTCATCACCTGATCAAGTGAAATGGAACAGCCAATGCAACCATGTAAGCATTCTAGTTGCTATTTGATTTCTTTGCAAATTCTTTTTGATATGCAGGAAAAGAGAAGAATCGAAAGGCAACTCCCATGGAAACTTGAAATCAAGTTGACTGCTGATAAACTTGCAAAGGATGAATTGACTGGATGACTTCAAGAATACTGCGAAAGGATCTTCATAAACATAGCTATTGATTTCCATTAACACATTACTGCTCTGGTCCAAGTAATATTTATAGCTGGATATTAAGATTTTCCTCACATCTGTGCTGGCTTTCTTTGGTGACTGCAGCAGGCTGTCAAAAGGATCCTGAATTTCGTGAATAACCAAACTCTAGAGCTGATTCCAAACAGAACAAAAGTCTCCTTTATCAATCTCCTCATATGACTGCAAATCTTGATATAGGCTTTGTAATGAAAAATCTGTTAAACAAGACAATGAAGGCGACTTTTGAATAAGATTATTATCAACATTCTTTCCTGGCATATGGTTAACTAATGGAGAAGAACTATTACAGCAAACATCATCCAACACACGAGCAATAGGATCATCAAAAACTTGAGAAGATTACTGCAACATATCCATTGAAACTGTATGAAATCCTACTAGCTATTCATATTTTTCTTGAGAGATATTACAAAGATTATGCTTTATGAACTGAAATGCTTCGAAACAAAAGGGTATAGAATCCTCTTGCATCATTAAATCATGTATCTCATCTTCCACGCCTTCATCTGTAATCTAACCTTCCCTTGCGTTTGGTGGCTGCAAATCTGATGCTAGGGAGGGTTTTGTATCCAAAATGATTTCATCAGTCGTTCCAGGGGAAGATTTCTCACTAACAACTTGCTCAAGAATTTTGCTATTTGTCTCATCATCAACATTAAAATTGAGATATTGTTGATTTCCTATAGGCTTCTCATTTGAATATTCACCATGCAATTTACCCTTCAAAAACTGAAATGATTCAAAAAAAAATGGTATGGAGTCACCTTGTGGCATTTGATCATGTGTGCCAGCTTCCAAGTCCTCATCTACAACTTGAAAATCAATGGCTTTCGGGGACTGCAAATCTGAAGATGAGAAGTCTTGAACAAGGTTTTTATTGCCCTCAAGATGGTCGAAATCAAGGCTTGTTGACAGTTGATTTCTGATTGCATTGAAGTTATCTCTGATGTACTGAAACGAATCAAAACAAAAAGGCAAAGATCCTTCACGTACTTCAAGATTTGCTTCACTTTCCTCATCATTTTCATAGCTGATATGTATCGGTTGATCATTGTACTCGAGCTGCTGAAAGTGAACTTCCTCCTTCCACAAACTCTCTGCTGATTTGTCTACAAGATTAGCTTCTGTTTGGAGAACATAATCATCATCATACTGATCGAACTGAGGAAAATCATCAGTATACAACACATCATCAAGCATACATGTCAAATCAACAGATCGCTCTTCTCCACAATGATCTATAAAATAATCACTATGACAACTAGAATAAGAAACAAAATGTTTTGGATCAGCCACTGGTTCTTCTTCAACCATTGAGCCATGGGCTTGAACATTATACTCATTCCTTGTGGTGATTTTTTGCATCATCTCTTCCACTGCACTTATCAACATGTCTAGCTTTACCTCTAAAGATGTCGATTTCTCTTGATCTATGTTTTTCATCTCTTCTTCCTTCAACCTTGCCTTTCGGATCAGCAAATGAGCCTCTACATTTACCGCACTGTTATGCATGTCTACAAGTGTTGCAATATTCCTTTCTCTTAGCTGAAAATCCATTTCCGGATCGAAGGCACCCGGGTAGTGCAAAAGAGCAGATCTAGGAGAATGTCTTATATCAGCTGGCATCGAATAATAAACTTGGTTAAATCTAGCAGAAAACTATTGTAATATCTCCCCTGGCAGTCTTTTCAGCTGGTTATACTCTTCTATAATTAAGAAAAGGTTCTGTCTGATCACCCACCTGTCAAGGAAAACTTTGACGAACTGCTGGAAATCTGAGATGTTCGCATCAGGCAGGGCTTTGAACCAACTCTTCACTTGGCCTTGAAAAGAAAGAGCAAAAAGCCTAATACTGACATCTTCGTCATCAACTTCAAAAAGATCAAGAAAAGACTCAAAATTCAGAACATGTCTCTCAACAGTGATGTTGTCGCATTCACCATCAAATCTTGGTAGATATAGGTCATGATTTTTAGGGAAAGCATGGGATATAGGAGGTAAAATCAGAGGTTTGTATCGATCTGGAATTTTACAAGGTATAGGGGTATGTACAAATGCTGCAGAATCAGTCTTGGTCTCTTGAGGTTAATCAGTTTGAAGGTGGTCATCACAATATTCGGAAGAATGGTCTTGATCAAGCTCAAAAGCATGCAAATCTTTTGGATTCACAATCTTCAAAGAGAAAGAGTCAAATGTAGGCCGAGGATATTTTCTCAAATACAATATACTTTGCAAAGCCTTCTTGACATTTTCGGGAAAAGAGAAGAAATAATTTATGACAAAGAATAAAATGTCTTGGATTAAATTCCAACTTGAATACCTGATCTTTGCATATCGTCCTTTCGTGTTTCTGCTAATCAGGTTCATCCTCTAGTGGAGTCCTTGGATCTGATCGCGAAACTGATTTAGAGTCGCTAGGTGAATGATTTCGGCCTTGCGGTGTCTGATCGTTGTCCACCATCAACCATCAAATCTAACTTGATACATATACTGGGGAAATTTGCAAATCAAGTGTCACGTTTACAAACTAGACCGGAGATTGACTGAAGCAACGTTTATCTACTTTCGCTAATGCAAAGCAAGAGCATTTTGAAGGCTTCCTGGCATAACTTTAGGCTCCGTCTGTAGCTTATAAAACAAATAACACCAACAAGCAAACCATTTTCTCCCCAATATGGTCGCCACTATGTTATTGCCTAAATCCACCTTAGGGTGAAGGAAGGCAAGATTCAGGGTAACACCAAACCACGCTCAGTCTGGTAGCTAGCCCTACCAGAATAGGAGAGGGCTCTCTTCGGGTCAATCTCAGCGAAAATTATTCAATGGGGCTTGAGATGACTGAAACAACAACTAATCTTAGGCTAGATATACAAATATGAGGATTTGTTTTGATTTTTAGGGTTTTTGCTGGAAAAAGGGAAAGGCAATTTTTGGGCTTGGGGATGAGGCCAATTTCTTGCAGAGTTCAAGATGGGGCAGGGAAGGCAATGAATTTGATGTCTTAAATTGAATGAATGGACAGAAAATACTGCTGAGGAGCTGAATATGGCAAGAGGGTGCAAGGATCCTCTTCAAACAGATGAAAACACATAAAACTAAACAAAAGTTTAAGGCAGAGCACTAGCAAACTAATGAATTCTACCTTAGTTACTCATTTGTTTAATTTTAGAAGAAAAGAGAAGGGAAATGTAATACATAAAACATTAATGAACTTACAATTACATAGAGAAGAAACACCATCAAAACTTAGAGCCACAACGATCCCAAAAAGTGCTACAAAACCCTGGTCTTTCCTTAGCCAAAAATGCAGAAGTGATGTACAATGGAGTGCCAAACAATTCCCAAGTATCCAACCCTGAAAATGACTCAGAAAATACATAACATAGACCAGCCTAAACCCATTCCCTTGCCTCTAGGGGTCGAGCTCATCATTCTAGGAGCTGTTTGAACCAATTCTAAACAAGGAACTGAAATCTAGGCAATCAAACAAGTTGCCTCTATATGCTAGGAAACTGATTCATTCATTTAATTTTCACTTTTTAGTGAATGAATCCTCTAGAACAAGTAAAAATGTGCCAAAATTACATATTAGTCATCAAATTACATCAAGATAGATCAATAGTTATATCAAAAAGTAAAACTAGTCAAAACTGGGCGAATTTCTGATCTGAAGAGTCAAAATGAGGCCAAATTTCTCTATGCGCCGCTCCCAAAAACTCAACGCATCGCGCCACTTTGGAGCTGATTTTGAGGCACTTCCCGAAGTCCAAATTTAGCTCATGATAGCTGAAAGCCCTGGATGTCTACTTTCCAAACCAAGTGGAATTTCTCAATTTGGATGTCATTTTACCCTCCAAAAATTCAATCTCCAAACACTACTTCCTGCAGGTGCAAAAGGTGGCAGAAAGGTGATTTTTGGAGTGTTTTTGGCCCTTTAGGCAACCCAGAACTTGATGAAATCTCTCGGCCATTCCTGAGCATGCATAAAGTTTCATAAAAAATCAAAAAATGTAAATTTTTCCTCCAGAAGATCTCTCAAACGTAAGCGCGCGCCAGGTGGCGCGACGCGTCGGGCAGGAAAATCTGTTTTGTGACCAAAAAAACAAAATCGACAAAATTTTCTCCAAATTCCTTGAAATTTGGGCTGTAAGTCCCTCATCAAATATCATGCTCAGCCAAAGAAGCTTTGGCCAATATTCAAAGTCTATCCTCCGTTTTCCGACGTTTCAGTGCCCTCCTGGTGCATGCAGTTCAGTGGCAAAATCACTGTCTCGATTGTATGATGCGTCAGTGTTCGTCTCCATAATGTTGCAAATGTATGCCAAGTGTATGTTTAGCTTGTTGAAAATGAGAAATGAGAACTTGGTTGTTTTTGTCTCCAATTTCCAAAATATGTGCCCAAGTCAAATGAGGGACCGTGGGAAACATGGAACAATGGGTATAGTGGACTGTGGGAAAAATATGATACAATCAAGTGAAGCTTATAATGTGAAGACATTCACTTGATTATGTTTGGGGAATGTGGGGTTTGGGAACTTTGAGAATTAGGGACTCTTTTAAAATGATATGGGAGAGTATGGGGAATAGTAGGGTTTAGGAATAGGGAAAATGGGACAAGTGATATGAGAATGTAAGGGAATCAAGGATTGACAATAATGATTGGATTATGAAGGGGAAAGGGATCACAATTGGGAAATGGAAACTTGGCACCAAAAATACAATTTCAACACACCAATTTCAAACCCTTGGAGCAGCCTTTGTCAAGAAGATGGAGTTTATGTTTAGACCATTCAAATTTTCGAACCAACCTTCGAAATCACACCAAACACCAGCAAGAGCGATTGTATCAACTTACTTGAACAAATAGGAGCGAAAGATTTGAAGTTGTTTGAAAATTTGGTGAAGAAATGATAATATTTGGCCTGTCGGCTCTGTGTGCCACGCACACACCCAGTGCACCGTGCCTCCTAGATGCGCCGCGCACATTGAGAAAATGCACTGTGGCAGGAGGCCCAGTGCGTCGCGTGGCCTATGTGCGCCGCGCACTTTCCCAATGCGCCGCACATGTGAACTCATCCATAATTCGGCTTTCCAAACTCTGTTTCACTTTTCCACAATATTCTTCACCATTTCTTCGGTTTCTTTCAGACTTTTGCTATGAAAATGGCTTATTGAAACACAAAAATGTCTTCCATACCATAGACTTTGATTTTGATTTGGCAAATCCTCTTTCTACTTTTGCAGACTTTGGCACTTTCACAAGAGAACTTTGTTTTTCTTGTTTCCTTTTGATTTGTTGAGCTGATGATGAGATTTTGCGCACTAAACCACCATAAATTCTGATAAATACTCTTCACTTGCTTTCACACCACGGATTTGAGCATCTTTGCAAATTTTGGAGAAGAAAGGCAACATTTTGATGTTTCATCCCAATGCGCGACGCAAGCAACCCAACGTGTAGTGCCTTTTTGCAGGAGGCTTCTAGAGGCCTTCCTAGTGTCCAAATTGGGCATGGGATAGCTCGTTGGACATATTATTGAGTCTAATTTCCAACCCAACCAGAATGTTTCAATTTGGAGTTCATTTTCCTTGTCAAAAATTAAATCTCCCAAAACTGGTCAAAATGAGCAGAATGAGGCTGCCTCAAGGAAGAGTGCTGTTGCAGTAAACTTTTGAAGGTCTTTCTCAACTCCAAATTGAGCTCATGATAGCTCATTGGAAAGCTCACTGTGTCTGGTTATCATTTGACTCATCAAAAAAGTCATTTGGCCAACCAATCTAGGTGAAATCGTGTTTTTCCCAAGGTCACTTCAGAGGTGCATCAATTCTCCTGAGACAACTGTATTTTTGAAATTTCTCTAAAACCATTACACCTGTGTAAAAAGTGAAGGAGGTTTTTATTCCATGGCATTTTTTGGACAAAAATCTCTCTCATTTTTCCAAAATTAATCTTTTATTTCTTAGAAACATGATTTGAGGGAAACCTATCCCGATGTGTGGAACAAGGGATTTGTCGAGATGAAGCGAAATGAAGGGGATAAGGTGCTCCTAAATTCTTGAGAAAATTTTTGGAAGTAGGGAGGGATGTTAGGAAGTAGGGGAAAGTGGAATTTTATAGATTGAGTAAGGGGAAGGGGTCCAAAAGGGAAAAACACAGGCCTAGCCTAGAAAATTGCCAAGTTGTAGCAAGAAACTAGGGTTTGTGCGAAAATGAGGAATTTGGGGGATCTCAGCGATGGGAAATGTTTAATAAGTTAAATTAAGGATAGGGGAAGATGTATGAACATCAGGATACAAATTTTGCTGATGATTTTTCCATCCAAGAGAAATTACCTCCAAAACCCTAGGAGAGGGAAATGGACCTTACCTAGGCACAACTGAAGCATGAACAAGGTGTAAAATGACCCAGTGGAACTTGAAATGATGATGAAATCCCTCTGAATGATGGTACACTCAGCTAAATGGTAACATGGACTGAAATTTGGACAATTTTGAAAAGAGTGAAAAACGAACCCTAGACCTAATACCTAGTGACCAAATTTTGCTTGAAGACATCACTGAAATGACAAAATTTGACCTTGACATCTTAAAATCACTTGGTAAGAGAATTTTTTATCACTGGAGGAAAGCTGCAAAGGCTGACACTAACACTCTGCAAGAAGTCAAAATCAGGATATTTAGAATTACCGCCGAGCCAAGGGTTTCGGGAAAACCTGACTGGGATGTGCAGTTGGAACAAGCCTGAGAATGTTACAACTTGACTACAGAAGAAGGCAAGGAGGATCCGCTTAATGTTAAAATTCTTGAATTTGAAGGGCAGCATGATGTTGTAGGTCCTGAAGTAGAGATTCCATACATCGTATAACCTGTCAAGATCCAACAATTCAACATAGGTTCAAAAGTAGAGCCCAAGTTCACAAAGATTTGGGACTATTGAGACAATGACAGTGAGCAAGGTCACTGAATTGTTGCATGAATACTAGGATCTTTTTCAAATGAAGTTATCAGAACTGAAAGGAATCATAGGAGATCTAGGAGTGTATTTGGTTATAGAGTGCATCAAAGGTTTTATCTACAACTAGGTAGGATACCTATGCAAAAAGTTTTTAGCTGATTTCCGCAAAGATCAAGAGAAGGGAAATAAATTCCACTACCCCTGGATCTTTCTCTTAATAGCCTTGATGGCCTGGAGTGAGCCTAAGGAGTTGCAATTCTAATCAATAGACCCAGAACTCTGCGAGGTTGTGCGATATGTCTAGGTATGGCATTCAAAGGAGCCAACCAAGGTCATGACAAAAGAACTATTTTGGGTTGGATTCAAAATGAGTCTGCATGTTAGTGTCTAGAGGTTTCATTGATCAAATGCACTCTTTCATGCTTTTTTCGTAGAGTCCTTGGTCAATTTTTTATAGTTTCAAATGAATTTTCAAATAAAATTAGATCACTGGTTGTTTTCTAGGTTAGTGTTGATCCCTCCATTCAGTCATGGTCATCATCACTCATTCAGATACAATTTTCATTTAAGTGTCTAGGGTCATGAATTAGTTAATATACCATCATCTAGGTCATGGTCTAGTTTACATTTGACTTGTTATCATAATGGAAATCATAAAAAAAGAAAAGAAAATGAGATTCATTTTCATCATTTTAGTCACCATAATTGGAGTTAGCAAATTAGAAAATAAAGTAAAGGGAAACATTTACTTTGAAATAAGTTATGCTACATGACAAATCATTGAATCAAAAGATATTTTCTCAAGTACGTATGATGTCATTAAGCCAAAATCAAAGTTTTTGAGCTATTAAGGGAAATGAAGCTTTTCATGAGTTCAGTTCATCCTTCCAGGTTTTGAAGAGCTCCTCTATTATATTCTAAAACTCTCCACAATCATCCAGAGATCGAAATCCATAAAATATTTTTTCCATTCTGGTGAATGTTGTGTTTTATTATGGGAGTTTTGAGGTCTAAAATGGGCCTCCTAAGAAAAATGTTCAACCAAAATAAACTTCATAAGAACCAATAGGATTCAAGATGATGATGTCAACCATGGGGGATGATTCACTATAGATTAAAAAATAATAAAATAATAAAACTACTTTTTCAATTCGTATTTTCAAATTATCTCCCAAATTTTTTACTCAAATTTCAAGTGGGAGTACTTGCTGGATGTAAAATTTAATTCCTCATCCAAGGAGTACCCATGTTGCATACTTTCGATGGACCCTACTACATAAAAAATGAGAAATACATTAAAAAACATGATTGCAATCACATTTTTCATGTATTTCTCATTTTTCGTGTAGTAGGTTCCATCGAAAGTATGAAACATGGGTACTCCTTGGATGAGGAATTAAATTTTTAATCCAACGAGTACTCCAACTCGAAATTTAATTAAAAAATTTGGGAGATAAGTTTAAAATACGAGTTGCAAAAGTAGTTTTTTTCTTTTTTCCCTCTCAAATTTGATGATGTAATCAAATCTTATTTGATTATTTCCACTATTATTTTATAATTTCCTAGGAGGTCCATTTTAGACCTCAAAATTCCCCTAATGCTAGTAGCCACACAGCATTTTTGGTAGCACGCTACGCTTTTGGTTTTCAAATCTAAAGGAGCAACGAGAAGGGTCAATTAAGAATTTCACATGTTTCAAGCATTCCCAAGTTAGTAAGTAAACACTCTTCAACTCTCTTTCAATCAATTTTCTTCAACAAATGGTAGAATCCCTCTCCTATGGGTCTTCATTGCATTTTTGGTTTCAATGGTGTTTTTTTTGTTTCAGTGATAAAACCCCTAGCTTTTCTACCTTAGCACCTTCATACATACCTCATACACTTCCCCAAATCATTTCTTACCATTCATATCTCTCATTTCTCTCATTTTCACTAAAACCCTAGCTCACACCATGTTTTTGCAGAGATTCCGGGTTAACACTGTTTTTTTTTCCCTTTTCCCCTCTTTCCCTTATCCATTTCAAGGAATTCTAGTTGTTCTTTGTTCCTAACACACTACACTATCTCCCCTAATTTATTAGGAATTTTCCCTAACTCCTATCCCCTTCATTTCCATCTCTAAAATTTCTGCCCCATTTTCCCCTGTTTTCCTAAGTTTCACCCTTTGCTTCCTTCCTATCAAGCTAGGGTTTCTATTATACAAACCAACACCATGTAAAGTGAGAAGAGGAAGTACAAAAAATGAGGTCATGTCTCCATATTCAAGCCATCCAATCTGCAAGAGATCAATGCTTCATCCTACACCAATAAATCCTTTGAAGATATTCACTGCCTAGGGTTTTGTGAAAGAATTCAAAAGGTGGGCTGTCATGCCCAATTAACAAGCCTCTTAGCCACCAATTTTAGGAGGGATAAGGCCAACATAGCAAAGGTTGACTTCACTTTATCATCAAATGCCATAGCCTCAGCCACAGGTATCACTAACCATGGAGAAATATGGTTTACAGGGATGGATTTGGACATTGAGAATTTCAACGTTTTCCTAAAGCCACACTAAAAAGATGCTCCTACACACATCTTTCCCTTCAAACATTTTCTTGATAGGTATGCTCCTTTAATGAAGTTGATCATGAAGTACTTTACCTATGAAGGGGAGGTTTTTCAATATTATACCAGTACCATATAAGGTTGTTGATGCATTTCACTGCCATAAAACCACTGAATTTGCCTAATTACTTATTCAGAAGCTTAGTCAAGATGACTTAGAAAGTTCAAAGAAAAGGCAAGGATCACCAAGAAAGTTTGTTTCATCATGGTTTGGTTAAGGTCATAGTTTTACATCAGCTTTCACAAATCAATCTATCATTGGAAACATTCATGCAATGAGTTGCCTCTTTGCCTACCACTAGTCAACCTACCAATCAAAGCACACCATCAGCACCATCAAGCGCACAAGAGGTTGGCTCTTCCAGTAGACCAGTATAGGCTACAAATATACCTAGTGCAGAGGTTATTAAAACCTATGAGAAAGGGAAAATATTGATATTTTCTCCTCATATCACTAAAAATGTGATTTCACCTCAACCTACAACTAAACAAGTACAAGGAGAAACTATGGAGCAACCACCTATGCATGAAAGTGAGTCACCCTTGTAGAAAAATGAGGATGATGAGGAACCTATGGAAAATAAGTCAACTGAAGAGCTAATTAAGGAAAATGAAGCATAGATAAGAGAGCTCAAGGACCATCTTTCAAAGGCAAATTTCACGATATCATTCTTGCAACAAGAGAACATGCAACTAAAGGTAAATTATTTGCTCTTAAGAAAACCCAAGGTAGATTTGGTGGCAGAGAAGGATAAGTAAAACAATGATAGATGTGGAAAAAATAGAGGATAAAGAAGTTAAAGTACAACCAAGGAGGCCAAAGACAAGAGGACTAACAAGGCATAAAAGACAAAGAATTGAGTCATCTTCTCCCTTAGGTCAACAAAACTTTGATGACATCATTGCAACAGATATTGAACAAGACAAAGAGTTTTGGCTTGGCAGGGTTAATGAGAACCTAGAGAAGCTCCTGAAGAGGGAAAACAAAGACACCAATCTTTAGAGGCACATGACAAGGCACTACTTCACCAGGAACCAAACTGGCAAAATCAAGGTTAGAAATATGAAGAAAAATCTTAAGAAAACCATAATGAAGCTAAAGAAGAGGAATAAATTGGATTTGTTAGCTGAGGGATCTATAATATCTAGGTCATCATTCAAGGATGCTAAGAATGAATTTTAGAAAAAAATTAGCTGTTTTGGTATTTTTTGGGATTTTTGGAAATTTTAGCAATTTTGGATGTGCAGAAGCGCAACGTGGCCATGCTATGCTTCTTCTCAGAGGCTCCAAATGGGGCCAATATTACATGGATCGATAGAATTTTAAAGTACATCACATATATGCCCTTGGTTTTGTATGTCATCTCATCATTTTGAAGATCAAGCCAAAAAATATAGCAAATTTCATGTTTCTGCCTTCTTTTTTGAACCCACACTACGCTTCTAGAGCAGTGTTGGTAAAATGAATTTTTAGGTGCCATGGAGGTGGATTTTTGCAATTTTAAAGGTTCTGGAGGCTGACACCCAGGGCTATCTTCTCCAACCATCATTTAAACTTGAAGATGCACAAAAGCCACCTAAAAATCCCCTCCAGGCTGTCATGCTACGCTTATGCCTGAGCACGCTATGCTTCTATGTTTGCACGTTGTGCTTCTGTGTTAAAGGTTTTTCTGGATAGGTGGTAGTCAAAAGGTCGAAAGGATTTAGGTTAAAACTATCTCATGAGCTATTTTCATAGTTAATGATTCTAGTGATGTTCCTCCTTGTTAAAGGATATTGTATTTAATTAAAGAGATAAAGAATCCTACTTGTTAGCTAAAATAGGGGAGATTGTTTCTAACTTCCCCAAAAAGTAGGTAATGAATCATTAGGTGCATTAATGAAGTTTTTTGGATCAGGTTTTGACCCATAGTGATAGAACATTATCTATTTTATATATGTACTCCAGTTGAAGTCATTGTAGAGGTTAGATAGTTGATAATTATAGTGTGGAACTAATGCACATATTTTTACAGTGATATCAAAGACATGTTGTAGCTATAATTTTGGGACTGCAGTGGTATGCTTATTGGAATTTATATTCTCTGTTTTACCATAAAATTAAATGTTTATGTTTCATTGCAATTAAATTTATGCTTTCATATGATGATCTCATGAGTTTTTAAAGTAGGATTCATAGTTTTTGTGCTCTATTTGAATGATATTTTCATGTATTTGTTCTATTTCTTCCAATGAATGAAATCAAAGTCATATCCTCATTATTATTCTCCCTTTTTCAAACCATATACCATAATGAAAATCTAAATATGTTTCTAAGCGTACCTACTTGGCCTCATTTTCATCTCTGCAATTGGTCATTTTAAACCTGACTTTGAAACCTTGACCTAGTTCTTAGACTAACATTTCCTATCCAACAAATTCAAAACAAAACCCTAATAAAAATTACTGAGATTATATGTAGCCTAAGATATTTTCCTTTCCAGTCACTTTATTGAATTTGAAATTGATACCGAGAGAGACCTCTCTCGTTTGGTAGGGCTAGCTACCAAATCTAAAGATTGGTTTGAGGTTACCTCCTTCTGTCTCCTTTCTCAGCCTTGGGAAGCGGAGGGAGCTATAAAACTATGCACAGTGATTAGCCAAAAGCTCTGACTAGCACCAACTATTTTGAACCAATATTAGTAGGTCACGAACTTCAAAGCATATTTCCACCATGTTCATATCCGGGTGAAGATTGACCTTGCTAGGGTCTAGTACGAGCTCTCATACCTGGTGGAAGAGAAAAATGTTGTAGCCATAATTAGTGGATGGCCAAGTGATTGGCTAACTCTACCCACTGAAGGCACATAGGTGTAGTAGGTAGGGATGAGTGGCGTGAAGTCCACTGCGTGGATGGGAAATAAGGACACCAAGAAGCTACACAAGAAAGTGACATTCATGACCGATAAAGAGACCGAAGCAGAGGTTGAGAAGAGAGACAGAGGTTCTAGACATAGGAAGGGGAGATGCTCATGGTGATGATACAATTATGGATCCAACCGACCCCCCTACCCCTTTACAACTAAAATATGATAGCCACAAAGTTGAGGTGCGCGAAAGAAAGCGAAGTCTAATAAGTCTACCAGCCCAGAAGAAATGGTCCTCACTGAGGGGGACCTCGATGAGATAGGGGATACTATTAAGAGCTTCACTAAGCACCTATGGGGTAATATTGAAGACCAATACATGAAGGTATTGGCGGAGGTCCATAAGGGCCTAAAATATTTGCAGGTTCAGATGAGTGCGGTACAAGCAAGCTTGAATCAAGCAAGTGGGATTCAAGCAAGTGTGACTCAAGTAAGTGGGGCACAAGCAGGTGAAATAATGAAAGAGCATGAAATGGACATGAAAAATGATACCTTCACAGTGACAATCCCTGTAGGCACATTATGTTTTGATACTATGGAGAAGCTGGAGCAAGTAGTGCACTTGAAGAACACAAGGCTTAACCTTGTTGCGCTGCCTTTGCAGACATTGCACAAGTTTCACCAAGGCATCGCTAAATAATTTCATATCAGAGAGAAAAACACCCTATTAGTTATACAAGATCTTAAGAGAGAAATACAGAGCATGGAAGAGGAAAAATAGCTAGTTGTACAGGAGCGTGATGCAGAGACTTCACACAGATATAAGTTGGAGGAAGCCATCTCCAAGGCTTGCAATGAGCTACTTGAGCTCTAGATTCAGATTGTAACATCGTGAGAGGAAAAATTGTCCAAGATCATGCCAATAGTCAAGGACTCCAAAGACGAGTTTGACCAAGCATGCCTCGAAATTCATATAAAGATAGTTGAGTTGCAGTTGCAATTGAAACCCACTGCTCCACTAGAGGTCTGGGAGAAGCACATATACACACTCAAGGTTGACACAGAGAATATTGAATCCACCCTCTAGGAGTTCACGAAGGTATTTGAAGATGCCATAGATGTCGGGGCCTCATTGTAGGAGGACCTTCAAGTGCAGAGGATTGAAGCGAAAGTTCGTGAGAAGTTAGAACTACTAGACCACATTAGGGTCACAACAAATATCTTAATGCCGATACAGTGGTATACCCATCTTCAAGAGGGTAAATTGCTATAGGAATAGGTCGACGTGATGCATAGAAAAGAGCATCTTATCACTTCCAGAAAAAAGCCATGGGAAGCTGAGGCGAGATAGCTCTCATAGAATGTGGAGAAGAAGCTTAAAGCATTGCACTAGGATTAGAAAGGAATTGATCAAAATACAACTGGGCGAGTCACCGAGATGCTCCTATGCGAAGTCCGAGAAGTTGAAAAGTAGTGCGTCAAATCAGTTCCACCTTTAAAGGATGCCTTGAGAAGTATCAAAGAAAATTTCGGGAGTGCATTAGTAGTGTGACTTGGGACGAGTCACATTTTTGTGTTGGGGACTTGTTGGACATGGTATCCCTCAAGGAATATTTTGAGAAAGAATTTGTAGATCGAGGAGTTCAGTGCACATCGTGAAGCTACATTTTGAGTCTTAAGTTCTTTGAGCAGGTCAAAGACCCTTATTTTGTAAAACAATGAGAATATTTTGTGAATGTTGAGCTCCGCCCATGGTTTTCAGACCATGGTATTGTAAAATGTAAAGAATATATAAGGAGTTTAGGATAGAAATCATGATATCATATCTCATACTTGATCATAGAATGCACTTGGATGTAACATTGTTTTGAGTCTGTATTCTGTGGGTTGGTTAGAGAAAATTCTCCTACAACTAAGTGCACTGAGACCTTAGGAAGTTTGCAACTGAGTGGGTAAAAACCTGAAGCTGAGTGCGCAGGGTGGAATGGGTGGTATTGGGAAGATCTAAGTATTCATGAAAGAATTTTGAAGACAAATCTCTGTTATTTGTTCATGTGTTTTCTTTACTTGTATTTTATGTTATCTGTGCTAAGTAAGGGTTTTACTTATAATTTTCATCATGAAGTCTTGTTTATGATCATTTATGTTGTTTTAGGAATGTTAAAGTATAATCACATAGTCTACAAGTTAGCTCAATAGAAGTGTTGAACAACGAATGTATAATTGGTATATCTGCTCTACGAAGTTTTGTTAAGTACTAAAAGGAAGATAAGCCTTAAAGCCACACTCAATTGTCCCTATGGATCTATAAACCTGGTTCTAGCACTCCCCCATACTGCCTCAGGTGAGACTTCGGTCTGCATAGCAGATCGTCGCTGAAAAGGCCAGTAATAGTGGGTTTTGCTGGTTTGTGCAACCAAATATGAACCTAGGTCTAGGCCCCATCAAGCCAAAAATGATCTTTGTACAAGGAGTGTTGATGATGGGTGTGTGAACTCTCGAACACCCTTGATGGTAGAGGAAGAAGATGAGCGACATGGGTATATGGAAGGTGGAAAAGATATGCTTTGGAAAACATTATGGTTATTGTGATGAGTTGATGGTCAAGAATGGAGCTCGGGTTCCAGAGTGCACTCCTGTGTTTGGAATCTTGAATGGGACTGGTGGCATTTCCACCATCGCTGCCTTATCATTAGTGTTAGGGAAATTGAATTGGATGCATTATTTCCTTACGAGTGGCTGTTGGCTTCTTAGAGAAGGTTAAGGGTTCGAATCACTACAAATGTGTCGTCTAACGAGCTTAGTAGTAGGTGGTCGACTATTCGAGCTCTTGGCTCTCTTCTGCATCTTTAGGGTCATCTATTTTATACTCTAAGCAGCTCTCCCTCAGGTTTCTGTATCCATACAGGTCTATTAGGGTGGGGAGGGGTCAACTCTCAAGGCATCTGGTTAGAGTTATGCTTGCAAGGTGTTGGGGTATACAAATCGCAGGCTAGTAGTCTTATCGTCGGTCTAGGTTCTTGGTATTTGGTAGCTACTATGGTCATAATGAGTATTTGATCTCTTCTAGTGGGGTTGGGGGGCCTCCATAGAGTCAAAATTCAAGTGTGGGATAATTAATTTTTTACTTGTTCCATCTTTTCTTAGAGAAGGTAGTATTTCTGCGATGCATATAGAGGCAGGCAAGGCTCTCTCCCTCCATCCCACCAAATGAATTTCAGCCTGGATAGGAGGGTAGGGCTCTTATTTGCAGGTGGAAATGGCAACAGATGCGTCTCCAACTTCTAGTCGGGATGGTCGCACCACTGGAAGAGAAGGTCGGGCAACTTCTGGGGGTCACGGGGCTTCGATGGTTGGTCGCGGTGGTTGTGGTGGTTCTTTGACTTGTCATGGAGGGATAAACCTGCAGACTCCGAAGTGAGGTGGGGGTCACGACGAAGGGGAACTAGTACCCGAGGGACAAAGAGATGACCTGGGTGTGGAGGCATGGTGGAACATCACTACTGTCTAGATACCTGTTGGGATTTGATTTAATCTATACTGGATCGTTTGGAAAATTTGGAGAGGATGCGACAGGAAGAACATGCAACACTCATTTCCACACTAAACACGATGCATTACTTCCAGTGTCATGTTGGGAACGAGTCATGGTGGTTTCGTGTGATCATAATTTGCTATTAGAGAAGGTGGAGAAGGTGGAGTCGTGGATGAATCACTTTGAGGAGCATGTCCAATGTTCCTTCTGCTCTTCTCCTCCTATAGAAACTACTTCGCACAATCCCACCTTAATTACTTCAAATGATTGATCATGGTTATAGGTGTTTTACTTGTTTTACATGTTTTTTGATGCTTTTGGCCTCTTAAGTTGTGCACTATGTATCTAACTATTTTTTTGTTTCTTTGTTATATGCTGATCGTAGTAGTCAAAAAGACTAGTCGAGGTGATACTACTTGAATTTTGAAGGTGGAGTCATGGATGGCGCACTTCGAGGAGCATGTCCAATGTTCCTTCTGCCCTCCTCCTCCTACATGGACTACTCTGGAAAATCCTACCTCAATTAATTTAAATGATTAATCATGGTTATAGGTGTTTTACTTTCTTTACATGTTTTCTAATGCTTTTGGCCTCTTAAGTTGTGGACTGTGTCTAACTAATTTTTTGTTTCTTTGTCATATGCTAATAGTAGTAGTCAACAAACCTAGTTGAGGTGAGAATAATTTCATTTTGAAGCTGGAGTCAAGGATGTGACACTTTGAACAACATGTCCCATGTTCCTTTCGCTCTCCTCCTCCTCTAGGGACTGCTCCGGAAAATCCTGCCTCAATTACTTCAAATTACTGATCATGGTTATATGTGTTTTACTTATTTTAAATTTTTTCTGATGCTTTTGGCCTCCTAAGTTGTGGATTGTCTCTCTAACTTTTTTTTTGTTTCTTTGTCATATGCTAATCATAGTATTCGACAAACCTAGTCGAGATGAGACTACTTGCATTTTTTCTTATACATTTACAATTTCCAACTTTATTGTTTTATGGTAAGCCAGTAATAATACACTCTTGTACCATATATTTATATACTATCATTAATTTTTCATTATAGTTATGTATTTAACGTGAGAAAATATAACTTTTATCTTAGAGCGTGTGTTGGGGAAATTATGTGTTATAATTCCAACATTAAATTATTAATCCAAGATCGTAAGACTTGCAGGTAACTCAAGATCAGATCATCTAACCTAAACTAATCATAACAAGCTAAAGTGGAGAAGCTTATTACATTAAAATTTTATTCTATTTAAAACTTCAATACCGACTTATCTAATTTGAAAACACACTCATAAATAAGAAAATTCTAATCATTACTTAAGAAAACTTATCAAAATTTAATTACTACAATTTATCACTTAGAAATCATTCAATAAAATCCTTCTATTCAAATGGGGGAGATCACTTAGAAAACTTACGGAAATCTTCTATTCAAATAATGGGGAAATTACAATTCAAACACAAAGTTAAAAATAAATCAAACCAAACTCATGCTAAACTCATGCATTCATTACAGAATCGCAATCCTGCTAAACTCATGCAAAACAAAACTAATGCTCAACTAGAATGTATTTATGCTAAGGAAAGCATGAAAATTCCTAATAAAACGAAATCTAAGTTTTGAACCTAAGTCCTGGGATGCATGAAACCAATCAACAAAAGTTCTATTCTCCAAACATTCCAAAGGAACTAAGTACACAACCCTTGATGGAATTTCTACAATCACTACATTAACTTGCTCAATCCAAAAGACCAAAGCCTATTTTATACTAAAGTGATCCTAATCAAAGTCAGTGAACCTTTTCACAACAAACATTAAGTTACCTTCAATTTCAATTAAATATTATTACAATAATGCTAAGTTTTAGAATGCAACCTAATCATTCCTCACATAAACATGATGTTATAGAACTCAATATTGAATAGAGAATAAGCAGAGCATAAAACGAATTTCATTTTCAAAATCCTGATATGATAATTAGTTCCTGCATATTTCCGAACTGAAAATTCTCTTTGAAATGTTCTTTACTATGCAATGTATCATAGAAACTACTCATGCATTAAAAGCCATCACTCAACACAATCCTTGCTGATCTTTAACGATTTAAAAACAAGGTCTATGGTATTATATTCAGATCCACAAAACAGAGTAATGATTTTAAGTATAGAATAAAGATACTAATTATGAGTTTTAATCAATAACTTCTTGGAACGAAATTCACACTTTTGAATCCTAATTAAACTTAATTCGTATTCCCTAAATCAACTACAGAACTTGTTTCCAGGTCGTGGTGGGTCCTTGCCACTCCTGGAGCAAGTTTAAATTAATTCAACACTGCTAAAAACTAAAGAAAATCATCATACTCAAATAAAATTAAATGTCCACTTAAGAATTTGTATTAATATTAAAAAATAAGTGCCAATGTCATATGCCAATATTGTGTGAGATAAAACTTCTTATAGAAATACCATCTGCTCATTACCCCAAAGTACATGCAGAGCATCGGCTTTATAGAGAGCTTTCGATGAAAACAAAGCATAACTATTTTACTATCAAAATAAAATACAACATCAGGCTAAAGGAGGCCGTATGGGTTCATCCTAATCATTGCATGGGTTGAGGAACCGTTTCCATGTTTAGCACAAAGGCGTTCAACAAAAAGCGTGTTCCTTAACCATGCACTTTAAAAATACTGAATCTTCTTTAATGATAATACGGGCATCACCACATCACCAGACAGAGCGTTCCTTGATGAAGAATATGGGCATCACAGGAAAACCAGACAGAGTGTTCGTTAGCGACGATGATGGCTTCCCCAACTTTAACTAAAGTGCCTTGTGACATTCTAAAATACATTGACCTCATTAACCATATTTTGCAGCGAGAGCTTAACAAGTGGATCATACTCATCCACTGTGTCGCTTCCAAGAAAATCTCCAAAAATCTCCACACCTTCGTTTCTTCTTCCTCGACAATTGCTTCCACGACCGTCTTCTTTAAAAAGTGTTGTTGCAACTTTTATACCCAATTGCAAATGAGAGGACCACATGTAGTTAAAACACGCAAGGACAAGTTTTACCATTTGGATAATTACTCCTCTCATATCCAAATTTTGCAGCTTCTACTCGCAGTCTGCGAAAAATTCTCCTTCTCCGGCATGACGCGTGGCTCTAGTGAGTATGGAATTAATTAACTAGAGCCCTCGGTCAAGTGCTATGCTTATCAGATTTACACTTTTGTCCTCTTCATCATCTTCATGGCGAATGGCGGTGATACATGCAGAAATGGGTTTTGCACGATTACCTATAGCTGCAACATGCATGTCTTGGAAACGGGAAACGCAAATATTTACCACGTTTCCGATAACGTCAACGTAATTGGACTCGTCGATGCAAATATTCTTGTTTCTGATCCACGCACATTTAAGGACTACCATTCTGTTGGAAAGGTCTTCATTCATTATATCCCTAACATTCTCGTGCCCCAACATATAGAGAGAAATTTGAACTACACAAGAGCAGAAAATCTATTTGCAATCAACGTCGCGGTCGTAAAACATGTTGGAAATTAATTCCAATTGCTGAAGTCAATCAGCAATAATTACAGATGTGAAATATTTGCAGCACATTGAAGCCTAGGCAAAGGCGGTTGTTGCAGTCTTAATATAATTGCAAAAGGATTGGAAAGCTCTACAGGTGCAGTACAGAATAGATGGGATTTGATCCCTTTGATATTTCATAAGGCGGTAGCTCTTTTTAAAACAGCAGAGTTTAATGCCAAGGACTCAAAGTCTCGCTAGCAGGCAAAGCTTTGATTACAGATTGGAACAGGCTTTAAAGCCTTACCAATAAAAATCGGCGGAGTAATGGAAGAGGCGGTAATGGTAATATATTTCAGCAAAGTGTCTTGTTGATGTGGCGAGTTCCGCAAGCGGAACGAACAAACATATATCACAACCCTTTTGTTTGGGTCAATGCGATCATACAAATCACATGTATTATAAACAATCATCCTCCCACCACAGTCAAGGCTCGTGGGTCCACAAGACCATCCGGAATTCAACAATACAATCACAACACCGCAATCAGGAGTGTTTTGTTCATGCCCCCGATTGCACTATCCACTAGCGGACCCGACCATGTATTATATGGCAGAGTTTATATGTGTCCATCGCATCCGTCTCCCAATCGGAGATCGAAACTTGTTTTTTTTATGGCCTGATCGCATATGTTAAAGCCCAGACCTGATGGACTTTACCATAGCGCATTTAATTGATTAATCACATCCGCGATTCCAATCGAAATCAGAATTTCGGCGGGTTATGAGACTTGTTTGAAAGTTCCGGACCCGACGAGTTTTATATGGCGGAATTAACAATGGCCATCGCATCTGATAGTCAATTGCAATCGGAGTTTTAAAAGGGGTCGCGCGATATGTTAAGACCGGACCTGATGTTTTAATATGTTTTTTTTTTATATTATAATATATGCGGCGCATATATAATGTAAAGGCCCGAAAGCCTGTTTAGCAATGTTATTATTTGTTTATGCACAACAGTGCGTTAAAAAAAAAAAAAACAGAGCGTTTTATTTTGAGACAAAACGTGGATTTAAAATACACAACAGCGTATTTATCCAGAGAGACAGAGTGTTTTGTTTGAGAGACAAAGTTTTTTTGTGAACTGTGTGTGAAGCAGTTACATATATTGTAAATCCCTCTGTGAGAGGAAGAACTTGTAACAGATTTTCTTATGAAATATTTTTTTTTTGAGTTGAAACTCTGTTTCTTGTGAGTGAATTTTTAATTTCTCTCTGTTGAAGAGGGGATTTTATTCTCTTCATTGTTAATTCTAGAATTTTCAATATTCCAACATGGTATCAGAGCAAGTCCAGGCTCTTTAAAGGTCAAAGAAGCTGAAGGAAAGGAGTTCTTTGTTGCAGCAGCTTCTCCAGCAGTGGGAAGACTCAATCAAAAGAATCCAAAGGTATTTCTCTATACAGTTTTTGTTTACTGTTGCAGAACAGTCAAGTGTTTTTGAATCATAGTTAAGAGTGCAGAATGGCTGGAGCCAGCACTGGTATGGGTATGGGAAATATCCATCTCCGAATGTTTAATGGGAAAAATTATGACTACTGGTCAATAACTATGAGAGCATTATTTGTCTCCCAAGACTTATGGGAATTTGTTGATGATGGCTTTGAAGAGCCAGCAGATGAAAATGAGTTAGATATGTTAACTCAGGCAGAAAAAGAGATATTGAAGAGCAATAGGAAGAAATACTCCAAAGCTCTTTTATTTTTGTATCAAGCAGTGCATGAGAGTGTGTTTTCAAGGATATCAGCAGCTAAGAGATCCAGAGAAGCATGAGAAACTCTCAAGACAACCTATCAAGGCATGGAAAAAGTGAAGATAACAAAACTTCAGTTGTTGGGGAGAGACTTTGAGACTCTCTATATGAAGGAGTCAGATAACATTGACTCATTTTTCACTCATGTGATTGGAATGGTCACACAAATAAGATTTCATGGAGAGACTCTTGAAGACAAGAGGATTGTGGAAAAACTCTTGAGAAGTTTACCCTCAAGATTTGATGTGATTGTCACCACCATAGAGGAGACTAAGGATCTCACAAAGTTTTCAGTGGATGAACTACATGCATCACTGATGACCCATGAACAGAGATTGGGTAGGAGTGAAAACTCATCTCTTGAGCATGCCTTTAAGACCCAGATGTCTTTCGAAAGAGGAAGATGGCAAGGTAGAGGAAACAAGAGAGGAAGAGGTAGAAGCCAAAACAGAGGTGGAAGGAACAGTCCAGCAAATGCTCAAGAAAGGGGCAGCAATCCAAATCAGCATCAAGGCCAAGGTAGCAACCAGCAGAGTGGTCAGCAGAATGCTCAAGGACAAAGGTATGATAAGTCCAATGTCCAATGTCATCATTGTAAAAAATATGGTCATTATGCTAATGAATTTAGAAAGAAGCAGTAAGAAATGGCAAGTAGAACTAGTGCAAGTTTCACTAAGGAGAATATCAGCCAAAATAATTTGTTTTTAGCTTGTAATATGGCTGAAGAAAAGAATGAGGATTTATGGTTTCTAGACTCCGGTTGTAGTAACCATATGACAGGAAACTTAGCAATGTTTTCTATGTTAGATGACAGTGTGCAGTCACAAGTCACACTAGGAACTGTTAGCAAAGTTTCTGTTATGGTAAAAGGAGATGTAAATGTCTTAACAAGGAAAGGTGCAAAGAAATCAATAGCAGATGTTTATTATGTTCCAGGAATGAAGTGTAACCTCTTAAGTATTGGACAGCTTGTCCATAAGGGGTATAATGTTTTCTTTGAGGATGATGTTTGTACCATCATGGATAAACCACCCAGCAAACAATGTATTGCTGAAGTGAAGATGACAAGGAACAGGGTGTTCCCTCTCAGAATGAGAGCAGATTTGAAGAATGGTGAAGAGAAAGCAGCAGTGGCACAAGAGGCTTTCCAAAGTGAACCAAAAGATGATAATTGGTTATGGCACTTGAGATTTGGACATATCAACTTTGGAGGTCATAATCTATTAAACAGAAAAGGAATGGTAAGTGGTCTACCATTGATAGAGAAATTGGACAGCTTTTGTGAAGGTTGTATCTTGGGGAAACAACACAGAGAAAGTTTTCCTTCTGGGAAAAGCATAAGGGCAAAGGCACCCTTAGAGATTGTCCACTCAGATGTATGTGGACTGATGCAAACTCCATCGCTTGCAAGCAACCACTATGTGTTAACATTCATAGATGATTTTACAAGAAAAACTTGGGTTTATTTTTTGAAAAAGAAAAGTGAAGTGTTTGAAAAATTTTACAATTTCAAAGCACTTTTTGAGAACCAGAGTGGGCTGCATATCAAAGTCCTAAGAACTGATAGAGGAGGTGAGTATATCTCTAAATATTTTCTACGTTTTTGTAGAGAAAATGGAATACATAAGCAGCTTACAACTAGATATACTCCGCAGCAAAATGGAGTAGCTGAAAGGAAGAATAGAACCATAATGGACACGGCAAGGAGCATGTTAAAGGCAAAGCATTTGTCTAATGATTATTGGAAAGAAGTTGTACATTGTGCAGCATATATTTTTGAATAGATGCCCTAAAAAAACAGTTATGAACAAAGTGCCGGAAGAGGCATGGAGCGGCACAAAGTAAGGTGTCACACATATGAAGGTTTTTGGATGTGTAGCTTATGCACACATTCCGGATCAGTTAAGGAAGAAGTTGGACAACAAGGGGAAGAAATGTATTTTCATTGGATACAGTGAGGAATCCAAGGCATACAGGCTATATAACCCATCCACCAAAAGGTTTATTGTGAGCAGAGATGTTCAGTTCATAGAAGAGGAAGCTTGGGATGGAAGCATAAAGAAAACTGTGAATGTGAAACACTGTTTATCTCATGATGAAAATAATGATGAGTTGGCTGAAATACATCCCCAAACAACAACACCAACACAAGAGCAGCAGAGCACACCCTTGAGGAGAAATGAAAGTGTTTCTCCAAGCACACCACAAGGAGGAAATTCAAGTGCTTCTTCAAGCATTTGTACACCTAATGAAAGAGGTAAGAAATTTAGAAGTTTGAAAGATATTTATGAACAAGATATAACAAATGAATGTATCAATTCTTTGTTTGCTTTATAGTGTCATGTTGATGATCCTGTTCATTTCAAAGAAGCTATTAATGATAAGAATTGGATAGAAGCTATGGATGAGGAGATTAATGCCATAGAAAGAAACAAGACTTGGGATTTGGTTGAACTTCCAAAAGGTAAAGATGTCATTGGAGTTAAATGGGTCTACAAGACCGAGAGTAATGCTGAAGGAAAAATAGAGAGACACAAGGCAAGACTTGTTGTCAAAGGTTATAAGCAGAAGCATGGGATAGATTATGAGGAAACATTCGCACCGGTTGCTAGAATGGAAACCGTGAGAGCAGTGTTGCCCATAGCAGCACAAAACAAGTGGAAAGTTTACCAAATGGACGTGAAGTCAGAATTCCTAAATGGAGTGTTAATGGAAGAGGTTTACATTGAACAACCTCTCGGCTATGAAAAGAAAGGCCAAGAGCAGAAAGTGTGTAAGTTGAAGAAAACTCTTTATGGGCTGAAGCAAGTGCCAAGAGCGTGGTACAGTAGGATAGATTCCTATCTACTGGAAAATGAATTTGAAAAGTGTGAGGGAGAACCCACCCTCTACATCAAAGAAAATGATGGGAAAATATTGATTGTAGTGTTATATGTTGATGGTGTTATTTTTACAGGTAATGATGATTACCTTATTGAACATTTTAAAATAGTCATGAAAGAAGAATTTGAAATGACTGACATGGGTTTATTAAGATACTTCTTGGGAATAGAAGTAGAACAAGATGAAAATGGGATTTTTATCTCACAAGAAAAGTATGTTAATGAGGTACTTGAAAGATTTAACATGCAGGAAAGCAAAGCAGCGATCACTCCCACGGTGATGGGGTTAAAGCAGCAGAGAGGACAGTAGCAAGGATTTTGATCCTAGTTTATAAAAGAGCATAGTTGGGAGCCTTATGTATTTGACTGCAACTAGGCCGAACATAATGCATGCTGTTAGTTTGATTTCCAGATTCATGGAAAAGCCAAAGGATGCACATTGGCAGGCAGCGAAAAAGAATTCTGAGGTATGTTAAAGGTACTAAAAGCTTTGGTATTTTTTATATTGCTTCAGAATGTTCAGATTTAGTTGGATACACTGATAGTGATTGGGCTGGAAGTGGTGATGATCGGAAGAGTACTTCTGGTTATGTTTTTCACATGGGTTCAGAAGCCATTTCATGGGCTTCTAAGAAATACCCCATCGTAGCATTGTCTACAGCAGAAGCGGAATATGTGGTAGCTACAACAGCAGCATGTCAAGCGGTTTGGATGAGAAAATTGTTGAGAAGTTTATGCCAAGAATAGGTAAAAGGGACAGTAATTTATTGTGACAATAGCTCAGCTATTGCATTGTCTAAAAATTCAGTTTTTCATAAAAGGACAAAGCACATTGACACCAAGTTTCACTTCATACGTGAATTGGTTAACAATGGTGAAATAGTTTTACAGCATTGCAGAACAGAGGATCAATTCGCAGATATCCTCACAAAGCCACTTGTGCAGAAAAGCTTTGAACATTTCAGGAAATGCCTGGGTATGCAGAAAAACCCAGCAGTTGAAATTAAGGGAGAGTGTTGGAAATCAATTCCAATTGCTGAAGTCAATCAACAGTAATTGCAGATGTGAAAGATTTGCAGCACATTGAAGCCTAGGCAAAGGCGGTTGCTGCAGTATTAATATAATTGCAAAAGGATTGGAAAGCTCTATAGGTGCAGTACAGAATAGATGGGATTTGATCCCTTTGATATTTCATAAGGCAGTAGCCGTTTTTAAAACAACAGAGTTTAATGCTAAGGACTCAAAGTCTCGCCAGCAGGTAGAGCTTTGATTACAGATTGGAACAGGCTTTAAAGCCTTACCAATAAAAATCGGCGGAGTAATGGAAGAGACGGTAATGGCAAGATATTTCAGCAAAGTGTCTTGTTGATGTGGCGAGTTCCGCAAGCGGAACGAACAAACAGATATCACAGCCCTTTTGTTTGGGCCAATGGGATCATACAAATCGCATGTATTATAAACAATCGCCCTCCCACCATAGCCGAGGTCCGTGGGTCTACAAGACCACGCGGCAGTCAACAATACAATCGCAACACGACAATCAGGAGTGTTTTGTTCATGCCCCCGATTGCACTATCTACTGGCGGACCCGACCATGTATTATATGGCAGAGTTTATATGTGTCCATCGCATCCGTCTCCCAATCAAAGATCGGAACTTGTTTGTTTTATGGCCCGATCGCATATGTTAAAGCCCGGACCCGATGGACTTTACCACAACGCATTTAATTGATTAATCACATCCGCGATTCCAATCGAAATCGGAAGTTCGGCTGGTTATGAGACTTGTTTGAAAGTTCTGGACCCGACGAGTTTTATATGGCGGAATTAACAATGGCCATCGCATCCGATAGTCAATCGCAATCGGAGTTTTAAAAGGGGTCGCGCGTTATGTTAAGACCGGACCCGATGTTTTAATATGTTTTGTTTTATATTATAATATATGCGACACATATATAATGTAAAGGCCCGAAAGCCTGTTTAGCAATGTTATTATTCTGTTTATGCACAACAATGCGTTAAAAAAAAAAAAAACAGAGCGTTTTATTTTGAGGCAGAGCGTGGATTTAAAATACACAGCAGCGTATTTATCTAAAGAGACAGAGTGTTTTGTTTGAGAGACAGAAAGTTTTTTTGTGAACTGTGTCTGAAGCAGTCGCATATATTGTAAATCCCTTTGTGAGAGAAAAAACTTGTAACAGGAAATATTTTTTTTTGAGTTGAAACTCTGTTTCTTGTGAGTGAATTTTTAATTTCTCGCTACTATACCATACTATGAATTTTCAGAACCATACTATGAATTTTCAGATGATCGCATCCCGCAGCAAGATCAGACAGAATGTGTACTAACGCCGATAAATACCCTGTAGGGAATATCAGCAATTCGCTCTCTGAGAGACCGAGGACATCCACAATCCTGGCAACTTCTTTAGATACTTCCTTGGCATCTTCATACAAATAGTAGTACTCACGGCAGAGAATAAATAGCCTCTCATCTACTATTTGTAACAAGTCTAAGTATCCTCTGATCAAAGAAAATAGCTCCCTATTTTCGTTACTGTACTGGCAATATAGACGGACAAGATTAAATCTCTGCCATAAGACCTTCCAATATGGGTGGAGAGTTGCGTTTATATAATCCGCGTTTACTAGACATTGATAATCTAAGATCAATTGATTCAACAGATTTTTCATCTCTGTTTTGCTCAGGATTTGAGTATAGTCGGGAATGACCTCTAGCCTCTCTAGCGTTGGGGTTGGGGTTGTGTTGTGGGCTATGTATTGTTGCAGGTGTTGCCTGAGCTGAGACTGGGGAATTGCATGGGTAATATGGAAGGGCTGGCGGGTGAATGGGTTAAGGGCATCATGCTTGGCATCCCAAATAGTCTCCAACGTCCTGCGGTTGTAAAGCACCTGAGCAGGGTCCTCTGTAAGGGGCAGACGAATTGGATCATAAGCAAATTCTTGAACCAATACATCAACATACTCTTCGGAGATACAATTACTCTCGGAATCCATTTTGGAACTTGCTTGAGCGATACTGTTTGTGATTTTTCCTCCTTGAAACTATCTTCAATACACAATATAGGGTGCCGTAGTGCTTGATAACTCGAACTTACCAATGAAGAACAAAACTGTCATGGGTGTTATAAATAAGGAATGGTCAATATTAGTCCCTCCATAGACCCAGATGGACCCAAATAAATTCAGAGGAATGGGTAAAATTCAAAAGAAGCATCGAGTTTCAGCGACAAACAAAACATTTATTTACGTAACTTTTATGAAACTGATAAAACCTACAAGCAGATACACTAATGAAAGCAACTGAAAACGTATGGGTGTTATACACAATTTGCAATTATTAAATAGGTTTTATAATAGATTAATAGTTTTAAAATTAATTACTTCAATTTTTTTTTTGAATTTGCGTGCATTTTCTAAAAATATCTATATTAATATCGTTTCAAAATAAACTTCAAAAATAAACTAATACTGGCACTGAAAATATAAATATTTTGAATTTACATAGTTTTTTTAAAAATATTTCCACTAACAGTTTAAAGATAATTTTTTTAAACTATCTTGAAAAATTATACTTTATATTAATTTTTAATATAAAGGCAAGTGAATTTTGAATAAAAGTCAAAAGAAACATCTCAAATATCTACTGAAAATCTAAATAGTTAGAACTTACGCTACGTCTTAAAAAAAACATTTCCACTAACAGTTTAAAGATAATTTTTAAAAAATAGCTTGAAAAATTATACTTAATATAAAGCCAGTAAAAAAGACATCTCAAATATCTAAATTAATAAATTTCTAAAAATGACTAGCACTGAAAAACAAAATATTTACAATTTACACGACTTTAAAAAAATACTTCCTCAAACAGTGTAAAAATAAAATTTGAAAAACTGAACATTTATAATTTACTTATCTGTTTTAAAATATTTCTACTATCGCTCCCTAAAAATACATTTTTAAATAACTTGTATAGAAATATTAACTCTCTAAATAATTCAGTTAACATGCAAGATATTTTTTTAATATAAACCCTCTTAAGGGCCAGTGAAATATAACTAAAAATCAGAGGTTTTTTTAAACATAAATACCATAGAATTCAATGAAATTAACATGATGGATAAATGTCAAAAGAAATATTTAATTTAGAGGTATATTTTTTTGTATTGAATTGATGAAGAAATGGAGAACATATCTTTACATAATATTTATCTTAATGAAATTAGTTTACGGTGTTTTGGATAGACCGTGTGCTATGTTAAGACACTCTTTGATGTAAAGTCAAGGGTTCAAATCCTCACCCCATCTAGGTGATATATTGGATATGATGAAGATGTAGTCCTGCCAAACTTAATATATATAAGTTAAATCAATGTAAATATTTAAACATTTATGTTATTAAAAATTAATATTTAATAATACAAAATATATTTATAGATAAATTTTTATTTTTTAATTCTTTAAATATTTCAGTTAACACTAAAGAGATTTTTTAATATAAACCCTATGAAGCCAAGTGAAATATAAACTAGCAATTGCACAAGATGTTGCAAAGGAAACATGTAAGACATAAATTCAAGAAGAATCATAACATATAGAAGTTAATATAAAAATTAATAAACAAATGTCATTCAAAGCTAGAATATTAAGTGAAATGAATTACATTATGAGAAATGTATAGATTGTATAACCTTTCCGACATAGCTACTCTTCAAAGATTATCTTTTAAGTTCCAATAGAAAATATTTGATCAAAAGGATGCTCTTTTTCAATATTGAATTGTCTCACTTGATTAAAAGTTTATGGTCTTTTACCACTTTCTCTTAAGGTGATTGGATTAGTCTTTGCTTGTCCTTGGTTAACTTCTTTTAGGCATTTGGACTAGTTTGTGACACAAGAAGTTTATATTCAAAGTTTTTTTTTCTTCTAAAATGACAAATTCAAAATTTACATTGTTTTATAGGAGAGAAGTGGACCTTTTGTTGAGCATTGATTAAATAATTCTTTTAGCTCACATATCAAATTTAATTCACTATTCAGAGGAACAATGATGAAATATTATCGTAGTAGCCATGATCTTTCCGTTATTCATCATGATATTCCATGACACTTGGCTATGTATTTGACTAAGAAAGAGACTATAAATAAATGAAAAAGGATTTTGATGCCTCATAAAGCATACTTTATTCCCAAAAAGTGGAAAAAGGTTGTGAATTATACATTTCATATTGAGAGTGTTTCCTTCTGTAGAAATTATACAACAAGCATGTATATCTTGGATTCACCCCATCTAACAATGTGCTAAAGTTAAATACTGAATCACTTCTACAAATCTTTTGCGGAATTAAAAACACAACCGTTAATCACATGAACATGAAGAAAGATAAATCACATACAATGTAGATAATTTCTCAGGGAAAGCTTACAGCTAAAAACCCCACTATCTTCTATTGTATATTAAGCATGGATCATGAAACAATTACATACAAAATTCTTCTCACAAGAGCCCTTAATACATCAGCTAATTGTCTCACACTGTCATATAAAAATTGGCAAATTACTTAGCCAATTTACTGCCTCCAAACAGCCTGCCTTGCTTGCGCAATCCCTGCTGAATGCAATCTCTGAATTGATGCAATTCTGTCTTCCTTGACTACGCAAGTATCATTGGCATATCCAATGAGTGTTTGCCTGCATGTGTGCAAGCAGATAATCCTACAACTGATATTCAACCTCCCTTTCACCTAGAACTCAACTAGGTCTCCACTGGATCTGACATGCATGCAACTAATAATAGTAAATCCTCAGTTGCATGTGAGATCACTGATTGTGAATTAATTAATATTTAATTCACTAGATATCTAACTAGTGTATCTTCAATTACAACTAACACAACTGAATTTAACTCACTTAACTGAATTAAAATGTTTACAACTTGCACCAACTCATGCACCACAACACTTCGAACTCTGTTACAACTAGAATTACTCTGCATGTCCCACCAACCAACCTGTAACTCAAAATTCACTAGCTAACTGAATTTTCCACTTCAGTTAACTATTTCAAGCCCACATTGAGAATATATTACAGTTTAGTGTCCATCTAAATTAAGGGATAATAAAAATAGACATGCACCCAAAAATAGCCCTGTAGGCCCCACCCTAGTGTAGGTGCTTAATGTACTAGTGTGGGTGCTGAATATTTTTGTTGAATCTCAACACTCCCTCTCAACAAGAAAGATAATATCCTTCACCCTTAACCTGTCTCTATGGTATTCGAATTTTCTTCTGGTGATCGCCTTCGTTAGAATATCTGCATCTTGATCTTCTGTGGGAATGTACTGAAGCAACATGATCCTTCTCTCCACACAATATCTAAGATGATGGTACCAAATATCTATATTCTTGGACATATCATAAAACACAAGATTAATCGAGAGTTTAATGCAACTCTGATTATCACAATGAATCACTGTTGGATCCATCTGAGAACTAAACAAACGAACCAAGATATTTATCATCTAGATAGCCTCACATGTAGCTTGACTTGATGCCGTGTATTATGCCAAAGATCATTGTTTCCTGCTATACCAGGAAACTATTGTTGATCCAATGCTAAAGATCCCCCATGATGTGCTCTTTCTGTGCAATGGGCTTCCAGCCCAATCTACATCCGTGAAGCCATGCAACTTCACTCCATCTGTCCTTCTGTACCATAGACCATGCTCTGATGTGCCCCTCAGGTATCTCAAGACATGCTTCCCCGCCTTCCAAAAGAGCTTGGTAGGCTTAACCATAGCTTGACTCAGCTAGGTTAACTGCATAGCAAATTTCTGGTCTTGTGTTCACTAGAAACATTAGTGAACCCACTAACTATCGATAGATAGTAGCATCCACTACCTCTCCTGAAGTAGCATCCTCTTTCCTCCAGTTTCCTGGAAGAGGAGTATCCATGGGTTTGCAACTCTCCATGTTAATCTTACCCAGTATATCCTTTTCATACTTGTCTTGAGACACAAAAAGTTCACCATCATGCTGCCATATTTCCAATCCAAGGAAATAATGAAGGAGGCCCATATCCTTCATTTCAAACTCCCTTGCAAGATCCTCCTTACATGAGTGTCTCAGCTACTCATCACTAGTAAAAATTAGATCATCAACATAAAAAACAATGATTAATAGCTTACCCTCAACCACAATCTGGTATAGGTTTGCATCTGCTTCACTTTTGGTGAAGCTTAGTTCGATGAAATAGATGTCTATCTGAGTGTACCAAGCACGAAGTGCTTGCTTCAACCCATACAACACTCTTTTGAGCCTGCACACATGTGACTCACTGTTGAATATATCAAAACCTTCACACAGCTCTATGTACACCTCTTCCTCAATGATACCATTGAGAAACACAGTTTTCACATCAATTTGATGAATGCACCAGCCCATCTACGCTGAGAGTGCAAGGATGGATCTTCTAGAAGAGTACCTTGTGATAGCAGCAAAAGTATCGTCATAATCTATCCCCTCGATCTGTGAGAAGCCCTGGGCCACAAATCTAGCCTTGTATTTCTCTACACTCCCATCAGTAGCTTGCTTTACCTTGTAGATCCATCTCAAACCTACCACTGATTTGTCAACCGGTCTTGGGACTATTTCCCATGGCTTGTTTTTGACAATGGAGTCATATTCCTCCACCATTGAATCAACCCATGTAGGCTGCTGCATTGTTTCCTGAAAGGAAGATGGTTCGGTCACAATAAATTTGTTCATAAGAGCCATGTATCCAGTAAATTGGTCAAGAGGTTGTCTTTGTGTGCACTGTGAAGTAGGGGCTCCTACATTCTTTGCAACATCAAGTCTCAGCCTATCAGCTTCCATGGTGCGCCTTCTACCATTTCTAATGGATGGCTCTACCTGAGTGATTTCCTCCACTCCATGAACCTCCTCATGTGGCTGATCCACATCTTGAGACTCATATTTTGGAACCAGCAGTTCCTCCTCTACATGCAAGTCCATCTCCCTCTCAAGGGACAACTGCATGACTTTCACCTCATCAAATTTTATATCCTGTCACACAACAACCATTCTATTGTTTGGAAAATATAAATGATAATTATGGGGTGTTTCTGTATACCCCAGAAAATCCTCAACCTCAGCAGTTAGTTCCAGCTTCTTCCTGGTGTCCTTGGTCACATGCACATAAACAAATGAGCCAAAAATCTTAAAGTTTGAAACATCAGGTTTCTTACCAGTGAAAGCCTCTTCAGGTGTACTCATGCTAAGTACTGTATGAGGACAACAATTTTTCACATAAAATACAGTGTTGCAAGATTCTGCCCACAAATGCATTGGTAAGCATTGATCATGCAACATCCCTCATGCTACACCCACGATCGTTCTGTTCTTCCTCTTCGCGACCCCATTCTGCTGTGGGTTATGAGGCACTATGAGTTCTCTTAGAATTCCTTCTTTGCTGCAGAAGTTATTGAATTCATTAGAGATGTATTCTCCACTATTATCGCTCCTAAGAGCCTTCACTTTCTTTGCCAAATCTTTCTCCACCAATGCCTTAAACTCATAGAACTTAGAGAATGTCTGATCTTTCTTCTACATGAAGAAGATCCATCATTTATGAGAAAATTCATCAACAAAGATTACATAGTACTTATGTTTTTTTGTTGAAGCAACCAAGAATGGTCCACACACATCTGTGTGAAATCTCTCAAGCATCCACAAATCTCAGTTCTCCTTCTCATGAAAGGTGGACTTTACATACTTCCCCATGGTGCAACCCTTGCACTAATATAACTGAGCAAGTGTTCCCATTGGAAGTCCAGTAGATATTTTCTGCATTACTTTCAAGGCTCCATGATGAAGATGGCCCAATTTCCTTTGCCATAATTCCCACTCATCCCAACGCACCACTTTTTCCGCTTTGGCCATCATGGCAGCACAACCATCTACCTACAAATTGTACAGATTCTTAGTTTGAATCACTATCTGCTTGGCTTGACCCATTGTTTTATGTCGTAGGAAAGCTTTTCCATCACTAAAAACAATGCCATAGCCTCTGTCCTCCAACATTGTGACTGAGACCAAATTTTTCTTCAGACCTGGTACATGCATTACATATTTTAATTGAAATGGTTTACCTGAATCCCTTTGAAAAGTAATGGTACCAATCCCAGTAGCACTACACCGTCCATCGTCACCCACATCAATATGCATCTAGAGATCTTTCTCCTCCAAGTCACTGCAAAGTTTCTTATCTCCCATCATGTGAAAGGAAGCGACACTATCCAAATACCACACAGATCCCAATGCACTTGACACCATGCATGTGATCAATGAGAAGTCAAGCTCAAATTGCGAGGCAAGGGCCTCACTAGTTGCAGATCTAACAGCCTTCTTGTTCTTCTTATTTTATTGACATTTAGTAGAAAGATGCCCATTTTCGTGACAGTGAAAACATTTCACCTTGGACATGTCTTGCTTCTTGCCTTTGGACTCAGATTTTGAAGGAAAATTCTTCCCTTTCCACTTCCTTACCTTGGTAGTCAAAGAATAATCCTCTTCATCCTCATTCTTAGATGAATATCCATCTTTGGTGTTCCGTCTAAACTCCTCCTGCACCAAATCTGACCACAGTCGTTCCCAATTTCCAACTCTTAGGAAGTCCTAGCAGATCCTAGCTCACCAAATCTTCATCAGCGACTATTATTCCCATACTCCACAGTTCATCCCGACATTGGACAAAATTTCTGAGATATTTTGGAATGGTGGTGCCCTTTTCCATCTTGATATTCTTGAGTTTATCTTTGAGTGCCAATTTCCTATGGTCGTTGCTGCTTTGGAATATATATTTCAAATACTTCCACATAGCATATTCTGTTTCTTTCCCTTGGAGCCTTGAGACAATGTGGTATCGTACTCCCTCCAACAGGATCTTCCTCGCCTTTGACGCTTTATTTTACCATGCCTCAAGATTGGCAACATTTGCAACATCTGGCTTAGGAACATATTTTTCAATGAATTCCTTCAATCCATTGTCTTCGAGTACTGCCTCCATCCTGTCCTTCAAAGCAATGTATTTCGAGCTTCCCTCGAGTGCATACTCTAACCTCAAGCCATTGAAAGCCATTTCAATTGTTGGTACTATTTTATTACTATCCTTTTCTTCTAAAAATCCATCATTTACCTATCATTTTCCTCCATAAACTTCCCATAAGTCCATTGAAATTGATAAATGAAGCATTATAGTTTTTATTTTGCATTAAATTTAATTTATGAGTTTTTATGTTAAAATTTGGAATTTTTCAACAAAATTACGGGATGTAGTGACTTCCTGTAATCAGTTTATGTTGTGACATGTGGCATGGAAGGAAAATCGAAATAGAAGGCATGGACATGATCTAGGATGTACATACATGGTGGAAAATCTATTTAGCATCGAATTTGGAGTTCCTGAATATATGGTCAAAGACGGTCAAACTCAGCCTCTTCAGCAGAAAAATCAGAAGCCATAATGATGTACTTGATCTTTTGCTTGAAATTAGGAATTCTAAAACTGATTCGAACTATGTTGGAATTAGTTAGGATGAAGAAGGAACGAATATCGCCTTCTAGTTGTAAATTTTAATAAATAGGAGGATTTTGATTCGAAAGGTTAGCTAGTAAAAACGTTGAAGAAATCGGACTTAACACTGTAAAAACGTATTCCAGCACTCAATTTTGAATGTAATCATTTCCAAAATTTAATGAAAGGCAGAATTTCATCAATCACAGTGTTTACGAGTTAAATTTTTATCATTTGAAGTTATTAAAGTGTGCCATCAGAGCGTGGAAGGGCCCTACGTAAAGATTGGTACACTTTCTTTTACGTTTTATGTTTCATAGAGTTTAGTTTTCAGATCTGAACAATGTATTTCATTGCATTGCTTGTGAGTTCATTCATTTAATTAAAAGTTCTTGAGATTATTGTTATTTTATGGTTCATAGCAATAGCTTGAAGATTCGATTGCAGAATTATTGAAACAGTCCTTGTAAAAGGTGTAATCGAGCATTGGATTTCAAAATATCTCTATGAACTCTGTTTGTTTTTATGAATTTAATTTCTAGAATGTTTAGTGTGTTATCTTAAAGGAGTTTTTGTGAAACATATCCTCGTAAGAGGATTGAAAAGCTCAGATTAGTAACACTCTGTTTTGTTTTTTTAAGATCAGTAGATTAAATTTGATAATATAAGTGTTTAAATTGTGAAAAGGAAACATATTTTAGCCTCTTGTAAAGGAGTACTGGAGCCTATCACAATTAGTCATTTATTTAAACATATAGAACAGAACCTTTTAGGTCTAAAAATATTAGATGTGCCTCTAAGACTACCTACCTTGGTTGACATTAAATTGAGTCTAATCTAGAATCCTAGATTGGTCTTTACATTTTGGCGCCGTTGCCGGGGAGGCGCAACTAGAGGAGTTCTAAAAAAGAAAAAACTCAAAACAAACAAAAACAAACAAAAACATAGATTTACTTTTAATTTTAGAAGTCATGTTTACATATGTCTAGACCTAGAGATGATAAAGGCAGATTCATAAAAACCCCCCATCCAAGAACTAACCCACCATTAGGAGCAAACCCTTTAGAAAGAATTGAACACACAACACCATCTGGGAAAGTCACTGTACAAGAACTAGAGGATAAACAAAAATCAGTCCAAAGACTTACACTTATAGAGAGACAAATTCTATTGGCATACGAAGCAAAGAAGAAACACCTTCCTGAATCCTCTACAACAAGAGAAGGCATCAAAACAACTCAACAATCTCTCCTTGAACCTACTGTTATTGAACAAATTCAATTAGGAGAAAAACCAACACACCAACTTCTCTTTGAAACAAGTGACACTGAACAAGAACTTAAAAAAACAAAGGAACCTATCAAAATGGCTGAGGAAGGAGGAGGATCAGCAAGAGGACCCACTCCTGAACAACTTAGAGAATATGAGAGACAGTAGGAGGAAAGAAGAAGACAACGAGAAATTGAACTGAAACAAAAACAAGATCAATATCAAAGAGAGGAGGAAGAGTCAACCTTTAAATTTCCTATTCAAGAACCAGGAGAAAATCATGATGAGGAAATAAAAATGAAAAACATACCTCCATCTGTGTTACCAAATTTTTATGGTATGGCATCAGAAGATCCAGATTCATTCTTGTTTGAGTTTGACATAGTATGCCGAACATATGGTTACACAGATGATGCCCATAGGCTTAGACTCTTCCTAGCAACATTAAAGGCATCAACATTAAGATGGTTCATGGGACTTGGTGAACATGCAATAACTGATTGGGATGGCATGCGAAAAATATTCCTAAAGAAATACCAACCTTACTGTAGATCAAAATATTCTAAAGATGATATCTTCAGAATGAATCAACAGGAGGATGAAAGTTTAGAGGAGTATTTGGAACGATTTGTCTACAATTTACAAAACTCAAAACATAGAACCATGTCTCTTGATCTGATTCGAACAATATTTTTGAAGGGCATTCGAGAGGAATACTTAGATGATCTTAATTTGATGGGAAAAGGTGATATTTCCACCTTACCTTTTGATGAAATTGCTGACTTATGTGAAAAGTATTCCAGGAGCAAAGCTAGAAATGGAAAAAGGGCCATATCATCCAAAGCCACAAAATTTGCTTCAGCTAGTGTCACAAGGGCTGAAATAGGAAATTTATTAGAAGAATTCAAAACAGACCTATTAAGCACCTTAGGAAATCAAATTGACACTCTGAAAGCAAAGAAAAGACAAGAAGAAGAAGATCAATTAATGGATGTCTTTTGTCCAAAATGCCAGAAGAAACATGCTTTGAAAGATTGTCCTTTAGAAAACATTCAAGTGTGTGCCTTTTGTACTAAAAACCATGATATATTTCATTGTTCTAAAATAAATATTTTGCAGAATTGTAACATGGAAGCCAATGCAGATTTGGAGAATGTGTATTTCATGGGTGCCAAAAGACCATGGCAGCCAAGACCTCCACCTCCAAGTATGTTTCCAAATCAGAATTTGCAATTTCCTGCACAAGATCAAATGTATGTTCAGAATTCTTGGAATGTACCCATGCCATGGCAACACCAAAATTACTCACAACAACAATGGAAACCATTTCAGCAATACCCATCATATCCTCAACCATACTCATCATATCCTCAACCATATCAATAGTATAATCAGCCATATCAGCAGTATCCTCAAACATATCAGCAATATCCTCAGCAGCAAGTTGTTCATCCACCCCAAAACATTCAACAAACATTGCCTGCTCCTCCACCAATAAATCCACCCCAATTACAACTTCCATCTAACCAACCTCCTAGACCCACTCAGATTCCTGCTCAACTTGTACCAAATCCAAATAATAGAGCAGAAACACCGGCTTACAGTGTAGATGAGGGACCATAATATCCCACATTACCTTTACAAAATATTGAGTTGAGGTCTGGTAAGGTACTTCAAAAAGAACTTCCCATAGCTGAGAAACAAGAGGAAAACAAAAACAATGAAAATGAAACACCAAATCAAAAGAAACAAAATGAAGACATCAAAAATAAACAAATCCAACCAATGCAGCCACCACCTTTTCCTGAAAGATTGATCCAACCAAAACTTCCCATATCTTTACCACAGTTTGATGCTTTAGATGAGCTGAAGAATGTCTATATAAAAATTCCACTACTCCAAGCCATAAAAGACATTCCTATATATACTAAAGCAATTAAAGAGTTATGCCTCAAGAAGCCCACAAGAAAGAGACTTGATCCACAAACAATTCACGTTATTGGGCACCTAGCTGGCCTTATGTCAAACACCATTTCAATGGAAAAGTATGTTGATCCTAGCATTCCCAGAGTCACTACAATCATCAACAACATATCTATTCCAAATACTTTAATTGACTTAGGGGCAGCAATAAATGTGATGACTCTTGACACAATGAAAACACTCCAACTGAGAAACTTGCAATACACACCAATTGTTTTAGAACTAGCTGATAGGTCTAAAGTGATTCCTGAAGGAATTTTGGAGGATATAATTGTTTCACTGGACTCTTGGGAGTATCCAGTGGACTTTTTAGTTCTTCAACCAAAATATAATTTAGGAGGTCACCCTATCATTCTTGGTAGACCATGGTTAGCAACTGCTGATGCATTCATAGGGTGTCGATCAGGTAATATGATCATTTCACGAGGAATTGAAAGGAAGCAACTCACTCTTTACCCATCAGCACAAACACCAGCAGTAGCAAACAACTTATGGCTTGATGATAAATACAATGATAAGGAAGAAGTTCAATCTGTGTTTAGCATCAATCAGATTTATGATTTTCATGAAGATAATAATAATGATTTGATAGAATTGTTCCTTTCTGAACCTGAAATGTCTGAATAAATAAGAAATGAACAATACCATGCAGCAGATGAATTTTTGGCACAAAATTTTCAAGAAATATGCACACTCCATTCTTTGCAATCATCATTTGAAAAAAAAATTCCCATTCAATCTATCACAAACACTCAGAGTAAGACTATAGAGATTAATTCGGGAAAAACATTGAATATTAGCACTCACCTAGACTTATCTCAGGAAGACAAATTGATTCAATTATTGAGAAAGTATCAGCAAGAATTTGCTTGGGACTACACCGATATGCACGGAATCCACCCTGAAACATGCACTCACCATATTTACACAAATAATAACATAAAACCAGTGAGGCAACCATAGAGAAGAATGAATCCCATTCTTCAAGATATTGTTAGAGAGGAATTGCAAAAACTATTGAAAGTTAATTTTATATATCCAATCTCTGACAGTCAGTGGGTATCACCATTGGTAGTAGTGCCCAAGAAAAATGGCAAGTGGAGGATTTGTGTTGATTATAGACAATTGAACAAAGCAACCCTCAAAGATTATTTTCCACTACCATTCATTGACCAAGTGCTAGACACTTTAGCTAGGAAATCATCATTCTCTTTTCTTGATGGTTTCAGTGGCTATAACCAGATCAGGATAGCCTTAGAGGACCAGGATAAGACCACTTTTACTTGTCCCTGGGGCACTTATGCCTATAATGGTTTACCATTTGGACTTTGTAACACTCTAGCTACATTTCAGAGAGCTATTTTAGCTATTTTTGCTGATTTAGTTCATGAATGTGTTGAAGTTTATATGGATGATTTTTCGGTCTATGGTAATTCATTTGAGCATTCATTAGAAAATCTTGAAAAGGTTTTGAAGAGATGTATTGAAGCTAATCTGTCCTTGAGCAATGAAAAGTGTTTTATGATGCTAGATGAAGGGATAGTATTGGGTCACTATATTTCTTCTCAAGGCATTAAAGTTGATCCATCAAAGATCCAGATCATTGTCAATTTGCCAATTCCGAAGACGCAAAAAGAGGTAAGAAGTTTTCTTGGGTATGCAAGCTATTATAGACGATTTGTTGAACATTTTAGAAAAATAGCTCTACCTCTGTTTAAAATTTTAGCAAAAGATACACCTTTCAACTGGAATGAAGATTGTCAGAAAGCTTTTGAAACACTCAAAGAAAAACTATCAACCACACCAGTCTTAAAAGGACCTAACTGGAGTCTACCATTTCACATCTTTTCAGATGCATCTGATACTGCAGTAGGTGCTTCTTTAGGCCAAAAGAAAGAGTCTTTCAATTATGCTATCTATTTTATCAGCAAAAATCTAACACCTGCAGAATTAAATTACACAGCCACTGAAAAAGAAATGTTGGCAATCATACATGCTGTAAATAAATTCCGACACTATATCACTGGTTATGAGGTTTTTGTACATACTGACCATTCAGCCATTAAATATTTAATGAATAAACCAATCACTAATGGCAGAGTTACCAGATGGCTGTTATTACTACAGGAATTTAATATTACAGTGTTAGATAGGCCAGGTAAGGAGAATCAGGTGGCAGCTTTTCTTTCTAGACTGCAGAACTCAGGTGAGATTGTTCCGGTTGAAGATTCTTTTCCAGATGAAAATCTATTTGCAATTTCAGTAGTAGATCCATGGTATGCTGACTTAGCCAATTATTTGTCCACAGGAAAGACACCTCCACATTTTACTACAAAGGAGAAGAAGAGGCTGATCAAACAAAGTGCTAGATATTCATGGATCAATGGAGATTTATTTTACATCGGTTATGATATGATTATTAGAAGATGTGTAAGAAATGATGAAATAATTGATATTTTAAAATCTTGTCATGACGAACCGTGTGGTGGGAATTTTGCAGCCAAGAGGACAGCATTCAAGATTCTCAGCCTTGGCTACTACTGGCCATCTATTTTTAAGGATTCCAAGAGGTATGTGAAGAGTTGTGACAGTTGTCAAAGAATGGGCAGACCCACAGCTTCAGATGAAATGCCACTTCAGCCCCAAGTACATTTAGAGCCATTTGAGAAATGGGCTCTAGATTTTGTAGGTCCCATCCATCCACCATCAAAGGGCAAAAAGTACATCCTAGTATGTACTGATTATGTGACAAAATGGGCTGAAGCAAAAGCATTAGTCCGAGCAACATAGAAAACAATGGTAAACTTCCTCTTTGAAGAAATTTTTGTAAGGTATGGAGTACCTAGGGAGATAGTCACAGATCAGGGTACTCAGTTCACTTCAAAGTTAGTTCAAGATATCACAGAAAAATATAAGATCAAGCATAGAAAAAGCACACCTTACCATCCATAGGCCAATGGCCAAGTGGAATCAACAAATAAAACTTTGGAGGGGATTATCACTAAAACAGTATCAATGAACAGAAAGAATTGGGAAGAAAAACTCAAAGATGAACTGTGGGCTTACAGGATTACGTGGAAAGACACTACTGGATTTACACCATATCAGTTGGTGTACAGAAAAGAGGTACTGCTTCCTATCGAATTTCAAATACATACTTATAAGATGGCTACAGATTTAGGAATTGATCTCAATGAAGCACAAAAGGAGAGAATTATGCAATTAAACCAGTTAGATGAGATGAGACAGCAAGCAGAAGAAAGAGCAATCCTAATGCAGAGATAGAGGAAGCAGTGGCATGATGCACACATTAAGAAGAAGCAGTTTAAAGAAGGAGACTGGGCTTTACTCTTTGACTCTAAATTCAGAGACCATAAAGCCAAATTTACAACACATTGGATGGGCCCATATGAAATAGTTGAAGCATATGACAATGGATCGGTCAAACTTACAACAATTGATGGAGAAGGCAAGACCTTTACTGTCAATGGTCACAGGCTGAAACTCTATCATAAGCCCATAAGCAACGAAGATTTTATTGAAACAGTATCTCAGCAAAAGAAGGTTGAGATATCACAGCCTTCAGCTGTGATATCTCTACCTTAGTCATTTCAATTTCTTTAAAAAAAAATAAAAATATAAAAATAAAAAATAAATAAAAAATAAAAAATAAATAATGGTTTAGATGTGAAAACCAGACTCTGGCACACTCTAAACCCGAATTCTTACTTGAAAACCAATCATTTGGCTGGTATGAATTCTTTGTTCTACTTGTTTATTGTTTTTCATCAATTCAATAATGACTTGAGGACAAGTCAAACACTTAGTGGGGGAGAAGAATTAGTGGTTTTTCTCTTTGGTAGAAGAATCAGTGATTTTTCATCTCCTCATTTTTAAATCTTCAAGGAATCTGTGTCAGTTATTCAGTATTTCAATTCAGTTGTTCAGTATTTCAATAAAGAGCTACTTTTGTTCTAGTTAGAGGGACCTGTTTAAGCAATAAGATTTGCAGTGGGACCTGTTCAGAAGACTATGTCAACATTATCAATATCAGAAGGACATGTTAAGGACTGCATTAAAGATACATCATCAATAAAGGCTACTTCAAAGGGACCTGTTCTACTTCAAAAAAAGAGACATCATCAACAAAGGCTACTTCAGAGGGACCTGCTCTACTTCAACAAAAGATACATCATCAACAAAGACTACTTCAGAGGGACCTGTTCTATTGCAACAAAATTTTCAAAGGTTGTTTATTACCAGAATTCGAAGGCTACATCAACAACAAGGATAAAAGAAGCTGCATAAAGATGATTCTTCAGATTTTAAAGGAACCTGTTATACTCATTTCAAAGGAACCTGTTTTGAAAAATGAAGATCAGTCATACCTATACAAATAGATAAGTCACACCCGTGCAAGCCAAATTAGCATTCTGTCAGTCAACAAGTGTAAAGTATTGTTGAAATTTTCATTTTTAACATTTAAAATTCTTAAATTATTTTAGTGTTCAAAAATGATAATTATTATTGCTTGATTATCAATTTCAAAAATCCCTATATCCATAACCTTTGTTTCCTATTCCTTATGCCTATTTCTAAATGACCATTTCCATTTATACCTTAGCCTATTATTCTATTTCCTATTTCCATTCATACCTTAGCCTATTATTATATTTCCTATTCCCATTCATACTTTAGCCTATTATTCTATTTCCTATTCCCATTCATACTTTAGTCTATTCCTTATTTCCTATCCCTATTACGCTCTTCAAAATTGCTCTTCAAAAACTCATCATTTTTAGATATGCCCTCTGTCAATAAAGGTACCAACAAGGAAGTGGTCTGAATGGAAACTCAATGAAGAGTCAGCTCAATAGTAAGACATTTGTAAAATGCATGATTACATTTCATTTCAACTGATGGAGTTATAAAAACGATGCTCTGACCCAAATTCGTTTATGGAGTGGAATGTATCCGTTATCATCACACGATTTATATCATGGTTATGCTTTTATAAATTAGCACTACTCCTTTGTTTTCATAATCTAAATGCGCTGTCCGACCCTGCAAACAAACTCATGACCAATTTGAATGCGCTGTCCGACCCTGCAAACAAACTCATGACCTTAAGACTCTGTTCTCTGCGTATTGTATGATACCAAGCAAGTGAAGGTCGATTGTTGAATTTTTAATTTCTCTGAGTTCATAGAGTGGTTAAAGAGTTAATTTTTAGACTCTGAGTTCTTAAGGAGGGCCGAGATAGCAGGCATGGTTCCATTGAAGAAAATATAGCAGACAAGTTATACAAGGGTTTTTCTCTACTTCTGCCCAGAATTTGAAGAATAGCTCAGAGAATTGAGGAGAATTTGAGGAATAGCTCAGGTAATTGAAGAAGGCAACCCAGAATTTGAAGAATAGCTCAGAGAATTGAGGAGAAATTGAGGAACAGCTCAGGAAATTGAAGAAGACAGCTCAGAGAATTGAAGACGTTAACCAGGTCAGTGAAACGCAGGAGAAGAGGTAACCACTTGAAAACCTTGATAGAATTTTTGAGCATAGAAAAAAGGGTTAGAACAGAGAATTTTTTTAAAAAAACAATGACCAACAGAGCGGAGCCCAAAACATTTGATAGACTAAAGTATCATGAAGACTGTGTCAAACTCCTAGAGGAAAAACATTGGTTGCCTTTCCTACAGAAATTTAATGGGAATAATGAAGAGGTTACGAAGCAATTTGCATTTTCCTTCAATGGAGAGAAAGCTCTAGTAGGAAATGTCTCTTTTAGAATTTCAGAAGATATAATAGCACAAACATTGGAAATTAGTTCTGAAGGAGAGAAGTATTTCAAAACAAAGCAATTCAAGGAAAAATCATGGACCCATTTTATGTCTAGGTCAAGGGTTTCTTCAGTTAATTGGAAAAAGGGTGTCCCAAGAAGCTGGTTAGTTCATCCATGGGATGAGATGGTGTACATAATTAAAAAATTCATTACATGTGAAGGACGTTATAGTATAGTATACCTATACCATATAAAACTTCTGTTGCACTTGAAAGGCTAATGTACTATCAATTTGCCCTATTTCCTTTTGCAGAGTCTGACTAAGATGTCGAAGACTATTCAGAAGCACAAAGGTAATGAAGATAGGAGTTGATATCATTTTGGTTTGATTAAAATACTAATTGAATCTGAGTTGCAGAGGAGAGGAAAAACATGGAAAGAATTCTTAATTGATAATCAAATCAAAGATAGAGAAGAAGAACAACAGAAGCAAGGAAGCATGGAATTGATGATTGATGTTGATGAAGAAATCCCTGAGCTTAAATCAAGCAATGTTCCTCAACCGAGCAGTAGTGTAAGGACAAGAAGGCAAAAGCAAGAAGCTGCCAAGAGAATTGAAAAAGATAAAATCTTCACTACCTATAAGAGAAGATCAAGGAGAATGAAAAGGAGTCAAACACAAGATGAGCCACCAGAGCAGAATGCAAGCATACCAATGGAAATTGAAAGTAGTGAGTCAGCACATGAAGCAGAGATGGAAACTAGAAGAAATGAGAAAGAAAAGGGAGAACCAATACCTACAAATAAGAAGCAGAAAAGGTTAGAAAAATAGATTGAAAGGTTGAAAGAGGAATTGATGGAAGAAAACATGTTAGAGAAGGTTATAAAGAAGGAAAATGAAATGTTGAAAGCTCAAAGCAAGAAAATACAGCAGAAAAATGAGAAACTGAAGAAAAATATCAAGGAAATTAAGACTGACCAAACTGAAATAGGTAATTGGGCAATAAAATGTTATACTCAGAAAAAAATTCTCAAAGAAAAATATAAGAAGATAAAACATCAGTCTATAGTTCAGAAGAATGCCCAAGTTCAGAAGAATGTGGATATATTGTTATAGGCAGCAGAGGCACGAGCAGAAACAGAGTTTAAGGGGAGCACATCGGGATTAGCATGAGGACATGCTAAATCATTGAGTTTGGGGGAGATGTTGGCACTATTTTATTACTATCCTTTTCTTCTAAAATCCATCATTTACCTATCATTTTCCTCCATAAACTTCCCATAAGTCCATTGAAATTGATAAATGAAGCATTATAGTTGTTATTTTTCATTAAATTTAATTTATGAGTTTTTATGTTAAAATTTGGAATTTTTCAACAAAATTATGGGATGTAGTGACTTCCTGTAATCAGTTTATGTTGTGACATGTGGCATGGCAGGAAAATCGAAATATAAGGCATGGAAATGATCTAGGATGTACATACATGGTGGAAAATCTATTTAGCATCGAATTTGGAGTTCTTGAATATATGGTCAAAGACGGTCAAACTCAGCCTCTTCAGAAGAAAAATCAGAAGCCATAATGATGTACTTGATCTTTTGCTTGAAATTAGGAATTCTAAAACTGATTCAAACTATGTTGGAATCAGTTAGGATGAAGAAGGAATGAATATATCCTTCTATTTGTAAATTTTAATAAATAGGAGGATTTTGATTAGAAAGGTTAGCTAGTAAAAACGTTGAAGAAATCAGACTTAAGACTGTAAAAGCGTATTCCAGCACTCTGTTTTGAATGTAATCATTTACAGAATTTAATGAAAGGCATAATTTCATCAATCACAGTGTTTACGAGTTAAAGGTTTATCATTTGAAGTTATTAAAGTGTGCCATCAGAGCGTGGAAGGGCCCTACGTAAAGATTGGTACACTTTCTTTTACGTTTTATGTTTCTTAGAGTTTAGTTTTCAGATCTGAACAACGTATTTCATTGCATTGCTTGTGAGTTCATTCATTTAATTAAAAGTTCTTGAGATTATTGTTATTTTATGGTTCATAGCAATAGCTTGAAGATTCGATTGCAGAATTATTGAAACAATCCTTGTAAAAGGTGTAATCGAGCATTGGATTTCAAAATATCTCTATGAACTCTGTTTGTTTTTATGAATTTAATTTCTAGAATTTTTAGTGTGTTATCTTAAAGGAGTTTTTGTGAAACATATCCTCGTAAGAGGATTAAAAAGCTCAGATTAGTAACACTCTTTTTTTTTTTTTAAGATCAGTAGATTAAATTTGATAATATAAGTGTTTAAATTGTGAAAAGGAAACATATTTTAGCCTCTTGTAAAGGAGTACTGGAGCCTGTCACAATTAGACATTTATTTAAACATATAGAACAGAACCTTTTAGGTCTAAAAATATTAGATGTGCCTCTAAGACTACCTACCTTGGTCAACATTAAATTGAGTCTAATCTAGAATCCTAGATTGGTCTTTACATCAATCTTGAATCAACTCTAGCACCATGAAAGTATTTATACAAATTTGAATTCTATCCAGTCACAAACTCAGCTCTGCTTCACTTTTGCAATTTCCTGTGCTCTTATACCATGTAGAAATTATACAACAAGCATGTATATCTTGGATTCACCCAATCTAACAATGTGCTAAAGTTAAATACTGAATCGCTTCTACAAATATTTTGCAGAATTAAAAACACAATCGCTAATCACATGAAAATGAAGAAAGATCAATCACACATGACACAGATAATTTCCCATGAAATATTATATCTAAAAACCCCACTATATTCTATTGTATATTAAGCATGGATCATCAAAAAATTACATACAAAAATATTCTCACAAGATCCCTCAATACATCAGCTAAGTTTCTCACAATGTCATACAAAAATTGGCAAATCACTTAGCCAATTTACTGCTTCCAGACATGTTGACTTGCTTGCACAATCCCTGTTGAATGAAATCCATGAATTGATACAATCCTGCCTTCCTTGATTGCACCAGTATCATTGGCACATCCAATTATTGTTTTCCTACATGTGTGCAAGCAGATAATCCTACAACTGATATTCAACTTCCCTTTCACCTAAAACTCAACTGGGTCTCCACTGGATCTGACGTGCATGCAACTAAAAATAGTAAATCCTTAGTTGCATGTGATATCACTGATTTTGAATTAATTAATATTTAATTCACTAGATCTCTTTGTTGGGTTGAGGGGTCCTGACCCAGGCTCAAAGGTTAAGTTTTTCCAACAAACTCCTATACTATTGGCCCTTTTGGAAATGACCTACTTTCACAGGCCAAGGTCTCACTCGAAGTAGTATGGGAGGGTGCTGGAACCAGGTTTCCACACCTTAGGAGAGAGTAGGTAATTAAGGCAGATCTGTGTTGCAACTATCAGGTTCACACAAAATGAGTCTATTAGCAAGATCTTAACAATATATTCAACACATAACCATAAAAAAGCTACTATCATTAAGAGATCTAATTAGTACATTCGCATCCACGTGCGCATCAGCAATTACCATCACAGAACATTATATTCACAGCTTTTTATTAGATCACAGATACATTTACAGCTCAAATACATGTCAGAGAGGCACTTCAGTAATATACACGATCAATCCAGATATCATAAAGACACTTCAAATATATTCCACATTCATTAGTATCCAAAAACCCAATTACAACCCAACACACTGCCCGCACACACACCCAGTGGGGTCCACACACAACAAGACTGAGGATTTCCGTGCACATAGCTAGCATGAGTCCTTTACCCAAAACAACCCAAACATATCTCAACAATTCGCATGTAGCATCAATATTACTTCTGCCTGCCTACTAGACCCAACTATCTATCTATTTATATCCTCGTAGCCTTTTCTATATGATGGTCCGCAAACCGTGGTTTGCGGACCCTAGTTTTACCCATTACAAAACATTAGGGGCTTTGACCTGCCCCAAAACCCCTACACAAGACCAACTATTACAAAATTATATAAAAAACACAGCTTAGGGAGCCCCATTCCAATAGGCCCCAAACACAATCTTGTGACTCGTCCCAAGTCACAATGGCCATGGGGTTTGAATCTTTTCCTGAAGTTGCTTGATCGCATAAAAAATAGGAGGCAACACTCCTTCCCTCTATGCAGTAGTGTTCTTTGAAATATCTGTTGGGTATGTGTATATTCTTTCCATGACTAGCCCCACGCGTACGTTGCACCGGGCGCAGCAGGGGGGTCACAAGGGAGGAGGCAGCCCCCACTGTTGGGGTCCAGGGCAGTGCCCCAGCGAAAATTGTTTTGGTGTGCAGACCCACTCATAGGTGGACCCACCCAGGTTTTGTGCATGATTTTTCACATGGTTTTGGGGTACGATGGTTTTTGTCCCCTAGTATTTTGTAGATCCAGTCAGGGGAACTACAGTTATGTTCTAATCCAGGGTTAATGGATTAGGGTTTATGTATGCTTCGACATGTATATATATGTGTTGTAACACTAAAAGGAATATAATGAAAAATCAAGCTGGTCGTCCCGATTTGGGATCCAGGGGAAAATCTCTATGTTTATCTATTTTATGTTTTATGCTCTTGCTATTATTTATTTTCTGTTATAACATTCATGTATAGATAATTTCTGTTCAGGGTTAAAACCTACATTTGGTATCAGAGTTGTTTCGGCTTCAAGGGGATGCCTTTGCTGCTGAGAGTTTTTTTCTTGGGCCTGAGGTAAACCCTGTTCAGTGGGAGATCTATGGGATCGATTCTTGCGGTGAAAGAAGATAGCGAGCGGAGGAAAGATAGAGATCGAGAAATTTAATGGTCAGAGTTTTGAGTTGTGGAAGCTCAAGATGGAGGATCTGCTAGTGGATAAAGATCAATGGATCGTGGTAGATCCAGGTACTAAACCAACGGCAATGTCAGATGAAGACTGGAAGAAACTAGATCGGAAGGCTAAGAGCACAATACAATTGTGTGTCTCAGATTCAGTATTGTTGAATGTATCTGGGGAAGCTATAGCAAAGAATTTGTGGGAAAAACTTGGGACTTTCTACCAATCTAAGTCTTTGGTGAATAAGTTGTTCTTGCGAAAAAATATGTATAACCTGAGGATGAAGGATGGAGACTCGTTGAAAGAGCATCTGAACGCCTTCAATACTGTGGTAATTCAGCTGTCATCTGTTGATATTAAAATCTCAGATGAAGACAAGTGGATTAGTTTGTTGTGTTCTCTACCAGATTCGTGGGATAGCCTGTTTATTGCAATAGGTAGCAATACAACTACCTTTAATTTTGATGACATTATCTCAACCTTGCTGTCAGAGGAAATGAGACGAAGAAATATGGAAGGCCAGAATGGAGATGCCTTATCTGTGTGAGGAAGGTCCCAAAACAGAAACAAGAATAATGTTTCAAGTGGGAGATCCAAATCTAGAGGGAGATCTAAATCTCCTGGAAAGTTTGTAAAGGTATGCTGGAAATGTGGAAAGGAAGGGCACTACAAAAAGGAGTGCAGATCTAAATCTCTTGAGAAAGGAAAGGGATATGATGATGCTCCTTCTGCAGAGGAAAAAACCACCTCGGATGAAGGTGGGGATGTGTATTTGGCTTCTTCTTCAAATACACATGTAGATCATGAGTCATGGTTGATTGACTCAGGTGCATCCTTTCACTTCACTCCCCATAGGAAGTGGTTCTGCGAGTATGAGAAATATGATGGTGGTGATGTCTTCCTAGGGGATGATAGGAAGGCCAGAATCATCGGACGTGGAAAGGTCAAGCTGAAGCTGCAAGGTGGAAGGATTAGAACACTTCCTGGTGTTTTGCATATTCCTGCATTGGCCAGAAATCTGATTTCTGTAAGCAAGATGTATGATGCAGGTGTAAAAACAGTGTTCGAGAAAGATGCCTGCAAGATGGTTCGGGGAGCACTGGTATTAATGCGGGGAGTTCGGACTGGAACTCTGTACAAGCTACAAGGTAGCACTGTTATTGATGGGTGTAACAGTTCTGTGGTTCTTGAAAGTGGAGCGGAAATCCTAGTTGTCTCTAGAGAAAATACCATGCTATGGCATCAAAGGCTTGGACATATTGAAGAGAAGGGCCTTCGGATACTGCATAGAAATGGTATGGTAGAAGGTATGTCTAATTTCTCTTTGGATTTCGATTTCTGTGAACATTGTGTATATGGGAAGCAGAATCGGGTGAGTTTTCCTTCAGGTGCTAAGAGGGCGAACAAGATATTAGAACTTGTGCACAGTGATGTGTTTGGACCTGTGTCAGTTCCATCACTGGGAAAGTCTGTGTACTATGTTTCATTCATAGATGACTTCTCAAGGAATACATGGATATATTTCTTGAGGAATAAATCTAAAGTATTTGACAAATTTAAAGAATTTAAGGCTCTGGTGGAAAACCAGACAGAGAAGAAGATAAAGGCACTGAGGACAGATAATGGTGGGGAGTTCTGCAAGAAGGAATTTGAAGAGTTCTGTAAGAAGTGTGGTATAGCATGGAAGAAGACTACTCCATACACACCTCAGAAAAATGGAGTTGCAGAAAGAATGAACAGAACACAGATGGAAAAGGCAAGAAGCATGCTCAGTGGTACTGGGGTAGGACAAGAATTTTGGGCAGAGGCAGTGGAGACTGCATGTTACTTAGTTAACAGATCACCTTCATCAACGTTGGAGGATAAGACTCCACATGAGGTATGGACTGGTAAGAAACCCTCTCTTTCACATATAAGGGTATTTGGATGTGATGCATATGTACATGTTCCAAAGGAGAAAAGGACCAAGTTGGATAATAAATCTGAAAGGTGCATCTTTATTGGGTATAAGGATGGTTTAAAGGGTTACAAGCTTTGGAACCCACAAACAAGGAAGGTTGTGTACGGCCGAGATGTGGTGTTTAGAGAGTTGAAAGATGTTGTTAAACATGAAATCATACCAAAGGAACATGAGAAGATAGAGTTTGAGCTAAAGGAGGATGAATTAGACTCTACAACAGAAGAAGACTCAGAAGATGAAGAGCCACAAACTCCAGCTTTGAGAAGATCAGTTCGGGAAAGAAGGAAACCAAAAAGGTATAGTTCATCTGCTTTCTGTTCAGGTTTTGCCTTAACTATAACTGATGATGAACCCAGAACTGTCAGGGAGGCAGTAGATTCAGAGGATGGAAAACTCTGGAAGGAGGCCATGGTTGATGAAATGGCATCCTTGCACAAAAAAGATGCATGGGATCTGGTGGAGTTGCCGGCTGGAAGGAAGCCCATTGGGAGAAAATGGGTGTTTAAGAAGAAGATGAATGTAGAAGGCAAGGTGGAGAAATACAAAGCTCGGTTGGTAGAAAAAGGTTATTCCCAAGTGCCAGGAATTGATTTTGGTGATATTTTCTCTCCTGTTGCCAAAGTTACTTCTATTAGATTACTTTTATCTGTTGCTGCTGCATTTGATTTTGAGATAGAACAGATGGATGTGAAGACAACATTTCTTCATGGGGATTTAGAAGAGGAGATCTACATGAAGCAACTTGAAGGCTTTATGGTGAAGGGTAAGAAATAACTGGTATGCAGGTTGAAGAAGTCTCTGTATGGGTTAAAACAGTCACCAAGGATGTGGTATCAGAAATTTTATACCTATATACGGGGACTTGGCTTCACCAGAAGAAAGGAGTATCACTGTGTTTATTTTAAATTAATTGGTGACCGTGTTATTTATTTGGTCTTGTATGTGGATGATATGTTGTTGATTGGAAATGACAAAGAAATTATCCAAGATTTTAAGACCTAACTGTTCTCCAAATTCGACATGAAGGATCTTGGTGCTGCAAACTATATTTTGGGCATGGAAATTAAGAGAGATCGGGCAAAGAGGAAGCTCTAGTTAAACCAGAGGAATTATGTCGAGACTATATTGCAGAGGTTCAATATGCAGGATAGTAAACCGGTGAATGTTCCTATTCCTGTAGCTTTAAAGGTGTTTGCTGAACAGTGTCCCAAGACACAAGAAGAAGAGGAGTATATGTCCCGTGTTCCATATGCAAGTGCAGTGGGTAGCCTGATGTATGCAATGGTCTGTACTAGACCAGACATTGCACATGCAGTGGGAGTATTGAGCAGGTTTATGTCAAACCCGGGGAAGGAGCATTGGACAGCAGTGAAGCGGGTTTTCAGATATTTACGTGGCACTAGTGATTATGGCTTGTGCTACCAGGGAAGACCAGGATTGGAAAGAATGTTGGAAATTCATGGTTTTGTTGATGCAGACTGGGCTGGAGATCTGGACCAAAGAAGATCTACAAGTGGGTATGTGTTTAGCCTATTTGGAGGTGCAGTCAGTTGGATGAGTAAAAGACAGTCTGTAGTGGCGCTTTCAACTACAGAGGAAGAATACATAGCAGCCACTCATGCAAGCAAGGAAGCAGTTTGGTTGCAGAGATTATGTTCAAGTATGGGGTTGGTACAGCAAGCTATAAGGATAGACTGTGATAGCCAAAGTGCAATTTTCTTGGCTAAGAACCCTGCTTACCATTCAAAGACAAAGCACATTGATGTTCAATATCACTCTTTTAGAGATATGGTTGAGGCTAAAAGGGTGTTGCTGGTAAAGGTGGACACTTTGAAGAATGTTGCAGATGCATTGACGAAGTCTATGAGCACTCAGAAGTTCTCTTGGTGTAGAGAAACAATGGGTGTTGAAGAATTGGCCCAATGAATAAGCTCTCCTATGGCCCCTTGTGGAAAGAAAACAACAAGTGGGAGAATGTTGGGTATGTGTTATATTCTTTCCACGACTAGCCCCACACACTGTACGTTGTGCCAGGCGCAGTAGGGGGGTCAGAAGGGAGGAGGCAGCGCCCCGATGAAATTTTTTTGGTGTGCGGACCCACTCATAGGCGGACCCACCCATGTTTTGTGCATGAGTTTACACATGGTTTTGGGGTACGATGGTTTTCGTCCCCTGGTATTTTGTAGATCCGGTCAAGGGAACTACGGTTATGTTCTAATCCAGGGTTAATGGATTGGGGTTTATGTATGCTTTGGCATGTATATATATGTGTTGTAACACTAAAAGGAATATAATGAAAAATCAAGCTGGTCGTCCAGATTTGGGATCCAGGGGAAAATCTCTGTGTTTATCTATTTTATGTTTTATGCTCTCACTATTGTTTATTTTATGTTATAAGATTTATGTGTAGAAAATTTCTGTTCACGGTTAAAACCTACAATATCCATCAACTTCTGTGAAGTTGGACCTTCAGTAGTAGCAGTGACACTTTTTAGGGTTTGGTTCAATTGTTTAACTCCAACATCCACCTATTGAGAGAGCTTGAGGGCTTCATCAGCCCATGGCTTGAGGTGGTCACTGAGGACCTTCTTCTTTTGGCGAAGCTCTTCAAGATCATCTCTAAGTGCATAGTTGGTACGTAGTCGTGTCAGGCGTTGAGTGGGGACAAAAGTGGGCATTGTAGCCTCCATCTGCTCGAAATCTTCTTCCTTCTAGTGTAGCTCTTGGGTGATTTCATGCAGGAGAGGATCATGCTGCACCTTAGACCATAGGTGCATAGATATTTCCAACAACTTGGCACCTTGAGCAATCTGAGCTGTAACGACATTTTTGGCTTTCGTGACCAGCACAGTGCACTAGGATCGTACCTCAGGTGGAGTTTCTGGCTGCAATTTGGCCTGCAAGGCAGCATATGCTACTCTATCTCTATCTTGATAGTCTAAATCTTAGTCTTAGAAGCCTTTAGGGCTGGAACAAGCCCCTAACCTTGGCCTAGGGTGTAGCAGAAGTCGGGATATCTTGATTCACATCTGCACATAGCCTATTGATTAGGCGTTCCAACTCGGTCTGCTACGTGGTGGCAAGGGTGCATGCGGCCTGTGCCTAGAACACCTTGGGAGTTTTTTCCATGATTGTCTGCTCACCTGTACTGAGCTACTGATGCACCCGTTGGTCTCTGTGTTGGATCTCCTCGAAGAGGGATGCGTGGAGGAACTGCAGTGGTTCATGCAGAAGCCGAGCCAAATCTAATTGTACTTATGTGCAGGTCTGGACTTGCACACCTAAGGTAGGCGAGCTCAAGATGAATGCTATGCCTGGCAGGGTGCAGAGGCAACTCTCAATTGTGATGATCAATTCACTGCTGGTTGCTGGGGGCAGCCTTGTATGAATCATGCTTATCTGGAGGGTTTTGGTTTTGAGCTGCAGAGCTCGGAGTTAAGACTGGACTGTAGCGATAATGGCCTTCTGCTATTCTTCCAAAGCCATCCATTTATCTTCTGAGGCAAGGGTGACTGCATCTACGATCTGTTCCAGGTCTTCCTCCATCAAAGTAACTTCAATCTCCCTTCCAAGCCTTGTGCCTATCGTTTCTTTCATTGGCCTTTAAGAGGGTCGGCGGTCCGCTTTGTACCATGTGGGGAGTCAGCACCTTATGCATCCAGACCCTCTGTGTTTAGATCATGCTGCGATTTTGGCTCCACACCCTTCTCAGCATCCTTGCCATGTCCTTCTATCTCTTTGGTGGCATCAATATATGTGGTATTCTTGGTGCTTGTACTTGTAGTGTCCGATGTACCTGATTTAAAGACGAGTCTCCAGTGTGGTGGCCAAGTGGCAATCAGTAGCTCGATCTCCTCATCGGCAGCCATGTATGGTAGTGATACCCATGCCGAATCCTTACCGCCCTGTATCTGCACATTGTACATTGTGACCTAGAATGTTGTGATGCTTTTTTACTTGTCATAGATTGGTGGTGACAAGCACAGATGGGAGTGGATTGCTGCTGCGAGCCCCCTCTGAAATAGAACCTAGAAGACTTTACTATCCTTAATGCGCTGTTCGTCCTTTGAATCCCACAAATTCACGTAGTGCGCCCCCTCGCACATATCTGGTTCGAGCTTAGGGAGGAACAAATCTTCGGGGGCTTCCCATGTGACCAACACAATGAGGAGTAGCAGCTAGGAGTAGTATAATTCCCTTCCATGATCCTGGGCCTCATGCACGTTCTCCAAAAATTCATTACACAGGAAATGGGACAAGTTGAAGGAGATTCCCTTCTTGCAACAACCAGAAAATTGAATGACATACATGGGGACAGTCGTGCCTTGGCACTTGCACATCATTTTACATGCCAATAGCAAGGTGCCCATGCGCGCTCCTGGTTCACTGATGGTGTTGATTAGGAACCCCCAAGTATTTCTCTCAACATGGTAGTCGTCGCGCACCTTATCGGTGATTTTCTGCTCATATTTATTGCTGACGTGCTCATGGGATTCGGCCCTTCCATGGGGGGACTAGTAATATGGTGAATGAGCACAACATCAATGGGATTGCGATCTTGGATCCATAAGCTTCCGTCATGGACTAGGGCTAATAGCTGTCGCACAACTCGATCGGTGAAATTGTACTTGCCAAAGTGGGGAATATATAGCAAGTTTAATAACTTGGAACCAACTAACCCGCTTGCCCACGAGATGGGGTCTACCCTCAAGCACGCCATCCTCCAATACCCTTTTGAGATATAGTTCAAATGCCAATTCTGGGAAGGCTTCCAGGTTGGCCAGGTTGTTATCGTCAATTTTTATCGAGTGGAGCTTGCCAAAGTAGTCTCCAATTATGGGGACCTCACCCGAGATCAGTGGCATTTGTAGATAGGCGCGCACACCATCACGATTATTAGGCGTGTGCACTGAGGGCCTCCGAGGCTGAACATAGGGCGGTAGCCAGTTTATTGGTTCAACAATCTGAGCTTCCTCCTAAGCAGACAGAGGTCTCCTCGATGGGTTAGGCAAACGTGCTTGGGGCACCCTTCGGGGGGACTTCACATTCTGAGGGGAGATGCCTGGCTTCCTTCCAGCCCATTTTCCAGCCCTCCCCTACCGTTGCTCCTGGGATTTCCCTTTTCCCTTCTTCTTCTCAACCTGTTTCGCCTTGCTTGGCATGGACACAACCTCTTCCACTTAAGGTGTGACCTCCAAAACCTCATCAGTGGAGGCCATAGTCAGCGACGATTCAACTGGATTTTTTGCAGTCATTCTCACTCGGAAAACAAATTCAGGATTTCTACTATCAGAAGGGGTAGCCCACCTAGACATTAACAGAGCACAATGGTTATGGAATTCTGCAAAGCACAAGATATCTAGAATGCATGGAACTCACTTCTGATCTACCCACCTGCATTTATAGCCTTCAATATCGACCAACGGTTGGATGAGGCTTATCAGAGACTTACCATCAAGAAAATGGTAAAAAATCTTCAAGAATTGCATCATTAATTGCAGACTGCCCATTCCTTTCAAAGGTATTTTATTTTTACCCAGTTTTACTGTTCCAACGGCTAGTTTTTCTCAGTTGTATATTACCCCTAGAATCCCAGCACACCGCCTTGGACCTCCAAACCTACGATCAATGCCTGCACTCCCAGCGCACCTCCCCAGGCTTCTAGACCTGTGATTGACCTGTACGCGTACAACATGATTGCTTGTGTTTTTCCTCTTGCCTATGTTTTTCCTCCTACCTACGCGTATGCCACCCAATACAGCTACACTAGCCATATAGTCATTTGATCCGGTATGGTTTGAGTTGGCTGCCATTAACGTACCCTAGTACAATGTCACCACGCAGTGTGGCTAGCTAGAAAGCTCCTCCATTAGTGATTTCCTTTACCATATAGGGACCTAGCTAGTGCTGATGGAACTTCTCCGGGTGCTTCTCAAACTGGATATCATATAGCAGGACCAATTCTCCCTCCGAAAATATATTTTTCCAAATATGTTGATCATGTCATGCTTCTTCCCGTGCCTTCTGAACTTGTTGATGGAAGTTAGAAATGAATCGGTCTTCTTCCATGGCAACGAGCTACGCTAAATTCTCCTCCATGATATCAGGCTCTGCCATGTTGTTAAAGGCTGCAATGTGCAGGCTAGGAACAATATATTCCATGGGAATAATAGTCTCCTTTCCATAAACCATCTGAAATGGTGTTTTCCCGGTCAATTTCTTGCAGGTGGTTCGATAGGCCCAAAGGACCGACGAGATACACACGTCCCAATCGCTGCGCTCGACATTGCAGATCTTGGTCAATGCCTGTTCTAGAATTTTATTAAAAGCTTTCACAGTTCTATTCGCTTGTGGGTGATATGGCATAATTTTTCCATGGTGGATTCGAAATTCTTCAGTCAAAGCCTAGATTGTCTCATTAACAAAATGCGTACCTCTATCACTCATCAAGACGTTGGGAAAACTAAACCTGGTTAGGATATGTTCAAAAATAAAGTTTTTAGTAGTGTCTGTAGTGAAACCTTTAAAGCTTGTGCTTCTGCCCATCTAGTTACATAATCAGTTGCAGTGACGATGTAGCAGGCACATGTCTTATTTCCTGGCGGGTTGATGGGCCCAACTAAGTCTATGGCTCATTTTTCAAATTCTTGCAGGGCCATTTGCAGCTGTAAGGGAATTTTGTCTCTGCACGATGGTCTTCCTGTCCTTTGGCATGTGTTGTAGGCTTTGCAATAGTCATGAGAGTCACTATGCAATGTGGGCCAACATAGCCCAACTCTCAAAATCTTCTGCATCATTTATTTCCCTGCATAGTGACCTCCTGCTACACCCCCATGGGCTTCTTCTAAGATGGCTTGTCTTTCATGCTCCAAAACGTATCTTCGCAGCACCTCATCAGCTCCCAAATGATACAAGTGGCCCACTATGATTGTAAAGTCCATTGCACGGGTTACCAACTCTTTATTTTGTTGTACTAAATATTCTGCAGGCGCCATCCCTGTAGTTAAGAAGTGAATGATGTTGACGAAGTGCACATCAACCACCTTAATAAAAAATAGCTGCGCATAGGGATGTCATTCTTCTAGGTTGGTCGATTCCTCACCACTCTTAATTCGAGATAAGTGGTCTGGCTCAACAGTTAGTTTCCCCATATTCATGATGATCTCAAACTCATATTATTGAAATAGAAGTAGCCATTGGCAAATATTCCCCCCCAACATAGGTTTATTCACTAGGTAATTCAAAGTTAAGTGATCTGTGAATATCTTGAAATGCCCTCCTAACAGATAATGCCAATATTTTTGCAGGGCATATACCATGTTCAACCCCTCGCGCTCTGTAGTGGAGTAGTTTCACTCCGCACTAGAAATTTTTCTACTAGCAAATGCAACTGGATGGTCGATGTCCCCTTCCCCAGGCTGCGTAAGGACAACTCACAGGGCGATCCCTGAAGCATCTACATGAACATGGAAAACCTTCGCCCAGTCAAGAAATACGAGGATAGGTGTAGAGACCATCTTCTCCTTGAGTAACTCAGAGCTATTTTGATACTCTGCATCCCAAAAAAATGAAACGTACTTCTTTAGCAGCTTCTCCATGGGTGTTGTGATCAATGTGTACCCTTGAATCAACTTCCTATAGTAGCCTATATGTCCGAGGATAGAGCACAGTTGTTTCTCAGTTCTAGGGACTACCAGGTTAATGATAACCACAACCTTGGCGGGGTCAACCATCAGTCCCTTTCGATAGACTATGTGGCCTAGCAAGATCCCGAAGGGTACGAAAAATATGCATTTCTTAATATTCAGGGAAATCTGGTGCTTTCTACAAGCATCCAACATCATGCACCGGTTTGAGATGTGCTTCTTTACTAACCCAAATACTGTCCAATCGTCAAAATATACCTCCAAGAGCTTGTGGATGAACTCCTTGAATACTGCGACCACCACCTGTGAAAATATGGCAGGGGAATTCCACGAGGACGTCACTGACAAACCAATATATTATCACGTGCGTTCATATTGGGGTAAAAAAAATTAAAAAATAAAAAAACATTATATTTCATGTATAACTAGGGGGGAGGGGGTTTTTTTATTTATTATATAAAATATTTATAATTTGGGGTTTTTTTTTTTAATTTCTATGGCCAAGCGTTCGTGGGAAGGCAAAGACCGTGACTGTTGCAGGTTTAGAGCGGGCGTTCGACTGTTGTAGGTAGAGCAAGGAGGGTCGTGGGCATTCGACTGTTGTAGGTTTAGAGTAGAGCAAGGACCGCGCGTTCGACTGTTGCAGGTTTAGAGAGGAAGAAAATGCGATTTTGAAGCATGGATTTTGTTGAGCAACCTAAATCTGTCAGTTGATTCATTCTTGTTCTGCTCAAAAAAATCAAAATGCAAAGGAATGGAATCCAACACTCAAACCATTAGTCATATTATTACCAATATTGTTTATGGCTTGTAGGAGCTGTGTCAATTCCTTCTATCCCTGCTGCTGCCTTTGTATTAACAAATTAGTTATTTTTGTCTGGCCATGAATTAGCACATGTAAGAGATCATTGAGATTCAGTCCTCCTCATTCTTCCCTATTCCCCATTGCTGTACTGTGGTTAATTCTTTTCTTTCTGACTGTAATGTTACTTGGATCCCCTCTAAGCATACAGGGCTCATACACTCACACGCTGACAGGATTCTACCACTCATACCACTGTAGTGTCCTTGGGTAATCTTTCCCATAGGTTAGCTATTCTATCTAGGCTTTTTCTTTAACAAACATGAATAAAAATATACATAAACAATAGGATTCCTTTTTTGAAAAGTGAGTATAAAATCCAACAACAATATAATAAAATCACAATGATCTAGGATTAATTTCCCAATATAACTAAGATTGCATTTGACCAACAATCAAACCGATACAGTTTACAATGGTACTGTTCAGTAAAATGACATATAACTATAAATATGCAATATCGAATCCAGAGTCTTATACTAGTTACTGTCTACTGAGCCTACTCTATTCTTATTGCCTTAGGGGGTCGGGTTCCCTTTCTATGGGCAGATGTATGGACAAAACCTGTGAACCACAAGATCACTTTGGCCTCAAAGACCAAACCTTCTTCTATAGAAAACCTCGGTGACAGGATTGCTGCTTAGCCATAGAGTTACTCAATTCAGGGACCAATCCTTCCTCTTGTAGAAATACCGTAGAGACAAGGTTGCTACTTAGCCATAGTGTTATTCAATTCAAGGACCAATCCTTCCTCATGTAGAAATACTGCATAGACAAGGTTGCTACTTAGCCTCAGAGTTAATCTAGGGATCGATCCTTCCTCCTGCAAAAATATCGCAGAGACAAGCTACACCGTTACTTTCTTCAAGTTTTGGAACTCCCTCCTGTGGATAAACACGGATGTAGAACCTTAACATCAACCACCAAATCACCCCAACTTCATGGATCTGAAGCTTTTAGTGGGCGACTAATGAGAAAAAAGCTCTATTCACTCCCAAGAGCACTTTGCCTCCAGGATGCTACCGAATTTCCCCAGAAGAGGCCAGTGAGCTTCCTCAAGAATGCTATGAAATTGCCTTAGGCTGTCCTTCAACAAGACCTAGGTCGGATTCCCTAGGTACTGTGTATAACTAATACAGATTTGTATGTGCAATGCAATGCATTCAATCACAAACCATTAATTCACACTTCCTTGTAAGGAAAACATAACCATAAACCAAATGCTTGATAAAATAACCAATCCAAATTGTTAAGAAAAACAAGGTTGTTATGATTTTGGAAATAGAGTAATTTTTAATACTACAACAAAGCCAGCAGGAAAACATGGTTGTTATCATTTTGGAAAAACAAAGTAAATGTAGAAATAGATAGAAACATAAATAACAACTATATCTATGCTCTGGATACAAACAATACTTGACTAAAGAGGGGGCCCTACCTCCTTAGACAAGGCATTGGTTATAAAAACAAAAGGATGTGAATGCTCAACACACCATAACTCAAATTGGAGTGAAAAGGAAATTAAATTGCAAAAAACTAGAAAGTACATTAGCTTGTTCTTTTGTCTCAATTCTCCGTTTCTGGTTACTAGTTCAAGGAGAGGAGAGGGTTTTATACAAGATGTCTTATGTATAAATAAATCAAATTGGTGGATGGACAACTATGAGAATCAAATTGTTCATATGGTTACATCAACATTCTCAGAAAAGTAAACAACAGGCATTGACTGACTTGATTCAACTATGCAACAGGTAGTGGTTGGGTCATCTTGTTTTCTTGGTCATCCACTTGCTCTTGTTGTTTTCTTGGTCATCCACCTTCTCATGATGTTTTCTTATGTGAGAAACCATTTGTTGATTGCCTAATTGGTCCAAAACTAGTAGTTGGATGGTTGACTACACTGGCACAACATGCGCAAAGTTGCAGCATTGTCGTTAGAGTTGCAAAAATAAACAAAACAGGGAGTTGCAATGACACAACACTAGGAGGGATAGCATGAATTGCAACAACGATGTTAGGGGTAGCACGAGTCGTAGCAACAGGAATCGTAGCACTTGAGTTGCAACAACGATGATAGCGATCTGGAGTTGTATCTCTTTGCAATTGCATCCTGGAGTTGCAACAACAATGAAGAGTTGCAATAATAGTGAAGAGTTGCAACAACAGTGGAGTTGCAACAATTATGGTTAGTTCTCAGAGTTGTAACAACTAAACCTTTACCCGAGGAGAGTTGCAACACCTATAGGGAATTTCAACCATTGTTGAGACACTCGCGGTAAGTAGTAATTGTGCAATCTTTGTATCCTATATGCCACTATTAGTACAGAAAGGAAACAATTTCTCAAAAAATGCATAAGAATAAGAATTAAAATTTAAAATGGCACATAGAAGGGTATTTGTATCTTAACCAAAATGGTATCAATATGGTTGGAAAAGATAATAAGAAAGGATAGAAAGTGGGAAAAAGTTGGGCAAAAAGGTATTAGATGGGTGCTAAAATTATGCCAATTTAGTCACCTGTCAATACGTATGGAGTGCAAACTCCTTATTGGATGTAGAGTTATCGAGTTCTTCATTCTTCATGATGGGGCTTCATTTATAGGTACCACCCTTGTGGTATAAATCCTAGTATACTTGTCTTCTTTTCTATCCTCCAAGGGAGATTGGATTCCTCAACTTGCACTTCTAGACGTGCATTGTTATCCTTCTCTAAAATTGTTGTTTTTGATTTTTTGCATTCTAAAAAATCTATATCCTTTGCATTCTAAAAAATCTATATCCTGATGGGAAACCAGACTAGTAGAACAAATTTATAGTCTTCAGATTTCTGAGATTTTGCGTTACAAGATCATTTGACATGACAAAGACTGCTGAGGATAGGCACACAGGCCTTTTCTTACCGATTTCCCTTCCATGATATGCATTGACACAAAAATTGAGTTTTTAAGACCCAAGACTATAGAGTTGACTATAAAAGCCATGCTTTTATGGTTCAACGCCCTTGGCTGGTGTTCCCATACTGCTCTATCCCCAAGCACGTTAGAGGGCTTGTTAAAATTGAGTATGATCTTTAAATTAAAATTATAGCAATGTTCTACAATGTATTTTTCTGTTACTCTATTGGGTAAACCTACATTAACATAGCGGTCAAAAGGGGTATTTCTAAGCAGGGATTGCATCAAAAAATTTGAGAATCACATGGCTATGTTCAAAATCTATTTATAATTTGAATTCCTCATTACATTGTTTCTCAAACATAGGAATCCTCTGCAGGTCTGCAATCTATGTATCAGGTTCCATATTCTAGATGATCTGAAGGAATGAGAAATTATTAGTGCATTGATTGACTGGATTTTTACGTGCATAAGATGTATGCTGCTATTATTTGATTTTATTAGTAGTCTCTTTCAAACTGGGCCTTGTTTTAAACGTGGTGTTCGTTCACTGGTGATATTTGCTAAAATATTAAGCAGTGGCTTTGGAAATCACTGTTATCTCTGCCCTATCTAAATGATATGAGTTTCAAAGGGGTGAATATGTTTGCAAGCAGGTCCCAAGTCCATGTTTACGTCACAAAAGTATGTTGGAAGGACTAAAGATAGTATATCCATTGTCAGTACAAAGTGGTTGTGCCAAGTCAATATGGTACGCAAGAGTAAGGATTATCAAGGAATGTAAAAGCTAATTCAAATTAACAATTTACATCAGGTCACTGCATGCATAAATGAGCACTTAATCTTTGTATTTTTCCTTTCTATTTCTTTTATTCTCAATCAGTAAAATACGAAGAATTTCTTTATATATCAAAGAAAAATCAGAATTGGGAAATTAAGAGCTAAGACCTAGATGAGCAGAGTCTCGAAGAATTCAAAACTTTAGAATCCATTTCATACCAACGAACAATAAAAGCTATGATGGTTTGGTTTTGACATGGTTTTGACCTCTTTAGGACACAAAAAATGATGTAAATAAGGCCAAAATTGAGGCAGATTTAGGGCTTAAGCTTGCTTATAAGGTTGTCAATGTTTGACTCAATAAATCAACTCTCAAATCTGTTTTAGTACTCTGTTTTATTTCTGGTTTTAGTTCCATTTGAGGAATCCATCGATAGTACATTTTGAATCAAAGTGTTTCATTGCAATAGTAAGAGTTATTCATGTTTTTTGGAGAAACCAATATGTTTTTGGAATTTTACTTACTTTTTCATTTATTTATGTGTAAAAACAGATGGACTTGTCTTATAAAATTACTATCGATGAAGAGGAACCTGTCATTGGCATTGTCAGGTGTCGAGAAGGTTGTACATTTGCTGAAATCCGTGATGAAATTTTGGATGATGGAATCATTGAATACCCTTTTGATTTTATCCATGATGGAGTAGCTCTAAATCCAAAGAAATAGAATAAATGGAAAGTTTTTACAACACTTTTAGGCATCAAGAGGAAACTAGACACATTTGATGTGGAAACAAGGTGTCCAAATGCAGTGGAAGCAATACCAATCTTTGAAAACATTGAAGAGAATGTGGAGGAACCTATGCATAAAAAACCAAGAGTTGAAAATATGCCTTTGTCAGTGGAAGAAGCCACAATTGTTGATTCTTGTGTATTGGCATCTTGGGAAAAAAAAGTGAAAAGTTTAATGGAAGTGTTTTTCAATGAGAAACTTACTCTCAAAGTATATTCAGAAAAGGGAGAATCTAAAATAAAGATCCATTGTGAAATTTGTGGCATTGATTATGGAACAGGTGATGTATCCTTGGTAGCATGAACAATGCGCAACTTCAAAAACCATCATATGAAAACAACGTCCCATCAACAACGCCTTTCAATGCCAAGTGGTAGTGAAATTCCTTCATGTAAAAAAGTACAACAAACAACGGTGGTTGGAGATCGATTTCATATTGATCAAGCAATCAAACTTCTAGATGATTTCAACAAGACACAAGAGCCTAATTTGTTCAAGGTGGTGGAAGCAACACTTGCAGACTATAAGGACATGCAAAAAGTGAGAGTTGAATGTACACGATGCAACAAATGGTTTTGTTTGGTTCCGACAAGTGGTAATATTGTCAGTTCTTTAAATGAACACATGAAATCAAAGAAGCACACTACTACTACGACAAATGAGGCTTCACATCAGGAGATTGGGCTGAGGAGTGGCATAGTTGGGAGACCTAAGAAGCCTACCAATGATAAGTCCCAACAAAGTTTTACTAGGTTCTTAGTGCCATCATCACCATCAGTATTACATAGGGGTTCTACAAGTGCAACTCCTACTTTAGGTGTGTTAATTAGTGGTTAATTAATAGTTTAGACTAAACTTGAATATGAATTTGTATATTATTTTATTTATCGTACTTCTAATTATTTATTTATTTATTTATTATGTTGTCATCTTATTATAGCTCAATTGTCTCCCTTGTTACTACAATGTTGGGGGTATTGGTATCCTTATATTGATAGAAATGGGGAGAGATTGGAAACAAAGGTCCTAATGGATAATCAAAGGGGTGGAAAATTATGGGCCATAGAGAAGCATACCAAGATCATGCTATGTTATGAGGGTATTGAATGTCGTATTGATGGTACATATAGGCATATTCATTGCCAGAGGGGTTATGAAACAGGGACCCCTTTTGATTCATTAACATGTAGATTTTGTAAGTTGGTTCCAGAATGTAATGACTTTAGGATGCGATTATATCGTGAATCAAGGTGCACCAATAAAAGAAGTGAACGAGATACAGGAAAAGGTAGAAGATTGGACTATTTGACTCAAAATGAATTGAAGAATGCTGCAAGGGTTACAAATGCTAACCATAGATCAACAATGCGAGCTCTTTGGTGGGAGAGGACAAAGGTTGCTACACTCTCTATTAGAATTGGTGTCATTATCACTGCAAGGAAAACACCTAAAATTGGTACTGATCCAGGATTTCAGATTGCTGAACACCATTTCCACAACTTTTTATTGAGTTGTTGAGGCTCATAGTTCTATCATAGCTCCATGCTTATTAAGCACCCACAGTCTCACCATGGTTTGGGAAGTCCTTATTAGTCTCTTACCCTGGTAGGTCCACACAGTCTGGTTACAAAGATGTTGATTGTTGAGTCCATATGTGCAGGATGCCTCACCTCCAGCACAATATATGATTGTGGGACACAATGGCTGATGTTAAGACCTCGTTCAGGTGTGACCATGCTAATCGAGTAAACAATTTTAGTTGATGCCATAGGTGATATTTTGTCCAAACATGTTGGATAAATATCATACGTGAGTTCAAGTAAACAGGTCTACCTATTACATGCACATGTCAGGTGCCACAAAGTGATATGCACTTTCTTAAGTGTAATGGTCTTGGAATAATGTATCCATTTCAAACTAGGGAATAAGCCCAGTCAAAATTGTGAACTGCCCAGTCAAAAAAGTGACTATGATGCATTGATGGTATTCAAGGCTTCAGCTGATTCAAACAACAAACTTCGCTCTTGGAAAACCAGGGAACCATGCACAGGAAAATGGATCGATGTCATCTCTCTAAACAATAGGGTTATTCGGCTTGTGTTGTAGAGCCTTGACCTCACTGGTCTCATAGAATCCTTAACTGATTTAGACCAGTTTATCGTCTTAAGCCTCAAGGGGAATTCTTTTGAGGATTGATGTATGTTTCTTATATGGTGGGATAAGAGTTGTAAAATTGAAGTGGCCAGTGCAGAGCTCCCAAGCTTGGTTCCCCCTTTTGTTTAAAGATTGGTCTGTGTTGCTTAGATGCTCAAATATGAGCTGCTGTAAAATTCTAGATGCTGTAAAGTTCTTAAGTGGTCAGTGCAGAGCTCCTAAGACATTATGAGATCATGGGTGTTGAAAATGCATGAAACTATGTTTAAACCCAGAGCTTTTCCAACCCAGAATTGGAAGAAAAAGAACCAAAATTACTACAAGCAGCTTTACATTTCTTTAAACTTTTTATGTCTGGATAATTTGATTATTAGAGTATCTTCTATTCTGCAATACAGGGGATATGATTATATGTGTGTATTTGCAAGTTTGATTTTTTCTATATGTTCCTTTCTGCCACACTGGGGATATCAATTTATGTTTGCATTTGGGAATTTGATAATTGGAGTATATTCTAATTGTCAAGCTGGGGAAGCCAAGCATTCTGTTGGACAGTTTCTTTGACTGCATCACGGAGATTGCTGCAGCACTGGATCTTACACGAATGGGTGAGGCTGGCTGCAGAGTTGACACTACAACCAGGCTTGCCCAATGGAGAATAGAAAATTTGGCTTCTTATACTTCCTACAGGAAGTCCGATCCTTTCAAGATAGGGGTGTGGAATTGGTAAGCATCTTTATTCTGGATTTTTTAAACAGTCGTATTGATGCTCAACATACAGATGGGGAATGGTCAGTAGAAAAGGTTCTTCAGGTCATAGTTGCTAATAGCTGGTCATGGCGGGGTGAAGGGATGAAGGTACATAATTGGCTATGACATGGTAGAAAATGACGATAGTAATATGAAAAAAACTTTGTTTTGAAAGAGTCATGTTTCAGTATTTGAATTTGCTTTTATTATTCTCTATATTTGTTGTTAGTGGTTTGATTTTTCCTAATTATAGATGGTTTGTGTGTTTTTTAGATGTTCACCCAGTTAAAATTCACCTATGAGCAGGAACTTCACCTAGAAGAGTTTTTTATTCCATATGTGTGGAAGTTAGTTGTATCGCAGAGGTATGGTAGCAGATACATTCTTAAAATTTATAATCTTCTGATCTCCCCTACTGGTGAAGTTTTTCTGTTCAATGAAATAGTGATTTACAGCGATTGTTTTCTTCATTAAAAATGAAAATGGTCTCCAAACTAACATGTTTTTTAGTCAGTTCATTATATGTTAGTGGTCACTAATGCAAGGTAAAAGTGGGTAAACCCCTCAACAATTTGTAATTTTCTACAGTTCAAGATTGCACGCAGAAAGATTTCATAGATGATATGTTAAATTGTTTAATACCATGCCTCAGTTTTATAATTCGTGACTTGTTGAAAGCATCAATTTTCTACATTTATTTACATGGTGATCTGTGTATTGTATTTAGTGGCGTGGATTTCAATCTCAACACCATTCACTTATTTCAAGCAACGTCATCTGCAGAGGTGAGTATTCATTACAACCTTTGCTTCAAGATAGGGGTGTGGAATTTGGCCACTATACTCCTATTTGACCATTATTCTTCAGCCCTACTCTTCTGCTTGATTGCCACTTGATTTGAGATCTACAAAATGAGCGATTCTTGTTTTAGTGTCATGGCTATTGTCCTTCTTTGGTTCTGTCGGCTCCTGACTCTTTTCCCCCAATATTTAATGCATTGCTGAAGTGGAGTGGTTATGAAATCAGCGGGTTTATGTGAATGAAATAAATGGGCTTTGACTTGATAATGCTTTTAGAGGGCCTTGTCTCTGAAAGCCCCATATTATCACTTTGGATTGTAGTCTGAACAGAAAACATAAATGATAAAAGCAAGCAGGAATTGAGAGAATCTCTAGGTTGGTTATGACCCTGTTTTTGGCAGAGTAACTGGTATAAGGTATCATTCTGTGTTTATGAAATGAAAACTTTTAATCTCTGATAAATGAGAAAATAAGATGGGGTTGAGGGACTTGCTAGGTCTTTCTTACATGTGATCAAAACTGGTTTCTTCATGTATTTGTTAGTAGAAATTTCGCAGGTGAGTAAAATCTTTAATTTTCCTATGTAATTTCTAGAGAAATTGCCTAGTGTTGGTTGATTTCGCACAGGAAAGTCAATTTCTTAAATTTCTGTTATATGTGAAATTGGATAATTTGATATGGGATTGGATTGATGGATGGGTTGGTTGATTTCAAAAAAATATTATCAACATAATGATGATGTTTTATAGGATCTCAGACTGGAGATTATTCGAAATGGGGGTTTACGTTTGAGAAGCCGATTGCACTGCAGGCTGGAGAGAATCATATTGCCCTACTAAGCATGACAGTTGGATTCCAGGTTCAATTCGATACCTGAATGCTTAGAGGATATAAATATTGAAAGTAAAGTTTATTTCTTTTAAATGAGCAGGGACTTAAAATTTATCTATTACTGAGGCTATGAACTAATGTGAATTGATTTTTTTTGGTGAATAGAACATCGGAGCTTTCTTTGATACATGGCCAATGGGAATAGATGGTCCTGTGAAATTTCTGGGACTTAGAAATGCTCCAATGGATTTGAGCTTCCAGACGTGGTCTTACCAGATACTTACTGCCAAACTAGGTTATGCTATCCATTTGTTTTCTGCCCATTTATAACCTTCTTTTCATGAGTAATAATCCCAGCGAGTTAGTATGGCTGTGGTATATGAGAGGTAAATCCCTTGTGTTGTGCTCTTTGGCTTTTTCCATTGGGATAATGTATCGAGCTGTGAACTCTTCCAGGGAACTTCAAAAATTGCACAAGAAAATTCAATTAAAGATAATTCATATTTCTTGTTTAGAGAGTAGTTCCCAAACACTGGGGGCTATCTATCCATAAATTATGGCAGGTGGAGAACATGTTTCAAATCCTTTGCTCATTGTTTGGCCTTGGGTCTTTTCATACATTAATGGGCACATGCACTTACCTCGATTTTTCTGTATGTTTACAAATTAAAGTGTAGATTTTTTAAAAGGCATTTACTCTTTCAATGAATAAAGGCATGATTAGCTTGTTTTTACTCCATAGTATAGTCTCTACATTTTCTCTCTCTATACATGCTCCTTGACAACAATTTTGCTTCTTGTTTATGCTTTTACAGGATTATATACCAAATGTTTTTAAAACAAAAACATGATTTTAATAATTGCTTAATCCAAATCTAAATATGCAAAACAGAGAGATCCAGAGCCATATATACTAACAGTTTAAACATGCTCTTTACTGATGTACAAAAAGCATCCCCTACATTCTTCTTCTTCTTTTAAAAACATACCAACTTATTCCTACTTGTATGGCAAGAAAAAAAATCACAATTGGCAAGACTGCTCCTACAATGCAGATGCGACCATGTATGCTTGAAACTGAAGGTAATGAAGAGAAGGAAGATGAGTCCGAATTTGATGTTTGAGGATACATGGAAATAATCTGATTATTTACTGCTTCTGGTGTAAGGCATACCTTTACAAATGAGATTGCAGGAACCGAGATGTAATGATATCCATTGATGAAACTAGTCCTCTTGATCCTGTAGATGCCGAACCCATCATTCAAGGCTGTTGCAGCAACACAGGACCTGTCCTCGACCCAATTTTCCATGCAAGCCTTGGTGTTGAAATAGTCATACACATCGTGAGGAGGAAAGATTCTGAAGTACAACAACTTATGAACATTTTCAGGTTATGATTTCAACAAAGAAGAGACTATATTTTATTATTGGATTTTCTTCTCTGATGCGCCATAACTTATTCCAATCTTTGCATGCAACAGGTTTCTAGGAACTCCCAATGAAGAAGTGTGGCCAGGAGTGACTAAATTGAAGGACTGTCATATCTACCTCGAATGGAAACCTCAAGATATAAGTTGTTCTGTTCCAGACTTGGAACCAAGCAGTTTAGATCTGTTGTCTGCAAGAGTCTTATTCTCTCCCTCAAACCTTGTTTTTCTTTGTTTCTTTGCATTTTTGTTGGAATAGTAAACCAAAGAAATTTAAATTCGGTGATTTGCAGGAAATGCTGGTTTATGAGCCATCCAAGCGAATCTTAGCAAAGAAGGCACTAGATCATCCTTATTTTGAGGACCTGGATAAATCACAATTCTGAGTCCCTTTAAGGATTTAAGAAATTCAGGATAGTGTGTAGGTATCACAATTATTACATTGATTGGTTAATTGATTTGTGCTTTCTTGGAGGTTTTTATAAATGGCTTATTGTCTGAGAAATAATCTCTGCAAACTTGTTGGCTGGTAAATAAGTTTTTTGTTGTGTTTGCACAAGCGAATGGGCAATGTTGGTCAGACCTCAAATATTGTAATCCCCACACTAGGGAGGATTTACAGTGAATATAAGCTTTTGATATGGCATGAAAAAAGTAATGATAGTTCTTTTTGGTGGCTGTACAATTCGAGTCCCATTTTATCTTCCCATCTCTATATTTTCCTGGGAAACTTGTTTGAATGTATGCAAAATATGATAAATATCCAATCTACCCAATCTACGTGTGAGAATTTTATGGGTTGGAAACAAGTAATATCAAGAGGCAGTTTGCTTTGAAAGACACTTGGGAAGATAGTTCATGTGAAATTTGCAGTGTGTTAAGTAGATGATGATTGCATTTGATGATGATTGGGAATGATTTCATTGAGTATGTAAAATACAATGCTCCTTTTGAATTCCACCAGGAAACGCCCCAATTTGTCTATAGAATCCAGGTAATAGGAACATAGTTTGGCAGAGAAGCTTAAATTTCTTGCAGAGCATAATGCTGATAGCCTTGACAGAGTCATACTGTGCAATTCTCTTAAAACACTGATAATAATACACAAATCTTATCCATTGTAGGCTAGTTTTCCCGAGTTGGGTTTCTGGTGTTGTATTAATCCTTAGTGCAGGACATTCTCTGCAGTTCATGAAGCTCAGTCACTACCTGTTGGCTACGCTCTTACAATAAACCAATTTATTTTTTGTGATTCGATGTGATAATCTGTTATTATGATAATGTGTTATGAATGGGTGGAGATCGATTCGGTTCCCACAACTAATTTGCAACTTTTGTTATTGAGTGAGATGTATATATACCGAGCAATGCACTACTAATTCCTTAGATTGTTGGTTTGAATCTCCATTACTAAATCTTGTTGTCTGTCAATTTTGTTGATTAGCATCACTAGGAGGCAGTAAATCAAGATTCAAGCATAGAACATAGTAGTCTTTTTGTTTGGGAAGTAATCATTGGGTAGTGTATTTATTCCTCTGGTAGAAAGTTATTCTTTTTTTCTCAGATTTGAAAGTCGTTGTCCTTATAGCAATGAATAATGTGTGAGGGAGCACATTTACAGTCTAAACATGATTGTTATTTTGTTATTATTAAACCCCCACTGTCTATGGGTGAATGTGTTCTTTTTTATCATTGCGAGTGTTATTTTGTTATTATTAGAGCCCCACTGTCTATGGATGATTGTGCTCTTTTTTTAATGGATCATTGCTCCCCCAGGAGATATTAATTTGACGGGAGACCATTGCATTGGTTGTAACATTCACAAAAAAGTGCCCAATTTACTTATGTTCTTCAAACTACGAATACTTGTGAGGATTTTATGACTTGGAAATAAGTAAATCAAGAGGCAACATAAGTTGGGACTGACATGAAACCTGAAAATCCATGCTTTTTAGTGCTTAGAAAAAATTCCCCCGTTCCATAAAACAATTTTTATGGGCTGGTAAGATGGATCATATGAGATTATGTGTAACTAGACATTGTTTCATGTTTGTTGGTTGTTTGATGGACCATGTGATTGTTTCATCACCATTAGGGTGTTCCCCTCGTTGCAACTGCCCAACTTCATCAGTTTCCTGCAGGCCCCTTCAGACCCCATTTCCAAACTAACATTGGCCTTAGATCCTTCTCTCTCAAATGGGAATTTTCAAAAGGGTCCTATGGCATTAAAGCTACAGACACCATGCAAACCACAAGTACCAAAAACATCACATTGATTCTCCAGAGCCTGCCATGCCACTTTCCAGACTTGAAGTTTCTCAATCCATGAATACATTCTAAGGTTCCCATCAGCATCCAACCTCAAAAGTCTCAAATTCACATTTGGGTCTGTATAATCTTCACTATATCTCGACCAAATGATGGTCCCATGTCTATCAAAGAGGCCAAAAACTCCAATCCCTTGTAAAACTGCTCCAATGGTGTTACTAGATTTTGAAGAAGAAAATTGCTCTTTAGTTCCGCTTTCCCAGTAAATCACTTCACTGCACCATCTCAGCACCAGATTTCCAGTCTCCGTTATATCTAATAATAATATAAAATAAATTTAATTATTTAGTTGTTTTTAGTTTGATTTTTTGAAAGTTTTCTTGTGGATTTAATTTTTCTATCATATGGCAAAAATTTACTAAAATCAAGAATTTGATGAATAACCTTTACACAATCAAAGTGTAATTCAAACACCCAAAAAACACTAAAAACAATTCCATCAATTATTCTTGACCAATTATATTTTTTATACATATTTACATATTTATCTAACAAAAAAACTACTCAATAATAAATAATTTAACAAGGCATGTGTTATAAGTTGATGCGGGCCCGGGAGATTTCAAATGTATCGACATATTAAAAAAAAAAAAAGTTATGAATAAATAAATAGAAATAAAATAAAACAAAAATAAAATTAAAAATACAAATAAAATAGATAAATAAATTTTTTAATTAAAAAATAAAAATAAAAAAAATAAATAAATAGAAATAAAAAAAATAAACATTAAAAAAAATAAAAATAAACAAATAAACAAACAAAATTAAATAAAAATAAAATCAAATAAATTAAAATTTAATAATATTAAATTAATAATTTTTATTTTTATTAAAAATAAAATCCAATATTCCATATCGTCACAAATGAACAAAATATTCATCTCCTTCAGTTATTACACATTTTACCTCTCATATACCACAAAACGATTCACATCTCCTCCTTCCGGCGTTCCCTTGCACCCCCAGTGCAATTGCTAGTATACACATGCACATAATCAATATTCCTAAAAAATGGTTGATCTTTGTATGCCTTAGACCATTAAATGCCACAAATCATAGTAAGATGTGCTTGAGTGTGGATTGAGTAATCACATTGTGGGAATACTAATATGCATCTCTTATGTATATCACAAGAAGAAATGTGAATTGTAGAATTCATGTGAGGTCATAAGAGAGGCATCATGTCATTATGTTAAGGATATAAATATAAAGGGGTGTAGAAAATGTTAATGAAAAAACAGATACCTACAATATATAGTGAAAGCAGGGGTTTTTTAAATTGGGAAAATGCAATGGGTTAGTATTGGTAGGGGGTTAAATAAAGTGATTTTTAGAAGTATTTTCCAATATGTAGTCAAATTAAGGGTATTCTTTAGTATGCCACGAACGCACGTGCTATGCCATAGGTTAATTGAGTGACACCCCCGTGGGGAATTCTTGAGCCCAAATGGCATGACAGTGTACTGGAAATATCCCCATTCAGTGGTGAACGTAGTTTTGTTGTGATCCTCAGGTGTGATCCTGATCTGATGGTAGCCAGAAAACTCGTCAGTGAACGAGTACACTTCCTGTCCCCCCACATTATCAAGGATTTCATCTGAAAATGGCATAGGGAAGGCAACATGTAGGCAGGCATCATTCAATTTGCATAGGTTGACACAGATCCATATTTCTCCTTTAGTATTTTTCTCTTGAACCACCATCGGGCTTACCCAATCTGACTGTTTGACTGGTTCGATGATACCTGCGGCTAGCATTTTGTCGATTTCTTCCTTGAATTTCTGCTTGTACTTGGGGTTCAATCGATAAGGTCACTGCTTAAGAAGGCATGCATGACCCCTAGGTCCCCTGTAATCCCTTTGAGTTCTGATATTTTCTTAGGAAACAGGTCCTGGTAGTCCGTGAGGAGTTCCGTGACTTTCCCAACAGTATCATCATCCCAGTAGTCCCCAATTTTAGCTAGCTCAGGTTGCTCTTCTATTCCAATTATAACTTCCCTTAGCTTAAGAGGTTTGATCACATCAACAGTCTGCAATGGGGGTCCAACAACTGCGCGCTCTCCCTCTAGTTCTGGGATAGTGATATTTTGTGGGTCTTCATCGTATTCCTCCAATGATAGATTGCAATAGTTGACAATATCCTGAATCTGCATATCCTAAAATGGTGCCCCATACTCCATATGAGGGCGCAATTCATCAAATACTAAGGCATCAATGTCTTGTAAAGCTTCATCCAATGCCTCAGTTCTGCCTATCAACCCGAACGTCCCCACAAAATTGTCCCGCATGGTCCCCGATTGGTGGGTGCGCCAGTGTAGCTTTGCATGTAGATACCATGCAGTGGGAATTGGCCCCAAGGCATGGATAAATAGGTGGACCCATTTGTCCATGTTCCTTTCACAACATGCCTTCGTCCATGCGGTCACGTGCCTGCGCGGATCTCCATGGCCAAGAAAAGCATCCATGCGTAGGTGAACCAAAGGTTCAAACCATAGAATCATCATCTCACGGAATTCATCCCAATCATGGAACATCCCCTTATGAGTTTCCCACCATTGCACAGGGGTTGCATGCATGAATAGGTTAAGCTCCCACATTCTTCACTCCCTTGGGACTTTAGCTTCAATTGTTCACAAAAAATCTCTAACTCTATCAAAACCATCAAAGTAGGGAAGTTCTCTTATGTCTAAGGAGATACACTAGAAGCTCTTCATGATCCTAAGACATCGCAATGTAGATAATTCATGTAATTGATTCTACCAATTCTCTATCTCCCCATCAGATTCAGAGAGGCATTCACTGTATTTCTCCCAGTAAAGCACACCATCTGTTGTAGGATTAATCCAATCCTCGACCCAGGTGGTTAGTTTATAAATGTGATACATGTCATCTTCTTCGTGCACTGGTTTAGTATACCACTCTCCTTCCACATGGTCTAGAGGGACTATCACTCTGGTACCCCCATTCTCAAAAACCATGCTCCTTTTCTTTAAGTTGATAATTTCTCCCATATCTATTTCCAAATCCAGTCCTATGAGTGCAAGATAAGGGTCTGCATCTTCCACAATCTGAATTACTTCAAAATCTCCATGTACCTTAACTCCTACGATATCTACCATAATTTTTTACAGTCCCCCCCAGTGGTATGATTTTCTATTGGTTAGCCATGCACAGATGTATAGTAGAAAATTCTAGCTTAGGTTCTCCCATATTCTTCCATGTTTTCTTGGGCAGGACGTTTGGATCTGATCCCAAATCTAGGATGACCTGATCCATTTCATAGTTCTTGATTTGTGCTGTTAGCCGCATTTCCCGACCAATGCATTTCTTATGCTTGTATAGTTTGTGGACATCCTTAACTTCTATGGGTGGGTCAGATCTTTCCGCGCAACTGTCTATCAGTGCTTGAAGATTTTCTACTACCTTCTCATTTCATAGCAACTTCATACATGCCTGTAGAAATGGTTTAACTTCATCGTTCATTCTTAGGTTTGCTAGAATCTTGGAAGTAGACGCCTCATCCTTAGTAAAGTATTTTCAAGCTGCGATGAAGGTTTCTTTCTCCTTCTGTAGGTCGAAGCTTTCCTATTTGATAACAACTTTTCGGATAAGGGGATCTGCCATGGCTTTCTCCTTAGCTTTGCTAGTAGGCATGCCGCTGTGCGTTATGACATTAATACTCGGTCCTTCATCACATGATTCTGCCTTAAACCTCTGCACATTCTGCGTTGGTGTCTATTGTTTTTCCTGCATTTTTTCTATCAGGACTGGGTAATCTTCAATCACATGGTCCAATTATCGACAATATCAGCAATACTGTTGCGTAGGGTTTGGAAAATCCCTTGCGAAGTGCCCTATTTCTCCACAATTGTAAGAGATCAATTGCCCTCTTCCCCGGCCTGCGCCTCCACCCCTTCCCCCTCCCTTGCCTCTTTCTAGGGATCCTCCTCTGCCTAAGGGAGGTAGTGGTGAAAAACGTTTAGCCCACACCCTCTATAATTTTCCTCGGTCTATCATTAAGTCATATGTTTGATAGTTATGTTCATCATGTCCCACATATGAGCAGAAGTGGCGTCATTGTTGCTTAAATTCTGGAACATAAGCACCAAGACGGGGAAAGTGGTTGGTATCATGTAGTATGACAACGCGACAGTCAGCGCACCATAATGTCAGACCACTTGGCCCCACAGCCACTTTAGGATGCAATGGGCTGGGTCCCCTAGCCTGCATGTAGTCCGCCAGCAGAGGGCATTGATCCTTAGTGTGGTAAGATACCCTACATCTTATGCACCATAGGTCTAGGCTAGCTTATTTTCCTCGTTCTTTCCATAGATTCTGGATTTTGAGGTGAATTTCCTCTATCTGTCCTTGGATCTATTGCACCCCAAACTAGGTATCATCTCTTGGCGCAACTTCTAGCTTTCTATCAATCTCCAAGGATTTCTCTTGCGTCTCAATCACTTGTTAACCCATAGGTCCGCGCAAGTGAGGTAGTAGCATGGTGATGAACCATTCCTTGTGTTGCCATTCATTATACTGAAATTCCCCATCTCTGATAACCTTATTTAACCGCTGATCAGCCTCCCACACAGACTTAGTGGGTCCCTATTTAAATATTTCAAATCAGTTACTAGGTAAGAGTAGGACTTAGGCTTCCAGAACTGTTGTTTTAATGCATTCTTAATATCTTGAATTGACGGGTCCACATGCTGGCCTACGTACCCCATATACCAATCCAGGGCTCTTCCTTCAAAGGCAAGGGATAGTTGCGCTCTCTTTACAACATCGCTAGCCACATTCTGCGCAATCCATACTGATTCTGCTACAAACCAAATTCGGTCCATATCTTCATCTCCTACACCCTTGAAGGTGGGCAGCTTCATGTGTGTGGCCATATCTTCTTCTAGTGGTGGTAGAGGTGTGGGGGGAGTTCTTTCCATTATAATAACTCGAAGGTGGTGTAGCTGGAGGACTATTTCCAGTGTGCGCAACCGACTCTTTTAATGGATTGTAGATGTATCTATCCCCTTCTCGGTTGGTTCAGTAGTACTTACCACTTCGTGTTTTACTTTCTCTCTAATCATATGTCATTCATTTGATGTGGCTACAAATAATTCCTTTTTCACACAGTAATATTTCAATTAGCAATGGAAATGTTCACAATAACGTACCTCGAAAAACTTTGAAGAACCTGCTGGGGTTCCCATGTTTTGGCCAGGTTGACAAGACCAAAAGATGAGACAACATAGAACCACTTTCAGACCTTAGGATCTAGCCCTCCTAGGTCTAGAGAGGGATCTCTCTATATGAGTAAAAGTGTATATCTTTGAAGCTCTAAGTTATGATTTTAGGCTAGTTATAGGCACAGGGTTTGTTGTTTGATTGTTGGTTTGGTTGTTGGGAATCAGGAAAGGAAGGTCCGATATAAGACAAGGATGAGCATAGAGGGAATTAGGCTAAGACAGATAACTCAGGGAACATCAAGGCCATTGGGCAATGGAGTCAAGAAAGGATTTATTTGTAATCAATGTGCAAGATTTCAGTTGGGCTAGTTATCTAGAGCATTTGGATCTTAAAAGATGATTGATGGAATGGAACATTAAGGACTGAAAATGAGTGAGGGGGAAAGAAGGAAAGACAGCCAAATTTATGTCTATAGATCAGGACAGAGGTCATTTAACTCCAGACCTGCTTGGACGTACTCAGAGACAGATCTCAAAGGTGACAAAGGGGCTTCTTATAGATCAGACCAGAGGTCATTTAACTCCAATTCTGCTTTAGCAACTCCAAGGAAAAACCAGGATAAGTATAACAAAATGGATCTTAGAAAGGTTTAACGAGGTGGAAAGATCCTAGTGAGGCAGAGACAGGGTTCTAGACCTCCCAGTGTTCTCAACTCATCCATAAACCCTAACAAGAACGTCTAAACATGGATTTCATTAATTCATACATCAGAGAGAAGGCAAAACATCCACTACACTGGTTAAATCAATTGAAATCAATATTCAGATACACAAATAGCAGAAAACATAAAAGGCTGGGAGAGCAGCAACATAAGGTACCTATCAAGGGTAAATCTTATGCCAAACTTCTGATGCGAACCAGTAGAAATGGAATGAAATGAAATGAAATCAAACACAGAGATAGGAAAACATCACCAGCTGCTTTAGATCAGGATCCAAAGAAACGTGCTTGTCATATTAAAAACAACACCAATCAGGTACATCGTTGCCCATAGCTTGAACATTCAGTCTGAATACATCAAATCTCAGCCTATCTTACAATATTACACAGAGAACTTGTCTCAAGAGGAAAATGCTTGAATTTATCTGATATCCAATCAACAACCAACCATAATTTCCTTCTGTGCTTTATAGCAGAGGATGAACAGAAGATCGACTGAGGAGGTAGGTGAACACTAAATGTAACATTAAACAAAAAAATGAATGCAGGACCGAAACCCATTCTGTTTGACTGCTTGTGTATTTAATCTCTGTCACCTCCCTTGTGAAAGAGTTATCTTCTCCGGATATGATTTTGACATGTTTCGGCTGTGGTATTCTTGGTGCTTTTGAACAAAAAATAAAATAAACTACTGAGAGGTCTGTCATATAAATGCTCTGGCGGTTTTGAACTGCTGGTAGGGTGGAAATTTCTTCAGGGACATTGTGCATAATAAAAGTTGTATGGGCGCCCTGTACTTGCTGAAGAAAAACATTCCGCTGATGAATAAACCCTGATGTTACGTTTTACTTGCGCTCAGGATCCTCTGATTTATCCTCGGGGTCTTCAAAATGATGCTTTGCCTTCTAAACCGCTGATTTAAGGCTCAGGATCTTTGTTAGCGCGCCTCAATCTCCTTTGCTTTATACCGAAACACTTTGCCACTCCATTTTGCTTCTGACAGGTTAGCTCGGGCTTTTAATGATGCTGGAAGGTTTTCAGTATTGAACTTTGGTCTTCTTTTAATGCAAGACCTATTTTCACCTTCCCGGGTCGTTCTTTTTATAAATTTTTCCTCCGTAGATGATATTCTTTGATTTCACTGTCACTGTAACAGGGGCGTGCATCATGGCGGTTTCTTGCTTCTTTGAAACCCTAAAAAACACAAAAACAGTGAAGAAATGATGGATGGGGTGGCAGATGATGTGGAGGTGGAGAAAGGTAGTGTATACGGTGACATGGTGGAGAAATGCAGAGGAACAATGGAGATCTGATCTAGCGGAGGTGGCGGTCTGCAGAGCGAAAAAATGAATGAGAAACATTAAAAACATGAAAATGAACGATTATATGCAATGGAATGGTCGATAGGTACAGAAAATGCGCGTGGGGTGACGTGGTGTACGGAAAACCAAGTGGACGGATGACGTGGAGGCCCGGGCGACGATGAAATGGTCAACGACGGACAGACGAACCTGGACTGTCAGATCTCGGTGGAGATCGACAGCGAAGATGCGTCGGAGAGCGGTAGACCGCGGGGCAGGGGTACGGCGGAGACAGGCTAACTGGTGCGAAGCTCTGACGAATGGTGACCATTGGATAAGCGATCAAAGATCTAACGGCTGACAGCGATATCGCTCGGCATCCGTGGTCGATCTTTAATGCGCGATGGGCTAGCGGTTTTGCAACAGTGCCGGGGCCACGTGTCAAGAGCTGAGTGGAATCGATGGCCGATGGAGAAAACCGCCCACCGCCCAAAGGCGGTGTGATGAAAATAATCGTGGTTTATGAACAATGAGCGGCGGGGTCCATCGGCGGGAAAGGTTCCGGACCGTTGAGCTAGCGGGGAAACGGACGGTGATGGCCCGGCATGGAAAATAGGTGGGGAAGACGCGGGCGCTGGATATTTAACGTCCGCCATCCGATCAATTGAGATCAATGACCGACGCTGCGCCCGATAAGGCTTGAAATAGGCGCTTTTTTCTTTGGCGAGTGGTTACAGCGCTGGACTACATGGAGGAACAGGGCACGGGCTATGGCCGAAAGGAGCTAGGCCCTTATAATATGAAAAATATGGTTTTAGGCCATTTTTAATGCAATTGGAGAACAGAATTTGGAAATGATAGAGGGGGAAAGGGGGATTTTGATCAGACAAAGGGGAAGGGAGGGATTCGATGGAGATTTTTGGAGGAATTTGGGAGTGTAAGGGGAACTCTTAGAAAGGGAAAAAGGGATAAAATGAGGCATTCTGCAGGGATAACAGGGGTAAATGCAAGTCTTAGGGAAAGGAACCAGCAGAGGAGACTTATATAAGGCAAAGCACTGAGAGACCTCAGGGATGATGTGTCTTCAGGGGAGATGCATTCCTTAAAGGTCTCCAAAATAAAATAGCCCCCAGCTTGCTTTTCAATAATTTCATAGGGGGGCTAACAGTGGCTCCACATGGGGATGGCTTCTTCTTGAATGAGTCAAGAAACCAGAGATGATCTTTGGAGTGGGCTAGATGCCTACTGCTTGGCACATCCATTTCTTTCTTTGATTTTTAGCTACCACAACATGTTAGAAATATCAGCAGAAAAAATTCTTCCCAACCAGACTACCTACCCAAACTACAGTCCTAACCATTTTCCCTTTAGGGTGCATTTAAACTAGCAGACCCTTTACATTTTATCTCTAAACAGAAAAACAACCTATTATAATTCTACCCTTATTGCTCCATGAGGCCAGATTAGACTGTTGGTCTCATATGATTCTCTACCTAATCTACTACCCGTGGGGATTAAACTGTCCAAAAAGTTTCTTCTCCTACATTCTAAGACAGGAAATTGAAAAACAGCCAAGCCAGGATTAGACTGTCTGACTTGCTGGAGTGAAGACTTGTGGAAAACTGAAAAAAAAACTGTGAAGGAATGAAATTTGCGATTTTGAAATATCCTTCTTTCTTTGTGACTCAGGTTTTGAGCATATTTGAGTCACTTCTTTTCTTTGCTTTCAGCTCTGGTTTGGGCATAGTAGAGCTGATTCTTCCTTTTCCTTTGCTGGTCCAGATTTTGAGCGTGTTAGGACTAGCTATCTTTCTTTCTTTGGCTCAGGTTTTGATCATATTAGAGCCAATCTTTGCACTTTTCAGAGGTCCATGTTTTGAGCCTGTTTGAACCTCTGCCTTCTCTATTTTTTGGAAACATTTTCTCTGTTTTCTTGAAAGTAAAACTGCCATGGTATGTACAATGGAAATGGAACTGGAAATGAAAATTAGCAGAAGTAGTGTTTGAGCATCTTGCCATTGACAGGACCCCGAAACAGCTCTGTACCATCAAGTTCTTGTAGAAAAAATGCATTTGGGCCCACAGTAGCTTGGATAATGTACGGACCCTGCCATAAGTTGTCAAACTTTCCATGTTTACCTTTGTGTTCTCTTCTTGAATCCCATTTCAGAACCTTGTCTCCGACTTTGAAATTTGCAGCTTTGGTTCTCTTGTCAAATAGCTTTTTAATGTTCTCCTGAACTTTGACTCCTCTGTTGTAAACATGCTCCCTTGTTTGCTAAAGATGAATAGTTTCATTAATTCTTCTCACCATGCTATCTTCCTTTGTCTGAATCTCTTGGGAAATCTTAATCACTGGTATTCCGAGGCTGGTAGGAAAAACTGCTTCGGTTCCATAGATGAGCTGGAATGGTGACATGCCAATAGATTTCTTTGTGGTGAGCCTGTCAGCCCACAAGGCATGTACCAACTTTTTATGCCATGACTTTTTGTTCTCTTCCAGCAGCTTCTTAATGATTGTAACCAGGCTTTTGTTAGATGATTCAGCCAATCCATTACCCTGAGGGTAATATGTAGTTGAATGAACAAGGGCTATTCCGTACCTGTGACAGAAATCAACCATTATCTTGGATCCGAAATCAGCGGCATTGTCAGTGATTATTTTCCTTGGACAGCCAAACCGAGATAGGATGACGTCTTCTAGGAACCTAATGATGACAGAATCAGTGGCATTCCTAGTGGGTATGGCTTCTATCCATTTAGTGAAGTAATCTGTAGCATTTAGGATCCATTTGTGTTGCCCAAAGGAAGAGGGGTGAATTTCTCCTATGAAATCTAGGCCCCATTATAGAAAGGGACCTTCAACAGTGATAGGTTGTAGAGGAAGGGGGAGGAGTTTTATTTTACCTTCAAAGATATGGCACTTATGGCAGGCAAGTATCATTTTATGGACATCATTGAAGAGAGTAGGCCAATAGTAACCAGCCCTGAGAATTTTATTTGCAGTGGCTTTCCAACTCAGGTGGCCTCCACACTTCCCAGCATGGAACTCTTGTTTGATTCTCTCAGCTTCAGGTTCAGACAAGCATTTCAGCAATAGGCCATTTGGGTTTTTCCAATATAGATTCTCATTCAAAATGCAGTAATTTCGAGCTTTAAGTTTTATGAATCTGGCCTTGGTTTTGGACAGTTCTAGGGGGGCATTGAGATTGGTGAGCACATAAAGGATATCAGAGTACCAAGGAGAGTTCTGAAACTTCTCCTCAACAGTTGGATGGGGCAATCCTTCCTGCTCGTCTAAGGCATTCATCATGTTGATGTCAAGGGCCTGCAAGTTTGATTTAGCCATCAACTGGGCCAGGCCTTGACCTTTGATCAGCTTGGTGGGTTTTATTTCAAGGTCATATTCCAAGATTGTTGCAATCCATTTGCCCCTTTTCCCATCAAGGTCCTGGGACAAGATATCTTTGACCACTATATTTGGCACATAAGCAATGGTGTGAGAATGCAGAATGTACACCCTAAAGTCTTTTAAAGCCTTTACCAAGGCATAGGTCTATTTTTCCATAATGTTGTACTTTAAGGGTGTATCCCTTAAGGCCTTGCTGAAGAAGGCGATTGGTTGCTCATTACCTTCTGAATTCTTTTGCAGCAAGACTATAGCTATTGTGTGTTCAGAGGCAAAGGAAAAGATCAGAAAATATTTTGAGAAGTCTGGGCTGATCAGAACAGGGGCTTGCGTGAGTGCGAGTTTTACTGACTCAAAATATTTTTTGGCTTCAACAGTCCACTTGATTCTTGCACCTTTCTTTAGCATGTCAGTCATTTTCCTCAGGTGCTCAGTAAGATTGGGAATGAATCTCCTAAGGAAATTGATCTTCCCTATAAAGGACTGTAACTCCTTGATATTTCTTGGGTGTGTGATTTGAAGTATTCCCTCAACCCTCTGTGGGTCTATCCTAATCCATTTCTCAGATATAATGTGACCAAGAATTTTACCTTCTTGTAACCCAAAAACAGTTTTCTTAGGATTTAAGGACAGACCGTACCTTCTACATTTTTCAAAAACTTTTCTCAGATGTTTCAGATGTTCTTCTTCAGTTTTAGAAAAGACAGTCAAGTCATCCAAGTAGATAACTATGAAGTGTCCAATCTCATCTGAGAAAGCTATATCCATCACTCTCTGGAAGGTAGCTCCAGCATTCATCAGTCCAAAGGGCATTTTCACGTACATGAAGCTTCCCCAAGGAGTGGTAAACACTATTTTGAGTTGATCTTCTGGGATTACAAGAACTTGATTGTATCCTGAAAAACCATCAAGTAGGGAGATTCTCTTAGAGCCCACTACCTTCTGTAGGATATGTTCCATTCTAGGCAAAGGGTAGTTGTCTTTCAGGGAGGCTCTGTTGAGGTTTCTGAAGTCTATGCATAGTCTGATCTCTCCTGTTTTCTTTCTCACAGCCACTAAGTTTGACACCCAATCAGAAAAACTTATAGGGACTAGTATGCCTGCATCATACATCTTCTTAATTTCCTTTTCAACTGCAGGCAATTGTTTTGGATTGATTCTACGGAGTTTTTTCCTAAAAGGTTTCTAATTTTCCTTCAGGGGTATCTTCTGTTGTATGATGTTGGTGTCATAGGCCTTTAAGTCTTCATAGCTCCATGCAAACACGTCCATAAATTCCTTAAACAGGTCAATGTATTTTTTCTTCATGTCTGCAGGTATAGACTTAGCCAGTTTTATCATTTTGGGTCCATCTTCAGTGCCTATGTTGCATTCTTCTACATCTGATTCTGCATGTTCTATAGTGGGCTTTTTTGCTACGTCATCAAAGTCAAAAAGGTCCTCTAGGGGTGCCAGGCCTCTGGGTATATTCTTGTCTTTGGCCTGTAACACCTCCATTTCTTCATTATTTGTGTTTTCACATTTTTCGGTTGGATTTCCAGTTTCTACAGAAAAGGTGTTTATTTCTATGTTACAGGGTGTTTCTTGTTCATCTGGGGGCTCCTTACTTGGGCAGCTGTCATCAGATTTTGAGTCCAAATTAGAAAATTCAAACTCATTTCTGCCCACCAGGAAATCTTTGATCTGTTTGTCTCCTTCAAAGACCTGCCAATATTTTTCATTGTCTGGCACTGCAGGTCTGAACTTGGTTTGAATGATGATTTGTTGGTCAGGGGGAGTCTTAGGATATGAACTAGCTAGGCAAGCTAATCCATTTGCAATGACATTTTGACTCCTCGGAACAAACACTAATTCATATTCCATGAAAGTTTTCAATATTTCCATGGCATCGTTCCTATACGCTATTAATCGAGGATGTTTTGCTGCGTATTCACCATTCACTTGTTTGACAACTAACTCAGTGTCTCCCAGCACAGTTACCCTACGGGCTCCTAATTTTTTCAACAGATTTAAGCCCAGGATAAGAGCCTCATAATCTGCAATGTTATTTGTGCATTTGAGGTGCAGATTGACATCGTGGCTCTCTGCATGGTCATTTTCTATGTTACGTAGCCACACCCCTGCTCCAGCAGTTTGTCTAGTACAAGACCCATTGAAATTCATTTCCCACAGGGGTTCGCCATTATGTTTCATTTTGGGGTTTGTACTAGGTTGTGGGTGGTCTTGTTCTTCACATGGTGTGTTAGTTTGCAGGGTGTGACTAATAGGCTGACTGTGTTGCGTTTTTGGTTCATTCTGAGTTTCGTTTTTATTATCCTGCCCATGGTTTTCTTCATCGTATTCTTCTAGGGTGGCCATTATGCTAAAGTCCATGGGTTCTGTGTCCTTGCTTGTATTTTTGCATTAAAATTATGGCTCTCCTAAGGATTGGTCGTTGTGAAGAATGAAAGAATTCAGGTCTGTGTGTACGGAGTAAAATGGTGAATTTTCAGGTTTCTCGGGGCTACTGACTAGAAATTTCATCTGGGACTCCCTATACAGTCTTCTGAGTTGGCCAAAGATAAGGATAGTGGCATATGAGCCATCCATCTGCATTGTTCCTTGCAGTTTGGCTCCCCATGATCTAGATAGCAGCATGCCATACTTGGGTGGTACATCTGCCACCACAACATCCATGCCCATACATTTAGTAGGAATCTGGGTCTAGCTCGCACATAAGTCTTTGCTTAGGCCTAGGAATTTTACTCTGCTAGAGTCAAACGAATATAGATCTTTGTAAGGTCGTGTTATCTCTAGGCATAGCTTTTCCATCACTACCTTAGGCATTAAATTGTGTGACGCTCTAGAGTTATGCATGGCATTGTGAATTATCTTGTCATGAATGTTGAGACTGATATAGAAAGGTGTAACTACCCCTTCCTGAAACTTTCCCTCAATCTTTGGACCAAACAAGAGGGTAGGTTGATCATCATTTAAATTTACAGTATCATTGTTTTCCCCTAAATTAAATGCTTTCAAAATTTGGCCTTTATATACATGCTGAGTGGCCAACTCAAATAATGGTACAGGGATTTTGATTTTGGCAATCTCACTTTCCAAACTGAAAGTGGACCGGCCCTTTGTAATACTCAACTCTATTTTATTTTCCATTGTCTTAGTGGTTGTATTAGCTTGTGATTTCTCGCTATATACAGGGTTAGGAATCGTTTTATCAGGGGCACTAACTGCAGTGCTAGTGCTGCTGGTTGGTTGGCTTTGTTTTTCAGTGTCTTGGTTGTCTTTTTCTCTGTTTTTCCCAGAATTTTCATCTGTTGTTTTATTAATTGTAGCAGATGCTTTAGAAGTTTTATCAAGTCTTTTCTTGATGGTTACCTCAGGAGTCTTTGTTTCGGAATTTTCTTGATTCTTTTTTCTCCTAAGTTCATATTGTTCTCTGACCTGCATCTTGGCATTTTCAAATCCTAATCTTTAATCTTCAGTTTCTAACCATTCCTCATCCCAGTATGAAGGTGAGGGCTGATCTTCCCTTGAATCACATTTAAGGACTGAGTCTTCTATTTCAAACATTTTTATTTTATTCCCTTTAGGCTCTTCTATGATTCCCTCATCTTCATCAAGAAAGTTTTGGAAAGGGGGAATAACTTGCTGATCTGATTCTTTCTGTCTATTGGGAGCATTGTTGTTCCTTCTAAAGTTTTGGTTCTGGTTTTGATTTCTGTTTTGGTTATTGACAGTGACAACCATTTTCTTCATCATTTGTTGTAGCTCTTCCATGTTTTTAGACAATTTGTCATAATTTGGATCAGATGTGGAGGCTACATTGTCATCCCTATAGGTTACCCTCCTCTCAGATCTTAGTCTTGCTCTTTTCTCGATCAAGTTTTCCTCTATGTTCATTGCTCCTTTCTACATGTCCTCCAACGTGGTGTACTCTTTATCCCTAAGCTCATAGGCCATGTCAGCGTCAAACCCATCAGGGTACTTAGCTAAGGCCATGCCTTGTGGAGGTTTCATATGTGGGGGGAGGGCATTGTAAATGCTGTTAAATCTTGTTGTGTAATCATGGACACTCTCTCCCACGTTCCTCTTAAGGGACATGTAGTCTGCTAGGAGCTGGTGAAGGTTTTCTCTAACTTCCCATTTGTCTATGAAGGTCCGATATAATGCAGGGAGATCTTGGATACTGTCAGGGGGTAAGCTTTTAAACCATTTCTTTACATCGCCCCCTAAGATTTGGGAAAAGATTCTCATTTTGATTGTTTCATCATCAATTTCCATATAATCAAAAGAATCCTCCATTTTATCTACATGTTGTTGAGTTGTGATGGACTCTTTAGCAGTGAAGTGTGGGATTTTTGACTGGTAATAATTGGGCAAGGGTAACAAGGGTTGAGGTAAAACTAAAGGTGCATACCAAGCTGCCATGATAACGTTATGATGAGGTATAGGGTTGGCTTGAGCAGCTGGTGTTTGGATGACAGAGATATTAGGACCAGCGGAAGTCTGTTGGGCAGATCTAGGGTGGGGGAGCCCCAAGTTTTGAATGAAGTGGCTATCAGGTGGTGTTGATGGAGGGGTTCCTCTGTCCCTAGTGTGTTGACCACTATGAGATGGTGAACTGTGAAACTCAAGGTGTGGCTGGTCTAGATGATCGAATGACCTAGCTCTTGGAAATCTATTGGGTACGTGTAGGTCAGGGAGAAATAGTGATAGAGCTGTTAGGTCTTCTGGTGCAGAGTTAGCTCTATGACTGTGACTGGAAATAGTTGGTCTTTTAGGTGTGGGAGCTCCCTTGAGGATATTCTTCGGATTGTCAACTATTTCAGGTGGATCAGGGTTAGGATAAGCTCTTGTGTGAATGGTTCTAAAAGCCAGAATGATGTTCTTAGCCAAGCAGCTTAACCCTACTTGTTAATTCTACTGCGGTTGATGTTGTCTCAGAGGCTGGTCTCCCAGTGGAGTCTATTGTGAATCCAAGATAATCAGCAGGCCTACTGATCACCAGTGGAGTCTTTTCATTTAGGAACAATGGAGTCACCAGGTGGAGGGTTTTAGGGTATATCTAAGGGGTTACACTGTCCACCACAGTGCTCAGGCACTATCACCTTTCAGGAATCTCCTCAAAAATAGCAAACTCCAACCAGAGATTGACTGGGAGGGCATTTACCAGATATGTCACCTCCAAAGAGGGTGAGATCTGGAGGCTACCTGGCCCTTTCCAGGCTCAGTCTAAGATTATGATGGACACTTAATAATGGAGGTTGATTGAAGAAAGGAGTTACTTACTGCCAACCTAACCAGAGATGTAGGTTTCTAAAGTTTTTGATGTAGTGAGATGGAAATCATTCAGAAGTCCCCAACGGAGTCGCCATTATGTTGGGGTTCCCATGTTTTGGCTAGGTTGACAAGACCAAAAGATGAGACAACATAGAACCACTTTCAGACCTTAGGATCTAGCCCTTCTAGGTCCAGAGAGGGATCTCTCTATATGAGTCAAAGTGTATATCTTTGAAGCTCTAAGTTATGATTTTAGGCTAGTTATAGGCACAAGGTTTGTTGTTTGATTGTTGGGAATCAGGAAAGGAAGGTCTGATATAAGACAAGGATGAGCATAGAGGGAATTAGGCTAAGAGAGATAACTCAGGGAACATCAAGGCCATTGGGCAATGGAGTCAAGAAAGGATTTATTTGTAATCAATGTGCAAGCTTTCAGTTGGGATAGTTATCTAGAGCATTTGGATCTTAAAAGATGATTGATGGAATGGAACATTAAGGACTGAAAATGAGTGAGGGGGAAAGAATGAAAGACAACCAAATTTCTGTCTATAGATTAGGTCAGAGGTCATTTAACTCCAGACCTACTTGGACATACTCAGAGACAGATCTCAAAGGGGACAAAGGGGCTGCTTATAGATCGGACCAAAGGTCATTTAACTCCAGGTCTGCTTTAGCAACTCCAAGGAAAAACCAGGATAAGTTTAACAGAAGGGATCTTAGAAAGGTTTAACGAGGTGGAAAGATCCTAGTGAGGCAGAGACAGGGTTCTAGACCTCCCAGTGTTCTCAACTCATCCATAAACCCTAACAAGAACGTCTAAACATGGATTTCATTAATTCATACATCAGAGAGAAGGCAAAAAATCCACTACACTGGTTAAATAAATTGAAATCAATATTCAGATACACAAATAGCAGAAAACATAAAAGGCTGGGAGAGCAGCAACATAAGGTACCTATCAAGGGTAAATCTTATGCCAAACTTCTGATGCGAGCCAGTAGAAATGGAATGAAATGAAATAAAACACAGAGATAGGAAAACATCACCAGCTGCTTTAGATCAGGATCCAAAGAAACGTGATTGTCATATTAAAAACAACACCAATCAGGTAAATCATTGCCCATATCTTGAACATTCAGTCTGAATACATCAAATCTCAGCCTGTCTTACAATATTACACAGAGAACTTGTCTCAAGAGGAAAATGCTTGCATTTCTCTAATATCCAATCAACAACCAACCACAATTTCCTTCTGTGCTTTATAGCAGAGGATGAACAGAAGATCGACTGAGGAGGTAGGTGAACACTAAATGTAACATTGAACACAAAAATGAATGCAGGGCTGAAACCCATTCTGTTTGACTGCTTGTGTATTTAATCTCTGTCACCTCCCTTGTGAAAGAGTGATCTTCTCCGGATATGATTTTGACATGTTTCGGCTGTGGTATTCTTGGTGCTTTTAAACAAAAAATAAAATAAACTACTGAGAGGTCTGTCATATAAATGCTCTGGAGGTTTTGAACTACTGGTAGGGTGGAAATTTCTTCACATACATTTTGCATAATAAAAGCTGTATGGGTGCCCTGTACTTGCTGAAGAAAAACATTCTGCTGATGAATAAACCCTGATGTTACCTTTTACTTGTGCTCAGGATCCTCTGATTTATCCTCGGGGTCTTCAAACTGATGCTTTTCCTTCTAAACCACTGATTTAAGGCTCAAGATCTTCGTTAGCGCGCCTCAATCTCCTTTTCTTTATACCGAAACACTTTGCCGCTCCATTTTTCTTCTGACAGGTTAGCTCGGGCTTTTAATGATGCTGGAAGGTTTTCAGTATTGAAATTTGGCATTCTTTTAATGACAAACTTGTTTTCACCTTCCCAGGTTGTTCTTTTTATAAATTCTGACTCCGTAGATGATCTTCTTTGATTTCACTGTCACTATAATAGGGGCGTGCATCATGGCGGTTTCTTACTTCTTTGAAACCCTACAAAACACGAAAACAATGAAGAAACGATGGATGGGGTGGAGGATGATGTGGAGGTGGAGAAAGGTAGTGCAGATGGTGACATGGCGGAGAAATGCAGAGGAACAATGGAAATCTGCTCTGGTGGAGGTGGCGGTCTGCAGAGTGAAAAAACGAATGAGAAACATTAAAAACATGAAAATGAACGATTATATGCAATGGAATGGTCAATAGGTATAGAAAATGCATGTGGGGTGACGTGGCGTACGGAAAACCAAGTGGACGGATGACATGGAGGCCCGGGTGACGACGAAATGGTCAACGGCGGACAGATGAACCTAGACCGTCAGATCTCGGTGGAGTTCGACGGCGGAAATGCGTCGGAGAGTGATAGACCACAGGGCAGGGGTACGGCGGAGACAGGATAACTGGTGCGCAGCTCTGATGAATGGTGACTGTTGGATGAGCGATCGAAGATCTAACGGTTGACAGCGATATCGCTCGGCATCCGTGGTCGATCTTTAATGCGCGATGGGCCGGCGGTTTTGCAACAGTGCCAGGGCCATGTGTCAAGCGCTGAGTGGAATCGCTGGCCGATGGAGAAAAGCGCTCACCGCCCAAAGGCGTTGCGATGAAAACAATCGTGGTTTATGAACAGTGAGCGGCGGGGTCCATCGGCGGGAAAGGTTTCGGACCGTCGATCTGGCGGGGAAACGAATGGCGATGGCTCGGCATGGAAAATAGGCGGGGAAGACGCGGGCGCTGGACATTTAACGTCTGCCATCTGATCAATTGAGATTAACGGTCGACGCTGCACCTGATAAGGCTTGAAATAGACACTTTTTGCTTTGGCGAGTGGTTACAGCGCTGGACTACATGAAGGAATAGGGTGCGGGCTATGGCTGAAAGGAGCTAGGCCCTTATAATATGAAAAATATGGTTTTAGGCCATTTTTAATGCAATTGGAGGACAGAATTTGGCAACGATAGAGGGGGAAAGGGGGATTTTGATTAGACAAAGGGGAAGGGAGGGATTCGATGGATATTTTTGGAGGAATTTGGGAGTGTAAGGGGAACTCTTAGAAAGGGAAAAAAGGATAAAATGAGGCATTCTGCAGGGATACCAGGGGTAAATGCAAGTCTTAGGGAAAGGAACCAGCAGAGGAGACTTATATAAGGCAAATCACTGAGAGACCTCAAGGATGATGTGTCTTCAGGGGAGATGCATTCGTTGAAGGTCTCCAAATTAAAATAGCCCCCAGCTTGCTTGTCAAGAATTTCATAGGGGGGCTAACAGAACCTCCTCTCTACCTCAGAATAGGATACGAACTGATCGATTGTGAATTCTGTTACAAACCCTCCCAACATGCTATCCACCCAATGATCTACCATTCAGGTGATCGTGTTGTTAGTCTTCTCCAAATGTTGAATCAATTTCGGAGTCCACTGCATTATCTGATTGTCTTTCCAAAATGTTTGGAATTCTACCAGCCTCGCTAACCACTCCTGAAGTTTGTGTGCAAAATTTACAAAGAAAATTTCATAGACTGCGATTCTACTTTACAGAAAATTCCTGAACCTAATTTTCAAACCAACCTTCAAGTTCTAGTTTCTCAGGTCTCCAATGGCCTCGTGGCATTACCCGATCTCTCTCTCAAAATGCTCCTAGTCCCAGCAAAAAAACCATTTGTTGGCTTGAGGGGTCATGACCCAGGTTCAGAGGTTAAGGTTAGCCAAAAAACCCCTATACTACTGGCCCTTTTGGCAATGGCCTACTTTCATAGGCCAAGGTCTCACCCGAAGTAGTATGGGAGGGTGCTGGAACCAGGCTTCTGCACCCTAGGAGAGAGTAGGTAATTAAGGCATATCTACGTTGCAACTATCAGGTTTGTACATAATGAGTCAATTAGCAAGCTCTTAATAGTATATTCAACACATAACCATAACAAAGCTACTATAATTAACATATCTGATCAGTACATTCACATCCATGTGCGTATCAGCAGTTACAATCACAGAACATTATATTCGCAAATAATTCTTAGATGAGAGATACATTCATAGATCAAATACATATCATAGATGCACTTCAGTAATAAGCATGATCAATCCAGATATCATAAAGACACTTCAAATATATTCCACACTCATTAGTATCGAAAAACCCAATACACTTCCCGCGCACATAGCCAACGGGGTTCGCACACAACAGGACTGAGGTTCTCCGTGCACACAGCCATCATGAGTCCTTTACCCAAAACAACCCAAACAGATCTCAACAGTTCGCACGTAGCATCAATCTTACTTTTGCCTACCTACTAGACCCAACTATCTATCTTATATCCTCGTATCCTTTGCTATCTGATGGTCCACAAACCATGGTTTGCGGACCCTAGGTTTACCCATTACAAAACATTAGGGGCTTTGACCTGCCCCAAAACCCCTACACAAGACCAACTATTACAAAATTATATAAAAAATGCAGCTTAGGGAGCCTTGTTCAAACACTCTCACTAGTATATCTTCAATTACAACTAGCACAACCGAGTTTAACTCACTTAAATGAGTTAAACTAGTTACAACTTGCACCAACTCATGCACCACTGCACTTCAAACTCTGTTACAACTATAATTACTCTGTGTTTCCCACCAACCAACCTCTAACTCGAAATTCACTAGCTAACTGAATTTTCCAATTCGGTTAAATATTTCAAGTCCACATTGAGAATAGATTACAATTTAATGTCCATCTAAATTAAGGGACAATAAAAATAGACATACACCCAAAAAGAGCGTTGTGGGCCCCACCCTAGTGTAGGTGCTTAATGCTACCAGGTGCTAAATACAACCAGGTGCTTAATGCACTAGTGTGGGTGATGAATCTTCTTGTTGAATCTCAACAACTTGCACATCGATTTGGTGCATTTTTGCATTTTCTTTCTCCTCTAATAGTCATTTCTGACCATTTTTCAATATTTAGTTTTCACCCTTGATCAAAATCTTGCAGTATGTTACATTCTACCTACACATAATTTGATTTTGAATGTGCTAATTTTAGCATTATTATATGTCAAGGTACAATGGACGAGAAGGATTGGTGTAATAAAAAAATTTCATAATTATCGTTAAGTTACTCAAACATAATGTTTGATACATGAAAAAAAATAAAAATAAAAAGAATAACTCTACATGTGCATTTTTGTACCTTTTATGCTTGAAGCAAATAATTTTCAATTTTTTATTCACACTGTACAATCCATATTCTTTGGAAAATTTATGAGCTTGCACCATGCTACATGGGGATCCATATTATCTAAGGTAGGTGAGTCAACCCCATAAAGTTTCTTTGCAATTTTATTATATGTAGGTTATAATGCTTGTCATTGCCCACACATTGTATCACATGAGTATAATACTACCATAGTTATCGATTCCTCTGGACATAAAAAATAAAATAAAATAAAATAAATCAAGAGCCATTATGCATTGGATGTTACCAAAGCCATATTATGTATTCCTAAACCAGGTGATGGTGGAGGTTGGAACTCATAGTGAACATGATTTTCCATGTGGAGTAATCTACCTTCCAAATGGTCCAACTTTTCCTAAAGACGTTGTCCCCCTTTGTAGACTTGCTAGTCTACCATCCATGTGCTATTAGATTTGAACTTACAGCCTCTTATAAAGAAAACATACTCTTAATTATTAAACCTACTAGAATTTTATATATAAATCTAATCCAAATTATTTTATAATCTTTGTAATAAATCTATTTATACAATAAGAATACAATTCACACAAGAAAACTTAAAATACTACCCCCACATTAAGAATGAAAACATTCTTAAGATATGTGTATAAGTTAGTCTTGAAGCACCGTGGCATTAGAGAATGGAAGAGATGGAATAAGAGATAAATGAAGGGTAGGAATGAGTTTTTTTGAAGAGGGAACCACCAATAAAATAATGGAAGGCTTCTTGCAATGTGTTATGCATGTTTGGTTCCAAAGTTGTCTTTCAAAAATATACAGAATGACTTCCAATTGCATGGTTAGATGTCCTCCTTCTACCATGAAGTACCAAGTGAAAACCATATGATGTCCAACATCATCATTAATACATGAGATACATAAAATAAAGTGGTTCTTTCCACAAAGGAAAAGCTCCATCTCACAATACATCTCTTCATCCCATGCTTTATGATTTTGATTGAGCATTGATATGCTCTCATCCTGAGCCTCGTTGGCCTTGTTGGATACAAGCATCAATACAACGTTATGCAAAAGAAGAGGGAAAGGAGTTATATGGGTAGACAAAGATGTCAAACCATATTCTCCTAATAGTAACCACCGGAGTAAGGCCCTTTTCTTTCGTCCTCCATCTCCTCCATGTAAGATGGATAAGCCAAACTGCCCCAAAAGAAACCAAAGCAACAAGAGGTATTTTTGCTTCCTCTTCTCCTCATGTGCATCATGGAGTGAAAACATACCGATAGAAATGTGGAATTTTACATCAGCCCAATACAAGAAAACACCATCAATACACATTATGAGAGCATCATGCCAAGCTTTACCCAATAAAAAACATAGGAGATGTCATGTGGTGGCCAAACTCTCTCAAGGGAAACAAAAATGAACATATCTTCTTTTGCTGAATTTTATCATTGATACACAAGGCATGAATCAGAAAAATATGAGCTATTGGGTGGTAAGCATACTCACCCAAGATCAGCCAATGCAACCATGCCTCCTTCTTCATTTCATAAGTGTTTTTCAAGGCATGGATCAAGGAAATAGGAGGCTTTGGGGAGTGAAAAAAATATCCCAAGGGCAACCAACGTAACCAAGCTTGCTGGCCCATGTCATAAATATGCAAGTAGTCATGCAACCCCTTGCTTATCATCCTCACCCACTCATCCCAATGTGGATGATGAATGATGTAATGCATGATCATGGTATCCCCCCTTTGTAGAATACCATCCTTCCCAAACTGATGAATAACCTTGTGCTTCATTAAATGTTGAAGTACACCTTTAATGAGATCTCTCAAGGAGATTCTATTTTCACCAAAGGCCCTCCAAAACCAATGAATTTTTGGATCTACTACAGGTAGAAGTTTCTCTTTGAGCAGTGAGATGCTCATTGAGAAAGTGTCATCTATAAAGGAGAAAAGGTTCCTCATCTCAATATGTCTACCATATACCATCTTTACCTCCATTGCTTCATGAGTAAAGCTACCTTCAGAATGATCCAAGAATGCTGGGGCCTCTCCATTTTCACAGCTACTGAGTGACAGAGCTGTAGATATGCATGGTAATACATGTGTTGTCTCAAAGCAAGGTACAACACTGATTTCACACCTAGTTATTGTACATAATATCATGCTCATCACTTTTTTTGAAACTCTACACTTCAACTCAAAGGGTTGAATGTAGCTCAACAATGATGAACTAGGATAGTTCTTAATCTCTTCCTTGATTAGATCAACGGTCCTCCGTGTTGTGATATGTTGCTGCTTCAAATCAACATTTTGTTCTAATCCTTGGTTATGCATTAGCCTTGATGGAATGTCTTCATAAGTTTCAATAAGATCTACTGAAACAATATGTGATGAATGTTCATGCATACCTTGGATCACCTGATGTGTGGAAACCTCTTTCCAGACACAAGAGTTCCTCCAACCGGGACAATAATGTCTCCAACTATTGGTAAGAGTGATGGTTGCTCTTCTCCAAGTGTACCAGTGCTAGAATGTTCCTCCTCTCCCTCATGCATCTCCTGAATCATGCATGGGACTCTATATTTCAAGGGCTCAAGAATATCTTGAAAAAATACAAGTGTCTCTTCTCCGGATGCAAGTACTTCTGCAGCTGGTGGTGAGTGTAGTGGCTTCTTGCCTAAAGTGAAAAGATTGACATCCTCCTTTGTTTCCTTAGGGAATGTCACTTTGTGACACATCTCTGGTTTTCTAACATCAAATTCCTTCCTCAACTTGTGAAAGAAATCTGAATTTTTAGTCACCTTTGCATGCTTCATGTGACCAAACCACCAATCATTGGCTTCTCCTAAAAGATGAGGTGCTGCAATTTGGAAAAACTCTTCTTCAGATATAGGATGTATCCTGACAAATTCATCTAAATCTTTCCTCCAAGCCTTAAAAGTGCTTGAGGAATATCCATCAAATGTAGGCAAATAGAATCTATTATGCATCTTTCTTCTATTGTTGCTATAGGATCCTCTTTCTTCTTTGATTTTGAAGAATTGTTGGAGAGTTAGCTTCTCCTTGAATGCTTTAGACTATGATTTGTACTCTTAAATATATAGAATCAGAGTCTCATGAGTCTCAGGTTCATCCCTTTCTTCATTTCTACACCTTTCACTTCTCCAAAGAAAGTGGGCATAGTGGATCTATGAGGAGATCTAGGATTCTCTGGTTTTCTTCTTTGCTCATAGGAAGTGCTTGGACCTTCCTCATCACATCTTCTTCTTGGATCTTCTTTCCGTCCTTCCTTATTCATTGAATTGACCTCCTTGGAGAGATCTTGCATGGATCTAAAGAAAGGAGTGGCAGAATTATCATCTCCATGATAGATCTCATCTATTTTCTTCTTCTTTTGATGTAAAATATGAAGTGTCCACAAGCTGAGCCAAAGATCATGCTCTGATACCACTGTAATATCCTAGAAGGGAGAATCCAGTAATACTAAAACACAATATAAGAACTACATCAAAGTAAACAATAAATATATATACACATCAGAATGCACAGAAATAACTGAGCCATTTTATTATATTGGAGGTGCAAAAAGAAAGTACAACAGTGCTAAAAAATATGAGGCACTCAAGCCACAAGGGTGGCCTAGAATGACCCTGCAACTATTTCTCAATAGGGACTGTGTAACTGCTACTCCGCTGGAAGGTAAACTGCGTTTTCCTTACTGCAAATGTATGGAATGCAACTTCTTGAAAGATAAAAAGTTAGATCTAGGTATAATGGGAGCTCCAATGATGCTGAAATTATAGATCTGGGCTCAATGATGGATTCCTAAGATAACCCAGAAGGGATTTCTTAGATATGTAAGTCCAAGAAAACCACCCTCTTAGGGCTTCACATATATGCTATTTGGAATGGAAATCTAAAGCTAGATCTAAGGATATGATGGATACAATGATGTACAATCAGGTCTATGCAAGAAGGGCTAATCCCTTTACTAGATCCTTGGGCTAAAAGCTAAAGATCTAGCTCCTCCAATCTCCTCCACTGAAAATAGTTGCTGGATGAACAACAGCTTCAGAAAACTATGCTGTCAGAGAGGGAGGCTCATTATCCTACTGCTAGATGTGTCAAATTAGCTCCTGAGTGATGGAAACAATATATCCAATGTGAGGAGGTGATCCCTCATAGGATTTCTAGCTAAAATACTGGAAATTTCCTTCCTCCAATAGATCTACAAGACTGAACTATGAAATCCTTGAAGGGAATTCTGCTGCATGGAGGTAAAAACCAATGGCTTGAATTCATGATGTATATCTGTTACTCCTGAAAGGCTGGATCTAAAGAACAAAGTGGTAGGATGAATCCTCCATTGGTTTCCTAGCTGAAAGCTAGAAACAACCTCCTTAGGATGGCACCAATGCCTGATAAGGAATGAATAACAATCCTCTTTCTAGAGCTACTCAAAGAAAGAGGTGGGATTCCTGCTCGGGAACACCATCTGCTAAACAACACTGCAAACACTTCTAAATAGCCCAAGTCTGCATAGAAATGTCCTAAGACAAATCTAGATCTAAAAAAATCAAGAAATGAGCAATCCAAATCATGCCTTCCATTGTGCCTTCACCTTCATTATATGCATGAGCTTTCCATAGTTGAGGCCCACTCCAATACTATGTTGTACATGTGGACAAAAGTCTCCAAGGTTGACTATGCTATTGATCCATGTCCTCCATCATGATCACATGGGGTGATTACCCCCTCCATCATGTGTGCATTAAATGCATCACTTTCTCCATTATCTTATCATAAGTGCTTCATGATCTTCTTGAATGCACTATGATCTCAGTTGACCTTATCAAATATCCTCATGATTTTAAATTTAAGATCCACATGATCTCCATTAATGGAGCTAATCCACTACTCCATTATTCTAGATCTAGATCTAAAATATCAACATACACACATTAAAAGTGGTTTTTATTCATCTTTGAGGTTTGTGGGTCCCTCCACCATTTTATTTACTTAATTTAGTAAGAAAAAAAAGAACTCTAATATTCCAAATATGATGTGAAAATTTGGGAATATTACAACGTCTCATCCTATGACATCTTCAAGTCCGCCAGAGCCTTGGTTAACTATTTTGGAGCACTTTGTGGGTCCTCCGGTATAGGTACTAGACACATGTTATTATCTTGAGCTTGTTGTAGCTCGAACAACTTCTCCCTTAATCCCAAATTATCCTCATCCCTTTGAGTGAGAGCCTTAGTGAGGGCATATTTTTCCTTCTCCACTCTAGCTAGTTCCTCTATTTGAATATGTTCCGAATGAGGGATATCCATTTTTCTCATAACTCCTATACCTCCAACTCAAATTTTCTTATAATGGCTTGTATCGTTGAGTTGGGATCAACTCCCTTACCTCTTATCATCTTTTTTCAGTCCTCTAGCTGTGTAGCAAGAGCTTTAGCACCTTCTCTTTCCCTTTGTTGAGTGATATTCATCTGAGCCAATATCCTTTTTTCTTTCTCTAGGGAGATGGTGTGCTTTAATACTTCAGTTTGCAACATGTCCCCGATGGACTTGTGCAAATTTAACTTATCAGCAAAGGGGATGGAAGCCAAATTCAGAATTATTTCCAGGGCTTTGTACTTGGATCCCGTGGGTAAGGGATGAGAGGATGAATCTTATATAGAAAATATAAGTTGGTATTTGTCCACATCTAGGGCTAAGCTGAACCTAGTATGATGCTTGTCTACAAACTCAGACAATTTTTCTCTCAGTTTCTCCCTTGAAGATTGATTCTTGGCCTCAATATGATCCCTTGATTCTTCTTTACCCAACATGATAGCTTGGGAAAGTTTTGAAGGTGCCGAAGAAGAAGCAGAATCATAGGAGACTTGAAAGCTTGGTCTCTCTTTGTCATGACCCATGAGCAGTTAGGCCTCATCATTAGGAATCTCAGTGTCCCGTTCCTCAGGGCCTTCAGTCCTCTGTCTCTTGCTGAGGCGACCTTCGTACTCCTTGTCTGTGAATCCTTGGTCAATCTAGGGATTTTCATATTCCAGCACTTTCGTTTCACCGAGTACATTGTCTCCTTTTCCTTCAACAACTGGGGTTTCGACCTCCATCTCTGTATCTAAAGGCCATAAATCATAGTTATCTTTCCAGTCAATAAGAGACCTAAGTTCATGCTCATATGTTGTGTACTTAATACTCTTCTTCCTGTGTGTAATAAATCCTTTAGGGCCATAGTGCCAAGCATCTCCCCGCAAGAAATTCATCTTCCGCAATATCTCTTCCATAGAGGAGAGTGCATGCCTTGAATTGACGGTGAAAAGGCTTACATCATTTCGGAGCTTGAAGATGTATCCATTTTTCGTGGGCACAAATCTGGCTTGGTTGGAACTTAGGACTTGGCGTATGAACTCAAGGGAAAAAATCCTCATGGACATAAACACTGGAAAGTGGTAAGGAGGCACTTCAACAACATAGACCCTGATCTCGGTGTGATATTCAAACAAGTACCAATCACCAGTACAATCTGTTTCACTGAACTTGAGCCACTCCTTTTGCTTAGGAAAAATTCTAGGTGGGGAGCTATCATGTATGATTTCATAGGCCCTGGATGTGAAATCCGTGATGAAATTCACATACCCCTTCCCCTCCGAGTGCTGGAAAACTGCCGAAGTTGATTTGAAAATGGATTTGGGTTCAGTGTTTCTCATGGAGAACCTGTTCAGGCCTAAACCATCAAACTTGTCTGCATGCTTAAACATGAATAGGTAGAAAACTATGGAGGAGTATCTGAAATAAAAAAAGGATGACATATCTTAGAACTGGGCTTTGATATCCATGGCCAGGAAGGTGAGGATATCTAGTAGAATCCCAGGTTGCATCACGTGCCAAAGAAACCCTAAACCTCCTTTAGTCACCCTATCAACATTTTCTAACCCCAACACTCCCGAGATGACTGCTAGAATAGGTTGTATGATGTCACGGAATAGGGACAGCGAAATAGTATCTGTGGGAGGCAGAGTGGATAGGTGCGAATTAGTAATGAGTTGAAGGAAACTGCTCTGCTTCTCCGAGGGTAGGTTCGAGAAGTGGTAGGAGAGAGTGACATTGGTGAATTCGACGCAGTCTTGGGCAGAGGGATAGCATAGGGATGTTCTAATGAGCTGAGGAGTAATATATAGAATATTGACGCCTCGAGTGAAGAGGAAAATTTCCTTCCACTTGATTTAGGCATCAGTGAGCCAGGTAATAAACTCTGGGAATGGATGGATTGTTTGGGAAATTTGGTAGTAGAGCCCTGAATCAACGACTCTGAACACATATTCCCCCCATCGTTGAAATTCTAGGAGCTCCTCCTTATTACAGGCCACATTGAAAGGGTAAACTGGGTCATAGGGCTAAGAGTGGGCATCCATGAGTGGTTCAGGACCAGGAGCAGTCCTGACCTCGCGAGCTTGTGGGGTTTCGGGGCAGAGTGTTTCATTTTTTCCATATCAGTTCGAAAAGATAGTAAAAGGGAAATAATGAAAGGGACATGACCAAATACTTGAGGCAACAGGGATAGCGACGCGAGGGTGAAAGGTAGCCAATAATTTTGATTTTACTTGGACGCCTGATTGAGTGAAATGTTGGTAAGTGACCAAAAATTCAAATAGATGAGAGTAAAAATTGGGGTGGAAACAAGGTTTTTACAGGGTAATTGGGCACGACGAAAATTGTAGGGTTGATGTTGTAATCACCCTAGTAATTTCTAAATATTGTGGGCTTTTGGTTTTTAGTTTGAGAAAACTAGGGGTAACCACAAACCTACTTTGGAAATTTACGATCAAGCCTTCCTAAATTTCACAGAGGGCTCTCTCTTTATGATTTAACTTTGTTTTTTTTCAAATATTTTAGGCTAGTTATGATAGAACAATTGGTTTTGGTTTTGAAATTTTTGGTGGAAAATAAGGTTACTTAAAGACAAATTAAAGAGGGATCTACTAGTCCACTGGGATATGGAGTCAAATTCTAGCAAGAAGAACTATAAGGCAAGGCCAAAAGGATGCTAATGTATTCAGGGCAAGGTAGATAACCCTCAGAGATTTGGATAGATTTTTTTGATGTAATGGCTTGCTTCGAGATAAAGGGAAATGAAGGATCCTTTGATTCGGAAAAAGAGGAAGGAGGCAGGGGTCAAACGGGACTAGGAGCAATTAAGAATTCCTAAATCCGGAAATCGACAGAAAAAATTTAAATGATTAAGTAGTTAATACAAGGAGTTCTTACACTAGTCCTGAAGTAATACTCCTAATTAATCATTAATATTGAACAACATATATGAAATTGTATGTAACTCAGAAAAGGAAACAATGACAGTAAGAAAGTACTTTACTCTTAAAATTATTGCATGAATCCTGAATTATGAAGTCCAATTGGCTATTGTCCAGACTGCTGCTTTGAAATCAACACATGTGAGCCTCCAACGTACTAGCAAAATGTCAATAATTTTATTAGCAATTTTATTCCACACAAAATACTTCAAAGAGTGAATTATTTATACAAATTCTAAACTAGAATATCTTGAAAAAATATCAAGATTGGTTTACAAATATCTCCAACTATTTTACATAAATAGAACTTAATTAAAGGATAGTCAAAACTAATGCATCTATTTGGCACTATTTTATGGATAGGTGATGACAAAGAGGAGAATTCGAATTTGATCTCAACTCTTAGTTAATGATGAGGCATCCAAGTCACTAACTATCTCCTTTCTTTGTGCATTCTGCTCCAGCAATTCTTCAAACTTGGGGTCCAATGATACTTTTGTATTTCTAAATATGCAATAGATATGTAAAATGTGAAATAATTTATTGTATATTAATATGTTTTTGAGCTAAACCTCTCTCAGTTTCCTAAATTTCTGCTCGAGCTGTTCACAATAGGCTTTGCAATAAGATGTATAAAACAACGTTTTATAGAGTCTGAAAAATACGCTGTAAATATGTGCATGTATATTTTATTCCGTTTTTCCTGTGCACAAAGTGAGATAGGTTTTTGTAGACGCGTCTCTTAGGAACAAAAAACCCCTTTAGTTTTTTAAGATGTATTTCGGATTGGCCACAATTGTCTCTGCAAAATGATGACTTAACAGGAATTTTTGGCAAAAGGTGCTTTCCAATATTGTTTAATATTTCCCAACCCATAATGGATGTTAGAAAAGTGAGAGAGGTTTTTGTAGGTGGACATCTTCAGAATATAAACTGCCTTCAGTCTGTCAAAATTCATCTTGGATTGGTCACAATAGTTTTTGCAAAAAATGGCTTAAATAAGAAATTTCTGCAAAAATGTTCCTTCTTGCTTTGTTTTCATATTTTAACCTTTTTGTTATTTTAACTATTTTACTTTGACTTTAGATAAACTTCATTGTTGTTGGTGAAAGTATTTTCATCTCTGTTAACCATTAATGACTCTGTTTTTACTTTTACTGTTTTACCTTGACTGCTCTATAACTTTGTTTTAAATTTCACTCTAACTTTTACCTGATACACTTTAACTCTGATGCGCTTTGACTGTTTTGTTTTCTTTGTCATTGTGAATTCTGATTTCAATTTTACCATTCATTGTGCACATTTCATCATTTTTATCTTTCTATGACATGATTTTATTCTTTCTTTGTAAACAAAATGTTTGTTGAATGAAGCTTTTGAATTAAAATCTGTGAATTTGGAGCAAACAATTTTGTCAACTAGTATTGAAACTGTTGGCCCAAATCCATATTTTGATAATAACCTCAGATGGTAGGTATTCTACTGTCAGAAGGTTTTCTGCAACTTTTTAAGGTTGAATTTGAGCTCTGGCCCAAATAGTTGGAGTCAAAAAAGTCTTTGTTGGTCTTCAAATAGGAAATATGTGGTTCAAATGGGCTATGAATGTGAAATTTAGGTTTAAAACACAGTCAGGCAGCTTCAATATAGTTAGGCAGAGTTATTTTTAACAGTCGGGAAGCACAAATAACGTAAATAAATATCATAACAAAGGTTTAAACCTTTGATATAAATATTTTTAAAAAAGTAATGAATGCTGGTCAAATCAAAGCGGGAGCGGTTTTGATTTTCGAATTGCATCACCAGAAGCAGTTTTCGTGTTGGATATTGGTGATAAGTATTTTTTGCTGAAACGAGTGTGATCAAATGAAATTGCGCCACATCATGGGAGGAAGAAATTTAAAAACTTCCCATTTCGCGTTAGTTTGAGCTTTGGGTGATCGATTGGTTTATGGGTGCGATATTGATCCTACGTCGTTAGATCATTGGAAAGGAATCAAATGGTCGCAATTAGTTTTAGGAGTTGTGGTCGAGATGGTGGTGGGGCCAGGGTTTGAACTATGCACTGATGGCGTGGAAACTTAATAAAAACCTTTGTATGATGTGCATTTTAACCAAAGTTCTTATATGGAAGTAAAGAGGTTATGTTTATATAAGTGGAGCTTATATATGCGGGTCGGGGGTATAACTCAACTTTGGATGCGGAGGAAAGGTTTTAATATGCAAAGCAGGGTTAAAACCTTAGGTTAAATTTATATAAAGCAAGTGGCTTTACATAACAGGAAAAGGGAAAAAGGTTTAAGTTATGTAATTTCACACTTTAACCTTGGGTTAAGTTTGTGCAGGGAAGGATAGAAAATGTATTTACAAAGGCACTGGTTGAACCTTTATAAAAAAATTAGGATAAAATGGGATGAGCGGGGTAATGTTTATGCGCTTAGAAATACATAAGATATGCATAAGAAGCCAATTTTTTCATTTTTTGTTTTATTATATAGTTTTATGCTTTTGGAAAGGTCTATAACCATGGGGGGCGGGGTATTTATATATAGTTGGTTTTATGCCAAAGAGGGTATATTTTAGGATTTTATTTCAACATGTGAATAACTACTTTGGCATAAAATCTTATATTAATGGGTTTTTTTTAGGATATTTAATTAAAAGGAGTTATATTAATAGGATAAGGTCTCTTTTAGGGAATTAATAAAATAAGTAAGAAATTAATATGATAAGGAAAATGAAATACTCAAGAAATACACTTATATGACTAAGTAAAGTGAAAACCTTAAAGCAAGGTTTATCATTTGATGATTTCACCACTTTTACTTAGGATAAGAAATTTTTTGAGGGTTTGTATGCTTTATGAAATAGAGGAAGTTAATCAGATGGGATATTTTGTATCATTAAGTAAGAAACGAGTTCTTACTTCAAATTTTGAGTTGTAGTGGGAAAATGAAGGGTAAATAATGATAATTGGGGATTAATATAGGAATTCAACATGTTCAACTAATCAGTCATTGAGCCTTGGGTCTGGTCCCAACAGAAGTCATAGAAATGCTCTGAGCCCCTTTGAATGAAATTCTAGAATGTAGAATTACTATAGGGGATGGGAAATTAGTAATTTTTACCCAGTGATGAATATTTACAAGCTTCTTCCCACTTCTTTCTACCTACCCAGCTTTTATTTTAACATTTTTTATTCCTTTTGACATGTGCATTTAAGCTTGCTACCTTGAAATATTTTATTCTTTTGAAAGCATAAAAACTATCTTATTCTACCTTATTTCATCCAAGGGCTCAGATTAAATTGATGAGCTCCTCATTATTCTCTACCTATCTACTGATTAGTTAGGATTAAACTGTCTGACCAATATTTATTCACTCTCTAGAACATGGAAATTGAAAACATGACAAGTCAAGATTAAACAGTTTAACTCGTCATGGATTATGGAATTTATTTATACTCTACCATAATCATTTGAAAAAAGTAAAAATTAGTGGCATTTGGACTTGCATACTTTCATGTTTTATTTCATATTTTTTCTTTTGGGGTATATGTATTTTTTTTTAAGTCCTTTGATCTTTCTTTTAGGACTTTTACCCTCTTTTTGATCTTCTATTTTTTTATTTTTTTACAAAATATGGGAAAACAACTTGCAGAAAGCAAGGTATGTACATATTTACAAGACTATCAAAATTCAATTCAAAATTATGAATCCTATATTTATAGGATCCTAACAGTGGCATCACATGGGGATGGCATCTGCTTGTGAGATGTCAAGAACACGGTCGACTAGTAGGATCCTTTGAGCCAATCCCAAACATGCAGTTGCTTTGTTATAAAATCTTTTTGACTGAAACTCTTGAACTAAATTTAGTCCTTTTTCTGTAAACTGAAATCTGATCTGAAACTAAAATAACATACTATGATTCTCAAACCAAATTGATAGATCTTAAATATATTTAGGACCTTCTCCTTGGCTTTAAATCTTAATGAATTATTTCAAACTAGTTGAAAACTGAACACTGAAAAAAATGCTCAGAGCTTTGAGCTTATTTGCACTTATATACCTACTCTAATCTACTGTTAATTTTGTTGAATCAAGTAATACAAAAATGCCGATGAAGCTAGTCAAGTAGTTGTAGCAATAAATGGATAAATTGACTTCTTGTCATCAAATTTAGAAGTGTAACTTGATCATGTGTCTTCATAATAAATAATATGATGTGAAATGGAAATTGCTGATACTTTTGATCCTCATAGATAAAACATGTTTGTAGACTTGAGCTAAAAATAGTCTCCATATAATTTTCTATAGGATCATCAAAAGCATAATGTATGATTTGTGCTTCTAGGCCTTCAATGAATAGTTGCTCAGTTGTATTCTGAATATTAATCCCTTAAACTATTTCTTCAGTCTTGTGCTTGAAAGAATAATCATCCTAAAACTGCAAGTCAAAAGGTAGTACAATTTCCTCTTGCTTTGGAGAAGGAAGATTTTACAAGAATTCTTTAGGATCTCGGAAATTATATGACTGAATTTGAGAATGCAAAAGTTTAATTTCATTTTTATATTTTTCAGAAACTATCTCAAGAACATATGTTTTAAGTTTCTGAGAATATTTTCTTGATTTCAAAGCAAGAAATACAATTTCTAGAAAATCATTATCAAGTTGAAATTCAAATAACTCATCCCACAAACTAGCTAGTGATTGCTCTGTGAAGTTAGCTTGAATTTGGAGAACATAATTATCATCAAAATGATCATACTTAGGAAAATCTTTAGAAGAAGGAATGTCATCAATTATATACATTAGATCAACATATTGTTTTTCTAGTAATCTTGATATATCTTGATTAGATTGGTTGCATTCTATGTGAAAGTCATCATTTTGCTCAATACAAGTACTATCAAGCAATGGGCCTTTTTGGGAAGGTAGAACAACATGAACAACAACATGTTCTTTTGTCTCTTCATGGATAAAAACTTTAGTACATTTATCTACATTAGAATAAGTAGAAACAATTTATTCATTATGTAAATATTTTGAGGATGGTTGCATGTTTAGAAGAAAATTGATTTCTTCCTCTGTGAGGTGGGGGTGGGAATCTCTAAATTCCTATATTTTAATAACAATTTTTTTTTCTCTTATGTAAAAATTGATCATAAGGTTGAATATTTTCTTTAACTTCATTCAAAACATTATGTGAAACATCATTTTTTACTACAGAGGGGCTTTGTAGATCTTGATTCATCTCCTGATCTATTTCATCTTTGTTTAACTCTTGATTATTATGAAATTTAACTTGAGAATGAAATTTCTAGACTTCTTCTAATAAATCTTTAGGATGAAAATTTCCAAAATCTTCATCAATATTTTTAAGGTAATGTATAATATCTTCAGCTTGATCACAACAATTTTCAGCTAATGATAAAGATGGAAAGTCTTCTTTGTAATGCTCATAAAATACCTAGTGAAAATATTTTAAAGAAAATAAACTAGTGGGTTTCAGAGCTTCATACCATTCCCTTGATGGTCCTTCTAAGGTTTGCATGAAAAGCTTCATGAGGAAATCCTCATGCCAATCACCCTTCAATCTCCATGAGTGTATATGAAATTCAATGAGATGTAACAAAGGATCATCAATATTCTCATCTTGAAACATGGGCAGATTTTTATCCCAATTTAACTTTGGTAGTTTGTGTGGAAATCCAGGTATGTGATCTTTGCTCATGGGAGCATACCTGCATTTTATTCTTGGGTCATATTGTAAATTAGTCATAAAGAAAGGCCACTATATCTATACAACCAAGTTAGATCCTTATATAAAATAAACTATATATTGAAAAAATTTCTTAATGAGAAAGAACATAATGTCTTGGATTAAGATCCAAGTTGAAAGCCTGATCTTTCCATATTGTTCTTTCAGGTTCATTCCTCCAGTGGAGTCTTGATTGTGAAATTGATGTGGAGTCACCAGGTGGATGATTTTAACCTTTGTAGGTCTGATCACTGTCCACCATCATAGATCAAATCTGAACCAGTAAAATATTTCTAAAGAAAAGGTTAGTCTTCCCTAGTATGGTCGCCATTATGTTATCACCCTAGTAATTTCTAAAGATTGTGGGATTTTGGTTTTTAGTTTAAGAAAACTAGGGGTAACCACAAACCTACTCTGGAAATTTAGAATCTAGCCTTCCTAAATTTCAGATAGGGCTCTCTCTTTATGATTTATCTTTGTTTGTATTTAATGTTTTAGGCTAGTTATGATAGAAAAATTGGTTTTGGTTTTGAAATTTTTGGTGGAAAATAAGATTAATAAAAGACAAATTAAAGAGGGATCTACTAGTCCATTGGGCTATGGAGTCAAAGTCTAGCAAGAAGAACTAGAAGGCAAGGCCAAAAGGATACTAATTTATTTAGGGTAAGGTAGATAACCCTCAGAGATTTGGATAGATTGTTTTGATGAAATGGCTTTCTTTGGGATAAAGGGCAATGAAGGATCCTTTGATCCAGAAAAACAGGAAGGAGGCAGGGGTCAAACGGGACTAGGAGAAATTAAGAATTTCTAAATCCAGAAATCAACAAAAAACATTTAAATGATTAAGTAGTTAAGATAGGGAGTTTTTACACTAGTCCTGAAGTAATACTCCTAATTAATCATTAATATTGAACAACATATATGAAATTGTATGTAACTTAGAAAAGGAAACAATGATAGTAAGAAAGTACTTTACTCTTAAAATTATCGCACGAATCCTGAATTATGAAGTCCAATTGGCTATTGTCCAGACTGCTACTTTGAAATAAACACATGTGAGCCTCCAACGTACCAGCAAAATGTCTATAACGTTCTTAGCAATTTTATTCCACACAAAATACTTCAAAGATTGAAGTATTTATACAAATTCTAAACTAGAATATATTGAAAAAATATCAAGGTTCGTTTACAAATATCTCCAACTGTTTTACATACATAGAACTTAAGTAAAGGACACTCAAAACTAATGCATCTATTTGGAACTATTTTTTATGGATAGGTGATGAAAAAGAGGAGAATTCAAATTTGATCTCAACTCTTAGTTGATTGTTACACCATTTTTTGGTCATCTAACCTATTATCATTAGATGAACCCAAGTACACCATGTAAGACCAATTTTACCCTAAGTAAATTTTCTTTCATTATGTGAAATAACATAGTAAAACACCTTTATTAAGTTGTTTATGGTCTAAACATGAAACCCCAAAAGGAAATAATAAACAAATCTATATTTGTTTATATTTCCTGGTCATATTTAACCCAAAACAAGGAAATCAATTAAATAAATCCTTATTTATTTGATTGTTTCCTAGGAATAAGTTATTTAAATCCTTATTTAAATAATATTCCTAGTTAAATTTGACTAAATCATTTATAAATAATTAAATAAATCATTATTTATTTAATTATATTCCCACCATTCCCTTAAAATAATAAATAAATCATTTATTTATTTATTATTTATAAATAAAGGAATTGACCCAAGTCAAATATCCTTTTCCCTCTGACAAATATAATAAAATATTCCTAAAGGATGGTTCTAGAATTTGATTAATAATATTTTATTCATGCACCAAGTTCTAGACCTCCCTAATATTTTGTTATAAATAGAAGGGTTTTCCCCATTCATTGGTCACCTTTTGTTGCTGAAAGATCACCTCTGGATCTATACACTTGGTCACATCTTCTCCATTTTTGCATTGTGAGCTCCCATTGAGTTCTATACCAACAAGAGAGAGAGATTCTAGATCTGAAGTGCTGAGGACTATCAAGAACCCATCCCATTAAGGAGAACCGGAAAACACCTTTCTTGTTTTCCTCTCAGGTGCCCCTTCTGAATATAATTTAAAAATTCTTTCAAATACATCATTATTGTCTTGTCTATTGGATGCATGGAGCCTCATTTTCTTTTATCTGCTTAATGTATTTTATGCTTAGATCTGGATTTGTGCAGCATTATTTAGATCACTTGATTGCAGATTTAAAGATATTTGGCAACCATAATTGATGTTAGGGCTATTTGTTATGCATAGATAAAGTGGTATTTTCCGACGAAAGATTCATACTAACAATTGGCGACTCCACACGAGTTTTCTTTTGCGACCGCTGTCGTTTTATATATTCCTACATATCCAGCTATTTCAGACCCTAGGGTTTCTCTTCAGTTTCTTGTGTTTTCTATTTTTATGGTGATTTTCACCTCTAAAACCCTCAAACATTAAAATTTTTTAACTTCCATGTGTTTCTAGCCCTATTGCGCAGGTGACAGACATCAACTGCAGCTGAGACGACAACTTTTTCTGAAATCTGCCACCGAGAGACCTGGATCTGCAGGTCACACTTATCGGTCCACAAACTACGACCTGGACTAGAGGATGCACATTTCTGCCTAAAAACTATGACCTGGACTGAAAACAGGTTAGAACCTACAACCTGCACTTCTTTCTGCAATTTTCCAACAAATTTTCTGGGTTTGTCTGAAGCTTCTGTCAGGGTTTTCCAGCCTCCATCTCTACCCATTTCGACCTGTTTTTGATCTGTTTCACTCAAATAAGTAGGAATCTTTCCCCTTAGGGCTTTAGTACCCTCCAATTTTTGTGGGCGATTTTTAGTTGTTTCAGACGTCAGAATTTTCGGAGTTTCAACCTTCTTCTTTTCAGATCTGATACCTCATTTTCAGATACCTCTAGATTAGCTCTTATCCCTTTCAAATCACCTCATAGATTTTTTTTTGGGTTTACCTCTAGGGTCACCTGCTTGTCCATCCTGCCTTTAGCTGATTTCCCCCTTTTGTTACAGCAACCTTGCCTCTGCCTCTTTGCTGTTTTCTGCACCTCTTTTTAGCAGATTTCCCCTTTAGATCCCTGTCCCTCCCGACCTTAGATCTATTGGCCACTTTTTAGTGTGTTTTGATTTATTTTTTCCCTCTTTTAGACTAGTTTTGAAAGACCTACCTTCTTGGCTTATATCGATGCATTGTTAGCTTTTCATTTTCTGTAATTTCAGTCTTATCTATTGTTCTCTGCAGATTTATTTTCAGTTGCACAGCACACTTTTTATTTTACTCTCAAGACGTCTGGGTTTAAAAATTAAAATTAACACATGCCACACACTGACCCTAAGTAAAGAAGAGCGTGGTTAACACTGCCTAGCATAGACTTTAAAATCAATTGATACTGCACCGCTCTGCCCTTGTTTCGACATTGTAATCACTTGATTTTTCCCCTCCCTACCTTTGTCAGTTATTCTTCTTCCCTTTGTACCATCATCATTGCACCCCCAAGGCTTATCTCCCAGAGACTTCTTGGCCTTCACCCTCAGTTTCCGGTTGGTCGACTTACTCCTTCCCACCGTCGTCGAGTTAGTCTTCCCCCGAGTCTGCACTCTGACTCCTCTTCTGTCTCTTTGGGTTCTCCTCCTCCTTCTGGTTCTCCCCCTGTTACTTTCACCATGTATGGTCCATGGCCTAATGCTAGTGGCAACCCCGGCCCTAATGTTGGGACAGTTACTAGTGGAGCCACCACGGGAACTACCTCGACTATCCCTTTGCTCCCGTATATGCAAGGTCTCAGTCTCCCCGATTTAAATCAGTTCACCAATGATCCGATCCACCACGATGTTAGTTAGCCTGCTATGCCAACCAAGCTCCCCTCCAACATTCCAAAGTTCGAAGGCCTTGCTAGTGAAGATCCCTCTAACCATATCTGATATTTCCACATGTGGTATTCGTCCAATTCCATTACCGATGATTCCATTCGTCTTCGGTTGTTCCAACACACGCTTACAGGCAAAGCTTCTAAGTGGTATGTTGAGCAGCCCATATTTTACCATACCACCTTTGCGACCCTTGCCCACGTCTTCTTATCTTATTTCCATATTCCCCCTTGTTATGACATTGGTATCGACATTTTGACTTCTTTCCGTCAATTGTTTGCGACCCGCCTATTCGATCATGTTAAAGAATGGTGGAGAAGAAAGAGCCTATGTCAAGCCCCTACCTTTGAAGACCGTGTCTACATGGACTGGTTCCTTTGATGTCTCTTACCCGCCATCGACAAAGATGTCACATCCCATTTTCCTCAAAATGAAGAAGCTGCCCTCCAAATAGCCTTGAAATATGACCTGATCTATGCTCAATCTTGTTATGTTTATACTGTCCTTCCTGACCTCCCTAGACCTGGTGGCACTAACGAACATGGGGCACCTCATGCCACCGACGGTATTTTTGGATCTCTCTCTCATCCATCTCCTCAACCTCCCATGAACTATGGTTTTCCTGGGGGAGGGGATACCACCTCCTGCACTTCTTCCCCTCCTGGTAGCATGCATCTAGGATCTGGCATGCCTCCTCTTTCTGACCAATATCCTGTTTACCACACTATTACCCAACCTCATTATCATCCATATCCACAGCCTAGTGCTCCAGCTCCTCCAGCATTCACACCCCCACCTCCCTTGTCTTCTCAACCCCAGCAACAGCAGTCACCGCCCCCTCAAGAGCAGGTGGATGCACAACAGGGATTTGTGGCTACCCAACCACCTGACGGACAGGTGGCCACTCAACCTTCCCCTTCTAGTTCCTTTGATTACCATATTCTCATAATGAACTCTGATCATCCTTTACCTGTCGACCTTAACCTTCAAACTCGGTCTCGTCAGTACCCCAAGCCTCCCGCTCCGTCTGTCCTCGAGTCCCCATCTTCAGGTCCTACAGAGCCTCTGTCGACACCAAATGGTCCCTTGCAAATCCCTCTACCCAAAGCTGAGGTTCATACCAATATTTCTAAGGGCCCATTATGCCGAAATGCTGCCTCTAGTCGGGCTCCCCATTCATATAGCATAGTAGATGACCTGGCATAATCTCCTGCTGCCATTTCAACACTGGAACTTCTCCAGTCATGTCCTTCTCAAATGAAGTCTCTACTCTCTGCCATGGGTGTTATCGATCCTGTTGATGACCAATTGATTGTTTTCGATGCCCGTCAATCAGAACATCCTCCCCTTCCTCCTTCCGTAGCTTTCCAAATCCCAGTCCAAATCTGGAACGCTCACGTTTCTTGGTGTATTATTGATGAGGGGGCATCCACCTGTGTGATGTCTACTTTGGTTTGGAAATAAATCAGATATCCTGAGCTGGCCCCTTCCACAATCACCCTTTGTGCATGGGATGGCCATGCCTCCCAGCCCATTGGCCTATTTCATAATTTTCCTATCACTCTTGCGGGCAAGACTATTTGCGTTGACGTTGAAGTCATCGATGACCCTCTTGATTACAACATTCTTTTGGGGTGTAGCTACACCTATGCCATGTCTCCTGTCCCATCCGTGGTCAATCGCAAGATGTTTTTCCCTCATAAGGGAAAGATAGTCACCATTGACCAGTTGACATATCATAAGCCAAAATCTCAGACCTCCCCTGAGTCGACCATCTCTTCTGTAGCTAATAAGAAAACCGTTGATTCTTTGACCAGTGTTTCCCCTAGCATCTATAAAGACTCCTCTTTGCTTGGAACTTTCCCAGGTCCTCCCCCTCCTCCTGTCTCTGATCCCAGTTTAGCGAATGTTTGCATGATGCAATCATCTTAGGCTGGCCTTCCACAACCTACTTCGGCTAGTCAAAAACCTCAATCTTGCCCACCGCAACCTTCTCCTAGCCCTTCGCTTCAGTCGACCAAGCCATCTTCGCCTGGACCTTCCCATCCACCTCACACTCAGGAACCTCCCTACCCTCCTGAGTCGTTTCCCTTAGGTCTCCACCATATGGGAGCTGTCCCTCCTGGTCATTACCCTGCCGGTCAGATACCTTTCCTTGGCTCCCCCCCCCGGACGTCTATTCAGTTCCCATCATGGCCACCCTTTCCCTCCCTAATTTAACCTTGGGAATACCAGTATGGTATCTTACTCCTCCAGCCGAGACCCCATTGGGCCACCCCAAACCATACATTGCTGTGACACTACTGCAATCGATTCCCTTCGCTCCTTCCACTGCTACAATGCCCCTAGCCCCTTTGTAGGACCCTTCTCATGCTGCGACAACTACAGGCAAGAAAAGAAAAACTCGCAAAGGGGCATCCAAAGACAAGGCCACCACACCCGACCCTACCCCTCCCCCACCCGCCAAGCCTTGTGCCTTGTGTGATGGTATCGGTCATCCCACCCATACCTGTCCTGGATTGCCCCATCTCAAGCCCATGGTTAATGTCACGTTCCCTGAGTCCACGGTCCCAGAAAAATTTGTTCCTTCCGTGACCACAGTCAAGAACCACAAGACTATTCACACCAACCACACCTATGCTTTGTGTGATCTCCATGGCAATTACACCCACCTTTGTCCCCGCCTCAAGGACTTCCGCACCTCTCTAGTCGCGGTCCGCCAATTCGAGGCCAAGCATAACGAGTCCACCTCTCCCCAATTTGCACGTTTTTCTTCGGAAGAACTACTAGACATAACGGCTCCCATTGACATTCCCCCTCCTGATGTCAAGATGACGGAGCCTTCGTCCACCATATTCTACCTATCATCATCCATGAGACCCTCAGGGAACATTCCCTCTGAATCCTCCCCTGTTGTCTCGCTTGACCTTCCTTCAGCGATCACCCTGGGCTCAACATCGGTAGATCCTTTATCTGCTTACTCTTCTGTCACCCCTTGTGATGATGCGCATGTGAACCTCTCTTCTCATGATGATGAGTCAGGTAGCTTCGTCACGTCAGGTGGTCTTTCTTCCACTAGTCACCCCATCTTCTATCACGATGACGAAATTATGGAAGAAATCCACACCCCTGAATTTATCTATTCCCCCTTACATCGAACCCATGCGTTCGCACCACATACACCTTGTGGCCATTACATTGAAACCCCATGTTTGGGTAAGGGGGCACCCATATTTGAGAGACCAGGAGAAGCAATTCTCCAAAACTCTCCTAGTGTATCTATTCATGTCGACTTTAGTACCATTATTATTCCACATTTAGCAAAATATGTAGAGTCCCACATCATTTCAGATCACTCTAGGAATGATACGCCTTATCATTCCTTCATCTTACTGTTGGCATGTGTTGTCCTTGATGGCAACCTACTTGATGAAATAAGATTGTTGGCAATATGGTGCAGAGTGTTGTCCTTGATGGCAACCTAATTGATAAAGTTGATGACAACCTACTTGGTGAAGTTGTCCTTGATGGAAACCTACTTGACGAATTAAGGGGGAGATTGTTGGCAATGTGATACAATGTATTGACTTTGATGGAACCTGCTTGATGAAGTTTTCCTTCATGGAAATGATGTAAATTTGATATATCTACAGATGAATTCAGAAGTAGCAGAAGAAAGGAATTCAGAAAGTGCCAGAATAATGTTGAACAAGGTATGTCACAAGGCATACGTGGGTTTGTTAAGAAGAAGTAGCGTATGCACGCGGAAAAGTATGTGCCAAGTCGAGTATGAAAATTTGCGCTCTATTTTTATAAAAGCAGGGGGCATTACCATGGTATTGGCCCAAAGTATTGAGCGCTTGATTATCTATTTGATCCCGTCGAGGAATACCATCAGTGGTTGAGTGGTTTTGACTCATGTTATTGATAAAGGCCAAATCTATTTAAGGAGAAGAAAATCATAGTGCAAGTTGTGTGCAAGTGTCTGGGCATTAATGAATACTTCACTCTAAAGTATATCTGCATGGTTGAACTTTGTTCTTAATTGATAGATCTGAATCTATGATGCACCTATGAATATGATGAAGGTTCAAGATCTCTATATCTAGAAATGATGAATCTTTAGGATGATTTGAAAAGAAGTGATGAAGACCTGGCACAAATCTGATGAAGAAATTGAAGAAATTTGGGTAAGTTCATAGATCTGATCTGTTCTGCAAATTTTATCTTTTATAGATATATACGCAGGTTCATTTTATGAAAAGCATGTGTATACGCGGATCTGATTCAATAAAAGCGTGTATGGGTAGTTAGGGTTTTCTGAAAATGCACATATGTATACGCGGGTTCGTTTTATGAAAAGCGCGTGTATACGCGGGTCTGATTAAATAAAAGTGTGTATGGTATATGAACTAATGATTGCTCAAGGTTGAATGTGTTTATGCATATCTATTCTGAAGTCTAGGATATCTCTGATATTCTGGTTACAGTGGTTTCATTGTTCTGTTTGAAGCATTGGGTGAAGTATATTTGTTGATAAGTGAAGGGTTGTGTTGAAGCTGTTTGATCTAGTTTGAAAATTGATGAAAAGTGTTCGGCAGTAGTGCTGAGGGTTGAAGCCTTCAGTAAGGGGGTAGTAGCTCCCTTCCAGTGGTAGCTGGTAAATGAGAACAGGGGGTAGTATCTCCCTTCCAGGAGAGGCTGGTAAACAAGAGCAAGGGGTTGTAGCTCCCTTCTAGGAGAGGCTGGTAAACGAGAGAAGGTTGTAGCCTTCTGCAGGTGGGTGCCTGTGTGCTGGTATGAGTCTGCGCCAGTACATGATTGTAAGAAGTTTTCTTTATATAATAAATATTGAAGACTGAGACGACGGCAGCGGTGGTTTTCTCTTGAATTGGGTTTCCACCTTAAATCCTGATGTTCGTGTGTGTTGCTTATGTGTGGTGATTTATTCTTTTCTTACTGCACTTTTTTACTGCTTACTAAAAAACTGATGAATGAATGATGTAATGATCTAAGTTAAGAATTAAATGCATATTTAGATCTCTGAGGATACGCGAGTTTACTTAAGGATATCTGTGTGTATATGCGAGTTGTGTTCATTAAAGTAGCGTATGGGTTTAAAAGCAAGAAAAAGTTAAAAAAATTTCATTCAGAACTAAATACTAATTCACCCCCCCCTCTCAATATTTTTCCCAACAATTGGTGTCGGAGCAGGTCCTTTTGAAAAAGCTTAGCCGCTAGAAGGAAGATCAAGCAAGATGAGCAATCAAGAAGGAATAGAATCTATCAGGCCTCCGCTCTTTAACAGAAATAATTTAATCTTCTGGAAAATAAGGATGAGATCCTATCCTCAGTCCCTGGGAGCAGATGTATGGGCCATTGTTGAAAAGGGATATCAATATCCAGCCGCAGTACCAACAGATCCAACAGAAAAGAAGAATTATGAATCAAATGCAAGGGCGGTCAATGCTCTAACAGGAAGTCTAACTGAATCTGAATTTGTCAAAGTCATGTAGCTGAATACAACAAAGGAAATGTGGGACAAAATCATTCTAAGTTATGAAGGTGATGCAAAGGTAAAAAGTGCAAAACTCCAAACTCTCAGAATTGAATATGAAAATTTGAAGATGCATAGTGATGAGAGTATTGCTAGTTTCTTTTTACATCTTGATGATGTTGTAAATCGTATGATAAATCTGGGAGAAACAATAACCGAATCTACTTTGGTTGAGAAAATTTTAAGATCTCTAACGGCAAAATTTGAGTCAAAAGTCTCGGCTCTTGAAGAAAAACAGGATCTTCAAAATCTTACTGTGGTGCAACTTCATGGCATACTGACTGCATATGAAATGAGAAGAGGAGGACCATCTGAAGTCAAAGAAGTTGTCTTTAGAGCTTCTACAAAAGGAAAAGAAGTACAAGAAGCAGAAGGATCAGGATATATCTCAGAATAAGTTGAGGTAAATTTTGTAAAGAAACTTCAACTTGGCACAGGACGGTTCAGAGGCAAGCTTCCTTTTAAATGTTTTGATTGTGGAAGAGTTGTTCATTATGCTTCTAAGTGTCCTTATAAAGAGACACCTGCAAAAGGGAAGGAAGTAGCAAGAAGGAATAAGAATCAGTTTAACACTAGAAAATGTTACTATACTCATGAAGATAGTGATGGGTTATTTGATAGTGAGGAAGAATGTGAACAAGATCTTAGACTTCTCATGGCATTTGAATCTAGAGAAGAAAATGATACTTTTTTGGATGCTCTGGAGGACAATGATTTTCTTGAAGAAAACAATCAACTCAAAATACACTTAGAAGAAAGTAAAATACTCTTAGAAGAAAGGAAAATAACCATAGAGACTCTAGAAAAGCAGGTTGAAGAAGCAAAGAAACACATTGAGAAATTAGAATGTGAAGTGGTAAGTCTAAGAAAAGATTCCGAGAAAGTAAAGACTCTAAATCTTAGATTTGCTAAAGGATCTGAAACCTTAGATGAGATTATCAAGGTACAACATTCTCCTCTTATAAAGATAGGTCTTGGATATACTGGAGAATCTTCTCAAGCTTCAACACCAAATTATCTAAAAGCAGCTACAGCTGGTTTACAAAATTCTGCCACTCAGCAAGAGAATAAAGAATCATTACAGGTAAACCATGATCATCTCAAAGCAAAGAACACTAACAGAAATATCTCTCAAAGAAACACCAATCAACAGGTAAATTCAAGTAGAAGATTTCATGATCGCAGAAATTTCTTCTTCAATGGACAATGTTTCTCATGTCACAATTTTGGTTATAAAGTTGTTCAATGTGTTGCATATAAAACCATCATGACTAGAGAAGCAAGAAAGAAAAGGATTGAATTTGAGAAGAATACCTATAACAACTTTTCTCCTCTTCTAAATGAAGTTGAATGTGCTTATTGCAATAAATTTGGCATGAAGAATCTCAATGCAGGAGCAAAGTTCAGCCAAAAGAGAATTTTCCTTCAAGTTCCAAAGTATGGAAAAAAAGGAATTACAGGTTGAAAATTGTGGCATAGCGTTATTTGTAGAAGGTGAAGAAAATCAATGGTACATTGATAGTGGATGCTCAAGACACATGACAGGTGAAAAAAATAAAATTCTTGCATATAGTGCTCTAGAAAAGGAAAATAAAGTTACATTTGGAAATGATACTCCTGCTGTAATTAAAGGAAAATGGTATGTGTTTCTAAAATAAAAGGTGAAAGCTAACGATGTCATGTATGTGGATGGATTAAGGCATAACTTGTTAAGTGTAAGTCAAATGTGTGATCAAGGAACTGAAGTTGTCTTTAGTTCAAAAGAATGTGTGGTACATGATCTTGATACAGGTAAAACAATTATAAAAGGAAAAAGAACTCCAAGCAACCTGTATGTATCAAAGAACTGCAAAGAAAAATGTTACTTGAGTAAATATTCAGAAAATTGGCTATGGCATAGAAGGTTGGGGCATCTGAGCTTCTCTCATATCAACAAATCAAGCAGACTTAAAGCTGTCCGTGATCTTCCCAATATTAATCTACCTGAAAATAGCATATGCAAGTCTTGCCAATTTGGTAAACAGACCAGAGTACAGTTTAATGCCAAGGAAGGATCATCAAATAAGCCTCTTGAACTCATTCATACTGACATATGTGGACCTATGAGGAAAAAATCACCACGTGGTGAACAATACTATATCTTGTTTATTTGTGATTTCTTTAGAATGTGTTGGATCGGGTTGCTTAAACACAAAGATGAAGCATTTGAGAAATTTCAGAATTTCAAAGCTCTGGTTGAAAATGAATCAGATCTAAAAATCAAGTGTCTTAGATCTGATCGAGGAGGAGAATATACTTCAGATGAATTCCTTGAATTTTGTGTACAACATGGCATAAAAAGACAGTTTACTGTAGCCGACACTCCACAACAAAATGGCGTAGTAGAAAGAATGAATAGAACAGTTCAACAAATGGCTAGAGCTATGCTTGATGATTCCGGAACACCTGACACATTTTGGGGAGAAGCAACACATACAGCGGTAAATATTCTTAACAAGGCACATGTTCGTGTAAATAGTGACAAAACTCCATATGAAATCTGGTATGGTAATCGTCCCACTGTGAAGCATTTTAGAATATTTGGAAGCAGATGATTTATCAAAAATAATGATGAAAAACTCGGCAAGTTTGAACCTAGAGCAGATGAAGGAATACTTCTTGGTTACTCCTCTAGGAGTAGAGCATATAAATGTTACAATAAAAAACTTCAGAAGATTGTTGAATGTATTGATGTTGTTATTGATGAATCTCCTGCAACCCCAAAAGAAGAAAAACAAACAACAAATGAAGACGATGATGACATATGTTCTTCTACATCAAATAGAAATGATATAGACAGTGAACCCAATGAAGAACCTGAAGATGATTTATCTAGAAAAACTCCATCCATATATGTTCAAAAGAATCATCCAGAATCTCAAATTTTGGGAGATAAGGGATCAGGTGTACAAACAAGAAGGACTCTTGTGGGATCTTTTAGCTATTTGGCATTTCTATCCACTATTGAACCACACAATGTCAATCAAGATAGCAAAGATGAATGTTGGATTCAAGCCATGAATTAAGAGCTTGATCAAATAGAAAATAATCACACTTGGGAATTAGTACCAAGACCTCATGACAAAAATGTCATTGGAACTAAATGGATATTCAAAAACAAGTTAAATGAGAATGGGGAGGTTATAAGAAATAAAGCTAGACTTGTTTGCAAGGGGTATGCTCAACAAGAAGGTATATACTTTGAAGAAACTTTTTCTCCTGTAGCTAGATTTGAAGCTATAATAATGTTTCTTGCTTTTTCAAGCTTCCAACATATCAAAGTTTATCAAATGGATGTTAAATCTGCATTTCTCAATGGTGATCTAGAAGAAGAACTTTATATAGAACAACTAGAAGGATTCATTTTGGGAAATGATGAAAAACTTGTTTGTAGACTTAAAAAAGCTCTATATGGTCTCAAACAATCTCCAAGGGCATGGTATTATCGTCTTGACAAATATCTTCATCAACAAGGATTTTCAAACGGGTCTGCTGATAGCAACTAATACACAAAAATTGAAAATGACAAACTATTGATTGTGGTTGTATATGTTGATGATATCATTTTTGGAAGTAATGAAGCATCTATGAGTCAGAAATTTTCTTCTGTTATGCAGCAAGAATTTGAAATGTCTTTACTTGGGGAACCAACATTCTTTCTTGGCTTACAAGTGCATCAAACTACAGATGGCATATTCTTATCACAAGAAAAATACCTTAAGAAAATTTTGAAGAAGTATGGCATGGAAGAGTGCAAACCTGTAAGTACACCAATGATAACCGGATGTAATCTCAGTTCTCATGATGATTCTCCCACAGTGAATCAACCAGAATAAAGATCTATGATAGGAAGTCTACTTTATCTCACTAGGACTATACCAAACATTATGCATGTAGTTGGGATTGTTGGACGATTCCAAGCTAATCCAAAAGAGTCTCACCTTCAGGCTGTCAAAAGAATATTCAAATATCTACAAGGAACTCAAGACTTTGGACTATGGTATCCAAAGAATGCTGATCTTACTCTTCATGCTTACACTGATGCAGATTGGGATGGAAATGTTGATGATCAGAAAAGCACTAGTGGTGGTGCATTCTATATGGGGCCCCGGTTAGTATCTTGGTTCAGCAAGAAGCAAAGCTCTATTGCCTTATCTACAGCAGAAGCAAAATATGTGGCTGCCGCATCATGTTGCACTCAACTTCTTTGGATGATGAAAACCTTACAAGACATTCAAATCAAATGTTCACCTCCTATCTCCATTATGTGTGATAATACAAGTGCCATCAGTATTTCAAAGAATCTTGTTATGCATTCCAAGACCAAGCACATTCCCATCAAGTATCACTTCTTACGTGAACAAGTGCTTGAACAAAAGGTGAAGTTGGAGTATGTTCCCTCCAAATAACAAGTTGCTGATATACTGACCAAACCTCTGCCCAGGGAAGCGTTTGAATATCTCAGATAGAAGCTGGGAGTAGTCTCTGCCATGCAGAAAATCAGAACTGCTTAAATTCAGAAGATTAAATTGGATACACGGGTTTCCTGAAAGACAGTCGCGTATATACGCAAGTTTATGCAAAGAAAACCGCGTATGGTTAGTTGCTAACAAATTTTACTTGGGGTCAGCATTCTTCAGCACAGCTGCAGTGCTGTTTGGTATCTCTGATGCTGTATGGTATCTCTGATGATGTTTCAGCTCTTATATTTCTGTTCCATTCTTTGATATTGGGTAAATATGCCTTGATGATTGGCTGTTGAAAGTGTTCAGGTTGCACAAGCTAAGGAGGAGTTTTGGTCATAGGGAAAGGATGCATTGGAAGCATAGTTTCAGGGGGAGCATTAGCCTTGCTGAATGTAATGCATTGTTGGCATTATGATGATTCTGAATTATGATCTCTCTTGAGGTCTTTTTGATATTGGTTATCAAAATTCATATGTGTAATTTGATGAAAAGGCTATGACCTATGTTGTAAATTGTAATATTCAGTCATGTCAAAGGCTCGGTCAAATTTGTAAACCCACTTGGTTGGGTAGTTGAGTCAAAATATGTAAACCCACTAGGTTGGGTACATGAGTCATATATGTAAATCCACTTGGTTGGATCATTGATGTAAGTATGAGTCCTTGGTTATAGAGTCATGTACTTCATTGAAAAATACATTTGAAAATTCATCATGAACTCAGGGGGAGCATGGTAACTTCAGTGCACAATCAGATCTACAGAGCTCTTTTGGTTTTGATCTGCCCTTTGCCATTGATGTCAAAGGGGGAGAGTAACATGGTGTTTGAATAGGGGGAGAAAGCATCATGGTGTTTGCATAATGGTTATAATCAATATATCTATCTGTTATAATGATCAAACATCATCATGGTTGCCATCAAGTCCAAAGGGGGAGATTGTTGGCATGTGTTGTCCTTGATGGCAACCTACTTGATGAAATAAGATTGTTGGAAATATGGTGCAGAGTGTTGTCCTTGATGGCAGCCTACTTGATAAATTTGATGACAACCTACTTGATGAAGTTGTCCTTGATGGAAACCTACTTGATGAGTTAAGGGGGAGATTGTTGGCAATGTGATACAATGTGTTGACTTTGATGGAAACTGCTTGATGAAGTTGTCCTTGATGGAAATGATGTAAATCTGATATATCTACAGATCAGTTCAGAAGTAGCAAAATCAAGGAATTCAGAAAGTGCCAGAATAATGTTGAACAAGGTATGTCACAAGGCATACGTGGGTTTGTTAAGAAGAAGTAGCGTATGCACGTGGAAAAGTACGTGCCCAGTCACGTATGCAAATTTGCGCTCTATTTTTATAAAACCAGGGGGCATTACCATGGTATTGGCCCAAATTATTGAGTGCTTGATTATCTATTTGATCCCGTCCAGGAATACCATCAGTGGTTGAGTGGTTTTGACTCATGGTATTGATAAAGTCCAAATCTATTTAAGGAGAAGAAAATCATAGTGCAAGTTGTGTGCAAGTGTCTAGGCATTAATGAATACTTCACTCTAAAGTATATCTGCATGGTTGAACTCTATTCTTAATTGATAGATATGAATCTATGATGCACCTATGAATATGATGAAGGTTCAAGATCTCTAGATCTAGAAATGTTGAATCTCTAGGATGATCTGAAAATAAGTGACGAAGACCTGGCACAAATCTGATGAAGAAATTGAAGAAATTTGGGTAAGTTCATAGATCTGATCTGTTCTGCAAAGTTTATCTTTTATAGATATATACATAGGTTTGTTTTATGAAAAGCACGTGTATACGCAGATCTAATTCAATAAAAGCACGTATGGGAAGTTAGGGTTTTTTGAAAATGCACATATGTATACGCGGGTTCGTTTTATTAAAAGCATGTGTGTACGCGGGTCTGATTAAATAAAAGAATGTATGGTATCTGAACTAATGATTGCTCAAGGTTGATTGTGTTTATACATATCTATTCTAAAGTCTGGGTTATCTCTGATATTCTGGTTACATTGGTTTCATTTTTCTATTTGAAGCATTGGGCGAAGTATATTTGTTGATAAGTGAAGGGTTGCGTTGAAGCTAATTGATCCAGTTTGAAAATTGATGAAAAGTGGTCGGTAGTAGTGCTGAGGGTTGAAGCCTTCAATAAGGGGGTAGTAGCTCCCTTCCAGTGGTAGCTGGTAAACAAGAACAGGGGGTAGTAGCTCCCTTCCAGGAGAGGCTGGTAAACAAGAGCAGGGGGTTGTAGCTCCCTTCCAGGAGAGGCTGGTAAACGAGAGAAGGTTGTAGCCTTTTGCAGGTGGGTGCCTGCATGCTGGTATGAGTCTGTGCCAGTACATTATTGTAAGAAGTTTTCTTTATATAATAAATATTGAAGACTGAGATGACAGCAGCGGTGGTTTTCTCCCGAATTGGGTTTCCACCTTAAATCCCGGTGTTCGTGTGTGTTGCTTATGTGTGGTGATTTATTCTGTTCTTACTGCACTTGTTTACTGATTACTAAACATCTGATGAATGAATGATGCAATGATCTAAGTTAAGAATTAAATGCATATTTAGATCTCTGAGCATACGCTAGTTTACTTAAGGATATCCGCGTGTATACGCGAGTTGTTTTCATTAAAGTGGCGTATGGGTTTAAAAGAAAGAAAAAGTTAAAAAATTTCAGTCAGCACTAAATACTGATTCACCCCCCCCTCTCAGTATTTTTCCCAACACTTACATTAGCAACCCAGTCTCTTAGACATTGTTGTTGACCAACCTATGGGTTTTCTAGCAGAGCATCAGTTCATTATCTCCAAATCCTCTCTTTAGGATAGTGGCACCAGGTATGCCAACCCAGAAACTTAAATTCCATTTGATTCATATATGCAATACCAAAAGAGATGGGTAATCCTCCATTTTCTTTCTCAAATTACATAACCATAAAGAAAACAAATGGCACACCATATCATTAAAATGTGTTTAGATTCCTCTTTTTTCTACATACATTTTGGCATGACCTCAACATTCTTGGGGCCACCTATGCCCCTCAACTGTAAAAATCTCAGATCTCAACCAACAACAACACTGAAACCCTCTTTCTCTGACAAGTCACACTTTTCAGGTCATTTCCTTGGACAGGTCACAGTTGTCTGCCCAATACCTGCTACCCAGGTCGCAGAACAGACCCCAAAAAGTGCGACCTGGACTATTCATGAGCTCTGGGTACCTGTTAGTTTTTAGTATCTTGATACTTCACTAGGACACATTTTTCCCAAGAAGGGTCTCTTCACCTCTTCTCAAAATCAGATTTCCTCACTTACAACACTTGTAGTTGAGGCACCACTTTGCCTCCATACTTGTACTTGTTTGTGTTGATTTTCGTCATGAGTTACCATCTTGTACTCATGTTCTCATGGTCCCCCAGTGGATCTTTACTGTGTGGCAGCACCATCGATTCCCCCTTGTTTAGATCATCCGAGTTGAACCATCATCGCATTCATGGAGTCTATCCAGAGTCCCTTTGTATCCCGCTATAGTCCTTCATCCTTCATTGCTTGGTCCCTCTCTCGTGTCACACATTATGGCCTTCAGTCCCATTGTCCCCTATCCCTCATTATATTGTGTCAGTCACTGCCAAGCCATTCATGCCCTTTATGCTCTAACAAGGGAAGTAATCCATCCGCTACTCAGTATCCCCCATTTCATCATCATCATTAGTGTCTGTCTGTTCGTCACTCTAGTATTTTATTTCATGCCTTCATTGGGAATCCCTTATTGCCTCACCTAGGGCAGGCCTCCTTCTATCGACATCAAATCATTCACTCCAGAATACAGGTCTAGTGAGCAGTGTACCTTGCTCCAGCTCCTTTCTGCATGATCGTGATCTGTATACTCGATGGTCCAGTGATGCAGCAGCAGCTATTGGTGATTTTCGGGTGTGTGTGAGATGTCTCAACCCTCATGAGGGGGTGTCCCTGCAGGTAGCCCCCCACATGCCTGGATGACTTCTTCATTTTCAACCCTTGATGCAGCTCCTTACATTTGATGATGTCGGCCCTAGCCACTTGCAGCGCCTTTTCGATTGGCATGTATTAGTCAGATTTTGCGAGCCCTTCCCCGTGTATAGGGGGAATTTGGGTTGTATTTATATCTCATGTACTACAATATTATTGTATATGTCCCGGCTGTATGTGGGATTCATCATTCTATTTTTTTGGCTCGTATTTATGCTAGCATGTACTTTATAAGTCGGTTCCTTGTTTACTTGACATACTATTCTTTTGTACTTTGTCTCGGAGGGCATAGGTATGCCTCCCCCGCCACCTTTAGCACAGGTACCACTTCATAAACTAGAGACTTGTTGCACCTGTAAGTCTCGTATCCTCAGGGTCTAGTCCTTTAGCACATTAGACTACCTTACATTTCTCTCTCTGACTTCCCTCTTGATGTCTAGTGATTGAGTTCTTACAATGTACTTTGGCCATATGGTTTGTCTTTAACACTCGTACGTTGGGGAAAACGTTACACCAATTTTTGGTCATCTAACTCTATTATCATTAGATGAACCCAAGTACACCATGTAAGACCAATTTTACCCTAAGTAAAATTTCTTTCACTATGTGAAATAACTTAGTAAAACACCTTTATTAAGTTGTTTATGGTCTAAATAGGAAACCCCAAAAGGAAATAATAAACAAATCCATATTTGTTTATATTTCCCGGTCATATTTAACCCAAAACAAGGAAATCAATTAAATAAATCCTTATTTATTTGATTACTTCCTAGGAATAAGTTATTTAAATCCTATTTAAATAATATTCCTAGTTAAATTTGACTAAATCATCTATAAATAATTAAATAAATCATTATTTATTTAATTATATTCCCACCATTCCCTTAAAATAATAAATAAATCATTTATTTATTTATTATTTATAAATAAGGGAATTGACCCAAGTCAAAAATCATTTTCCCTCCAACAAATATAATAAAATATTCATAAAGGATTGTTCTAAAATTTGATTAATAATATTTTATTCATGCACCAAGTTCTAGACCTCCCTAATATTTTGTTATAAATAGAAGGGTTTTCCCCATTCATTGGTCACCTTTTTTTGCCTAAAGATCACCTCTAGATCTATACACTTGGTCACAAAATCTCCATTTTTGCCTTGTGAGCTCCCATTGAGTTCTATGTTTGTCTAGGTTTTCTATACCAAAAAGAGAGAGAGATTCTAGATCTAAAGTGCCGAGGACTATCAAGAACCCATCCCATTGAGGAGAACCCAAAAACACCTTTCTTGTTTTCCTCTCAGGTGCCCCTTTCCAATAGAATATAAAAAATCTTTCAAATACATCGTTCTTGTCTTGTCTATTGGATGCATGGAGCCTCATTTTATTTTATCTTGTTAATGTCTTTTATGCTTAGATCTAGATTTGTGCAGCATTATTTAGATCACCTGATTACAGATTCAAAGATATTTGGCAGGCATAATTGATGTTAGGGCTATTTTTTATGCATAGCTAAAGTGGTATTTTACGACGAAATATTCATACTAACAATTGGCAACTCCACATGGGTTTTCTTTTGCAACCGCTGTCGTTTTATATATTCCTGCATATCTAGCTATTTTAGACCCTAGGGTTTCTCTTCAGTTTCCTGCTTTTTCTATTTTTATGGTGCTTTTCACCTCTAAAACCCTCAAACATTAAATTATTTTAACTTCCATGTGTTTCTAGCGCTATTGCGCAGGTGACAGACATCAGCCGCAACTGATACGACAAATTTTTCTGAAATCTTCCGCCGAGAGACCCGGTTCTGCAGGTTGCACTTATCGGCCCAAAAACTGCGACCTGGAATATTGGACACACTTTTATGCCTAAAAACTACGACCTGGACTAAAAACAGGTCAGAACCTGCGACCTGCACTTCTTTCTGCAATTTTCCAACAATTTTTTTGGGTTTGTCTGAAGCTTCTGTCAGGGTTTTCTAGCCTCCGTCTCTGCCCGTTTCGACCTATTTCTGATCTGTTTCACTCAAATAAGTGGGAATATTTCCCCTTAGGGCTTTAGTACCATCCACTTTTTGTGGGCGAGTTTTAGCTGTTTCAGACGTCGAAATTTCCAAAGTTTCAGCCTTCTTCTTTTTAGATCTGATACCTCATTTTCAGATACCTCTAGATCAGCTCTTATCCCTTTCAAATCACCTCATATAGTTTTTTTTGGGTTTACCTCTAGGGTCACGTCCTTGTTCCTCCTGCCTTTAGCTGATTTCCCCCTTTTGTTACAACAACCTTGCCTCTACCTCTTTGCTATTTTCTGCACCTCTTTTCAGTAGATTTCCCCATTAGATCCCTGTCCCTCGTGACCTTAGATCTATTGGCCTGTTTTTAGTGTGTTTTGATTTGATTTTTTCCCTCTTTTAGACTAGTCTTGAGAGACCTGCCTTCTTGGGTTAGATCGATGCATTGTTAGCTGTTCATTTTCTGTTATTTTAGTCTTATTTATTGTTCTCTGCAGATTTATTTTCAGTTACGCAGCACACTTTTTATTTTACTCTCAAAACGTATGGGTTTAAAAATTAAAATTAACGCACGCCACACACTGACCCTAAGTAAAGAAGAGCATGGTTAACACCGCCTGGCATAGAATTTAAAATCAATTGATACTGCACCGCTCTGCCCTTGTTTCGACATTGTAATCACTTGATTCTGCCCCTCCCTGCCTTTGTCATTTATTGTTCTTCCCTTTGTGCTATCATCATTTCACCCCCAAGGCGTATCTCCTAGAGATTTCTTGGCCTTCACCCTTAGTTTCCGGTTGGTCGACTTACTCCTTCCCGCTGTCGTCAAGTTAGTCTTCCCCCAAGTCCACACTCCGACTCCTCTTATGTTTCTTTGGGTTCTCCCCCTCCTTCTAGTTCTCCCCCTGTTACCTTCACCATGTCTGGTCCAGGGCCTAATGCTAGTGGCAACCCCGACCCTAATGCTGGGACGGTTACTAGTGGAACCACCACGAGAACTACCTCGACTATACCTTTTCTCCCCTATATGGCAGGTCTCAGTCTCCCTGATTTAAATCAATTGACAAATGATCCTATCCACCACGATGTTAGTTGGTCTGCTATGCCAACCAAGCTCCCCTCCAACATTCCCAAGTTCGAAGGCCTTGCTAGTGAATATCCCTCTAACCATATCTGATATTTCCACATGTGGTGTTCATCCAATTCCATTACCAATGATTCCATCCATCTTCAGTTATTCCAATGCACGCTTACAGGCGAAGCTTCTAAGTGGTATGTTGACCAACCCACTTTTTCCCATACCACCTTTGTGACCCTTTCGCGCACCTTCTTATCTTATTTCCATCTTCCCCCTCGTTATGACACTGGTATCGAAATTTTGACTTCTTTCCATCAATCATCTGCGACCCGCCTATTCGATCATGTTAAAGAATGGCGGAGAAGAAAGATCCTATGTCAAGCCCCTACCTTCGAATACCGTAACTACATGGACTGGTTCCTTAGATCTCTCTTACCCACCATAGGCAAAGATGTCACATCCCATTTTCCTCAAACCGAAGAAACTACCCTCCAAATAGCCTTGAAATATGACCTGATCTATGCTCAATCTGGTTATGTTTATACCGTCCTTCCTGACCTCCCCAGACCTGGTGGCACTAATGCACCGGGGGCACCTCATGCCGTCGACGGTATTGTTGGATCTCTCTCTCATCCATCTGCTCAACCTCCCATGAACTATGGTTTTCCTGGGGGAGGGGGCACCACCTCCTGCACTTCTTCCCCTCCCGATAATATGCATCTAGGATCGAGCATGCCTCCTCTTTCTGCCCAATCTCCTATTTACCACACTGTTACCCAACCTCATTATCATCCATATCCACAGCCTAGTGCTCCAGCTCCTCCTGCATTCGTACCCCCACCTCCCTTGTCTTCTCAACCCCCGCAACAGCAGTCACCGCCCCCTCAAGAGCAGGTGGATGCATAGCAGGGATTTGTGGCTACCCAACCACCTAAAGGACAGGTGGCCACTCAACCTTCCCCTTCTAGTTCCTTCGATTACCAGATTCTCATGATGAACTCTGATCAACCTTTACCTGTCGACCTTAACCTTCAAACTCAGTCTCGTCAGTACCCCAAGCCTCCCGCTCCGTCTATCCCCAAGTCCCCATCTTCAAGTCGTACAGAGCCTCTGTTGACACCCAATGGTCCCTTGCAAATCCCTCTGCCCAAAGCTGAGGTTCATACCAAGATTCCTAAGGACCCATTATGCCAAAATGCTGCCTCTGGTCGAGCTGCCCATTCATATAGAATAGTAGATGACCTAGCACAATCTCCTGCTGCCATTTCAACACTGGAACTTCTCCAGTCGTGTCTTTCTCAAAAGAAGGCTCTACTCTCTACCATGGGTGTTATAGATCCCGCTAATGACCAATTGATTGTTTTCGACGCCCGTCAATCAGAACATCCTCCCCTTCCTGCTTCCGTAGCTTTCCAAATCCCAGCCCAAATCTGGAACGCTCACATTTCTCAGTATATTATTGATGAGGGGGCATCCACCTGTGTGATTTCTGCTTCAGTTTGGAAAAAACTCGAATCTCCTAGGCTGGACCCTTCCACAATCACCCATCGTGTATGGGATGGCCATGCCTCCCAGTCCATTGGCCTATTCCGTAATTGTTCTATCAATCTTGCGAGCAAGACTGTTTGCATTGACATTGAAGTCATCGACGCCCCTCCTGATTACAACATTCTTTTGGGGCATAGCTACACCTATGCCATGTCTGTTGTCCCATCCACGGTCAATTGCAAGATGTTTTTCCCTCATAATGGAAAGATAGTCACCATTGACCAATTGACATATCATAAGCCAAAATATCAGACCTCCCTTGAGCCAACCATCTCTTCTGTAGCAGATAAGAAAACCATTGATTCTTTGACCAATGTTTCCCCTGGCGTCTACAAAGACTCCTCTTTGCTTGGAACTTTCCCAGGTCCTCCCCCTCCTCCTATCTCTGATCCCAGCTTAGAGAATGTTTGCATGATGCAATCATCTCAGTCTAGCCTTCCACAGCCTGCTTCGGCTAGTCAGCAACCTCAATCTCGCCCATCGCAACCTGTTCCTAGCCCTTTGCTTCAGTTGACCAAACCATCTTTGCCTGGACCTTGCCATCCACCTCACACTCAGGAACCTCCCTACCCTCCTGAGTCGGTTCCCTCATGTCTCCACCATATGGGAGTCGTCCCTCCTGGTCATTACCTTGCTGGTCAGATAGCTTTCCTTGGTCCCCCACCCCCCCCGGCGTCTATTCGGTTCCCATCATGGCCACCCTTTCCCTCCCTAATTTAACCTTGGGAATACCGGTATGGTATCTTACTCCTCCAACGGAGACCCCACCAGGCCACCCCAAACCATACATTGCTGTGACACCAGTGCAATTGATTCCCTTCGCTCCTTCCACCACTACAATGCCCCTAGCCCCTCCGCAGGACCCTCCTCATGCTGCGACAACTACAGGAAAGAAAATAAAAACTTGCAAGGGGACATCCAAAGACAAGGCCACCGCACCCGACCCTACCCCTCCCCCACCCACCAAGCCTTGTGCCTTGTGTGATGGTATTGGTCATCCCACCCATACCTGTCCTGAATTACCTCATCTCAAGCCCATGGTTAATGTCGCGTTCCCTGTGTCCACAGTCCCAGAAACCTTTGTTCCTTCCACGACCGCAGTCAAGAACCCCAAGACTATTCACACCAACCACCCCTATGCTTTGTGTGATCTCCATGGAAATTACACCCACCTTTGTCCCTGCCTCAAGGACTTCCACACCTCTCTAGCCACGGTCCGCCAATTTGAGGCCAAGCATAACGAGTCCACCTCTCCCCTATTTGCACGTTTTGCTTTGGCAAAACTACTAGACATGAAGGCTCCCATTGACATTCCCCCTCATGATTTCAAGATGACAGAGCCTTCGTCCACCATATTCTAGCTATCATCATCCATGAAACCCTCGGGGAAAATTCCCTCTGAATACTCCCCTGTTGTTTTGCTTGACCTTCCTTCAACGATCACCCTGGGCTCAACATCAGTAGATCCTTTATCTGCTTACTCTTCTGTCACCCCCTGCGACGATGCACATGTGAACATCTCTTCTCATGATGACGAGTCAGGTAGCTTCGTCGCGTCAGGTGGTATTTCTTACACCAATCACCCCATCTTCTATCACGATGATGACATTATGGAAGAAATCCACACCCCTGACTTTATCTATTCCCCCTTACATCGAACCCATGCGTTCACACCACATACACCTTGTGGCCATTACATTGAAAACCCATGTTTGGGTAAGGGGGCACCCATATTTGAGAGACCAGGAGAAGCAATTATCCACAACTCTCCTAGTGTATTTAGTCATGTCGAATTTAGTACCATTATTCTTCCACATTTAGCAAAATATCTAGAGTCCCATATCACTTCAGATCACTCTAGGGATGATACGCCTTATCGTTCCTTCATCTTACATCAGCAACCCAGTCTCTTAGACATTGTTGTTGACCAACCTATGGGTTTTCTAGTAGAGCATCAGTTCATTATCTCCAAATCCTGTATTTAGGATAGTGGCACTAGGTATGCCAACCCATAAAATTAAAGTCCATTTGATTCATAAATGCAGTACCAAAAGAGATGGGTAATCCTCCATTTCCTTTCTCAAACTGCATAACCATAAAGAAAACAAATGGCGCACCATATCATTAAAATGTGTTTAGATTCCCATTTTTTCTACATACATTTTGGCATGAACTCAACATGCTTGGGGGCACCTATGCCCCTCAACCATAAAAATCCCATATCTCAACCAACAACAGCACTGAAACCCTCTTTCTCTGACAAGTCGCACTTTTCAGGTCATTTCCTGCGACAGGTCGCAGTTTTCTACCTAATACATGCTACCCAGGTCGCAGAACAGACCCCAAAAAGTGTGACTTGGCCTGTTCATGAGCTTTGGATACCTGTTAGTTTTTAGTACCTTGATACCTCACCAGGACACATTTTTTCCAAGAAGGGTCTCTTCACCTCTCCTCAAAATCAGATTTCCTCACTTACAACACTTGTACTTGAGGCACCACTTTGCCTCCATAATTGTACTTGTTCGTGTTGATTTTCGTCATGAGTTACCATCTTGTACTAATTTTCTCATGGTCCCCCAGTGGACCTTTAATATGTGGCAGCACCATCGATTCGCCCTTGTTTAGATCATCCGAGTTGAGCCATCATCGCATTCATGGAATCTATCCCGAGTCCCTTTGTATCCTGCTATAGTCCTCCATCCTTCATTGCTTGGTCCCTCTCTCGTGTCGCACATTATGGCCTTTGGTCCCATTGTCCCCTATCCCTCATGATATTGTGTCAGTCGCTGCCAAGCCATTCATGCCCTTTATGCTCTAACAAGGGAAGTCGTCGATCCGTTACTCAGTATCCCCCATTTCATCATCATCATTAGTGTTTGTATGTTCGTCGATCTACTATTTTCTCTCATGCCTTAGTTGGGAATCCCTTATTGTCTCACCTAGGGCGGGCCTCCTTCTTTTGACATCAACTCATTCACTCCAAAAGATAGGTCTAGCGAGCGGTGTACCTTGCTCTAGCTCCTTTCAGCATGATCGGGATCCATATACTCGATGATCCAGTGATGCAGTAGCAGCTATTGGTGATTTCCGTGTGTGTGTGAGATGTCTCAACCCTCATGAGGGGGTGGCCCTGCAGGTAGCCCCCCACATGCCTGGATGACTTCTTCATTTTCAGCCCTTGATGCAGCTCCTTACATTTGATGATGTCAGCCCCAGCCACTTGCAGCGCCTTTTCGATTGGCATGTATTAGTCAGATTTTGCGAGCCCTTCCCCGTGTATAGGGGGAATTTGGGTTGTATTTATATCTCATGTACTACAATATTATTGTATATGTCCCGGCTGTATGTGGGATTCATCATTCTATTTTTCTGGCTCGTATTTATGCTAGCATGTACTTTATAAGTCGGTTCCTTGTTTACTTGACATACTATTCTTTTGTACTTTGTCTCGGAGGGCATAGGTATGCCTCCCCCGCCACCTTTAGCACAGGTACCACTTCATAAACTAGAGACTTGTTGCACCTGTAAGTCTCGTATCCTTAGGGTCTAGTCCTTTAGCACATTAGACTACCTTACATTTCTCTCTCTGACTTCCCTCTTGATGTCTAGTGATTGAGTTCTTACAATGTACTTCGGTCATATGGTTTGCTCCTAACACTCGTACGTTGGGGGGAAATCTGTTACACCAATTTTTGGTCATATAACCTATTATCATTAGATGAACCCAAGTACACCATGTAAGACCAATTTTACCCTAAGTAAAATTTCTTTCACTATGTGAAATAACTTAGTAAAACACCTTTATTAAGTTGTTTATGGTCTAAATAGGAAACCCCAAAAGGAAATAATAAACAAATCTATATTTGTTTATATTTCCCGGTCATATTTAACCCAAAACAAGGAAATCAATTAAATAAATCCTTATTTATTTGATTATTTCCTAGGAATAAGTTATTTAAATCCTATTTAAATAATATTCCTAGTTAAATTTGACTAAATCATTTATAAATAATTAAATAAATCATTATTTATTTAATTATATTCCCACCATTCCCTTAAAATAATAAATAAATCATTTATTTATTTATTATTTATAAATAAGGGAATTGACCCAAGTCAAAAATCCTTTTCCCTCCAACAAATATAATAAAATATTCCTAAAGGATGGTTCTAGAATTTGATTAATAATATTTTATTCATGCACCAAGGTCTAAACCTCCCTAATATTTTGTTATAAATAGAAGGATTTTCCCCATTCATTGGTCACCTTTTGTTGCCTAAATATTACCTCTGGATCTATACACTTGGTCACATCTTCTCCATTTTTGCCTTGTGAGCTCCCATTGAGTTCTATGTTTGTCTGGGTTTTCTATACCAACAAGAGAGAGAGATTCTAGATTTGAAGTGCTGAGGACTATCAAGAACCCATCCCATTGAGGAGAACCGGAAAACACCTTTCTTGTTTTCCTCTCAGGTGCCCCTTTTCAATATAATATAAAAAATCTTTCAAATACATCGTTCTTGTCTTGTATATTGGATGCATGGAGCCTCATTTTATTTTATCTGCTTAATGTCTTTTATGCTTAGATCTAGATTTGTGCAGCATTATTTAGATCACCTGATTACAGATTTAAAGATATTTGGCAACCATAATTGATGTTAGGGCTATTTTTTATGCGTAGCTAAAGTGGTATTTTACGATGAAATATTCATACTAACACTGATGTTGAGGAATCCAAGTCACTAACTATCTCCTTTCTTTGTGCATTCTGCTCCAACAATTATGCAAACTCGGGGTCCAATGATACTTTTGTATTTCTAAATCAAAAATAGATATGTAAAAAGTGAAAGAGGTTATTGTATATGAATATGTGGGTGAGATACACCTCTCTTAGTTTCCTAAATTCTTGCTTGAGCTGTTCACAATAGGCTATGCAAAATGATGTGTAAAACAGAGTTTTACAGTCTGAAAAATAGGCTGTAAAGATGCGCATGTATCTTTCATTTTGTATTTCCTGTGCACAAAGTGAGATATTTTTTTTTATATGAGTCTCTTAGGAACAAAAACCCCTTTCATATTTGTAAGATGTATTTCGGATTGGCCACAATTGTCTCTGCAAAATGATGACTTAACAGGAATTTTTGGCAAAAAGTGCTTTCCAATATTGTTTCATATTTCCCAACCCGTAATGGTTGTTAGAAAAGTGAGAGAGGATTTTGTAGGTGCAAATATTAAGAGCATAAAATCCTTCATTTTTTCAAAATTCATCTTGGATTGGTCACAATAGTTTCTGCAAAAAAATGACTTAAACAGGAAATTTCTGCAAAAATGTTCCTTCTTGCTTTGTTCTCATCTTTTAACATTTTTGTTCTTTTAACTGTTTTACTTTGACTTTGGATAAACTTCATTGTTGTTGGTGAAATTATTTTCATCTCTGTTAACCATTGGTGACTCTATTTTTACTTTTACTGTTTTACTGCTCTGTAACTTTGTTTTAACTTTCACTCTGACTTTTACCTGATACACTTTAACTCTGATGCTCTTTGACTGTTTTGTTTTCTCTATCATTGTGAATTATGATTTAAATTTTACCATTCACTATGTACATTTCATCATTTTGATCTCTCTCTGACTTGATTTTATTCTTTCTTTGTAAACAAACTATTTGTTGAATGAAGCTTTTGAATTAAAATCTGAGAATTTAGAGCAAACAATTTTGTCAACTAGTATTAAAACTGCTGGTCCAAATCCATATTATGATAATAAGCTCAGATGGTAGGTATTAAACTGTCGGAAGGGTTTCTGCAACATTTTAACGTTGAATTTGAGCTTTGGTTCAAATAGTTGGAGTTGAAAAAGTCTTTTCTGGTCTTCAAATAGGAAATCTGCGGTTAAAATGGACTCTGAATGTGAAATTTAGGTTTAAAACACATTCGGGCGGCTTCAGTATAGTAAGGCAGAGTTATTTTTAACAGTCGGGAAGCACAAATAACGTAAATAAATATCATAACAAAGGTTTAAACCTTTGATATAAATCTTTTAAAAAACGTAATGAATGTTGGTCGAATCAAAGCGAGAGCGGTTTTGATTTTCGAAATGCATCACCGGAGGTAGTTTTCGTGTTGGATCTTGGTGATAAGTAGTTTTTTCTTAAACGAGCATGACCAAATGAAATCGCACCACGTCACGGGAGGCGGAAATGTGAAAACTTCCCGTTTCGCATTCGTTTGAGCTTTGGGTGATCGATTGGTTTATAGGCGTGATATTGATATTCCCGCGTCATTGGATCATTGGAAAGGAAGCAAACGGTTGCTATTAGTTTTAGGAGTTGTGGTCAAAATGGTGGTGGGACCAGGGTTTGAACTATGCGCTGATGGCTTGGAAACTTAATGAAACCTTTGTATGATGTGCATTTTAACCAAAGTTCTTATATGAAAATAAAGATGTTATGTTTATATAAGTGGAGCTTATATATGCGGGTTGGGGGTATAACTCAACTTTGGATGCGGAGGCAAGTTTTTAATGTGCAAAGCAGGGTTAAAACCTTAGGTTAAATTTATATAAAGCAGGTGGCTTTACATAATGGGAAGAGGGAAAAAGGTTTAAGTTATGTAATTTCACACTTTAACCTTGGGTTAAGTTTGTGCGGGGAAGGATAGCAAATGTATTTACAAAGGCACTGGTTGAACCTTTATAAAAAAACTTAGGATAAAATGGGATGAGCAGGGTAATGTTTATGCGCTTAGAAATACATAAGATATGCATAAGAAGCTAATTTTTTCATTTTTTGTTTTATTATATACTTTTATACTTTTGGAAAGGTCTATAACCATAGGGGGTGGGGTATTTATATATAGTTATTTTTATGCCAAAGGGGGTATATTTTAGGATTTTATTTCAACATGTGAATAATTACTTTGGCATAAAATCTTATATTAATGGTTTTTTTTTAGGATATTTAATTAAAAGGAGTTATATTAATAGGATAAGGTCTCTTTTAGGGAATTAATAAAATAAGTAAGAAATTAATATGATAAGGAAAATGAAATACTCAAGAAATACACTTATATGACTAAGTAAAGTGAAAACTTTAAAGCAAAGTTTATCTTTTGATGATTTCACCACTTTTACTTAGGATAAGATGTTTTTTGAGGGTTTGTATGCTTTATGAAATGAAGGAAGTTAATAAAATGGAATATTTTGTATCATTAAATAAGAAAGGAGTTCTTACTTAAAATTTTTAGTTGGAATGGGTGAATGAAGGGTAAATAATGAGAATTGGGGATTAATATAGGAATTCAACATGTTAAACTAATCAGTCATTGAGCCTTGGGTCCGGTCCCAACAGAAGTCAGACAAAATGCTCAGAGCCCCTTTGACTGAAAGTAAAGAATGTAGAATTACTATAGGGGATGGGAAATTAGTAATTTTTAACCAGTGATGAATATTTACAAGCTTCTTCCCACTTCTTTCTACCTACCCAACTTTTATTCTAACATTTTTTCTTCCTTTTGACAGGTGCATTTAAGCTTGCTACCTTGAAACATTTTATTCTTTTGAAAGCATAGAAACTATCTAATTCTACCTTATTTCATCCGAGGGATCAAATTAAACTGATGAGCTCCTCATTATTCTCTACCTATCTATTGATTAGTCAAGATTAAACTGTCTGACCAATATGTTAGAGTCGGTCCTTACAACCCTCCGTCAGAGATCATTTCGCTTTTTGCATATTCATTCTTAGGTGTCTCACCTGTTCCACTTCGTTGCATTTCCCTAGGAGCATGCCACTGACTGACGAGGGGGTCTGGTTGTCATGTGTTTCCTCATGCTTGTACCTGCAGGGCTATTTAAAAATTCCTCAAAAAATCACTGAAGTTCATCGTCATTTCATTCATGGTCATTAAATGATTGTTTTCATTAAAAAGAGTCTTTATTCCTAGAGTCTAGGGTTTTCGAGTCCTGTGCATACATGTCATAAAGCCCGCAGGCCATGAGGTTGGTTTCGCAAGTTTTTATTTCACATTTTTATCATCAAAATAATTTGAGAACATTTCTAGTCCAAAACTCTGTTTTGGAACTAGAAATTGTTTAATTTCATTTTTGTAATAATTGTATCCATTTCACCATGAGAAGCTTTAGTGCAAGCCTCTAATATTTTCCAAAGCCATAGTGCCACATCTCTGCAAAAGAAAACAAGCATTTTCAGTCCAAAATTCAGAAAAGCCAAAGCAAAGCATTGTATTAATAGACCAAATTACAAAATGCAAAAAACATTATAAAGTGGGTTATCAAACAAATTTGAAAAACAAATCTGATTTGATGAGATATTTACTTCATATATAAACATGGAAAACAATCTCATTTGCAAGAGATCCGCAAGGCAGAGGTCGAAATCGAGTTCTTGAAGGCCGAAGACAAGTTTTCATAACCGTGGACAGTGTTTGGAGGTGTGCGCTACCCACTTGAGGTGCGCGCTACCCACTTGGTGTGCGCTACCCACTTGAACGCCACAGCTAGTGAAAATTTGAACGGGCGCTACCCACTTGGTGCGCGCTACCCATTGGGCAGGGGCGCTACCCACTTAGCAAGAAAGCCCAGAAATTTGTGTTTTGCACCCAGTTTTGATTTAAATCGACTCTAGCAAATTGCAAACAGGTTTTTATCATTGCTCAGTAGATTTTTATCACGCTTGTGATGATTTTGATGTTGGGAAAGAGGCCATGTTTGGAGAAGAATATATAAACCCTACATTCACATGCAAAATAATTCCTCAAGGGTTTTTGGAAATATATGGACAGTTTTATGAAAAGTTTGAAAACTCTTGAATGGTAAAAATGCTCATGTCATAGCACGTTGTGTATATCATCCTCACGCCCTCTGTTATCATCTTATCACTGCTGCCATCACCATAATATTCCCACTGTCATGGTCATTTGTGTCATTATGGTTATTGTTGTGTTGTTTTTATTCTCCAATTCATAAAACACAATCCCATGCTTGTTGCCCCTTTGACAAATTTTGGCCATCATTATAAAATTATACCATACATCTGCATTTGGTATTTATTTGTCAAACTTACTTGTGGTCAAGACAGTGATAGTTTTTATGTAATTAAAACAGAGTAATCCTCATTATGATTTTGTTTTCCTGTGATACTTGGGTACATGGGTGACATCTATTGGGTTTTCAACATACATTAAAACTTTTCTTTCACTGCACCTATATCAGTATCCACATTGCAAATATCTTGTTCAAAGCCATGTCAGAGACAGAGTCAGTTTATGAGCAAGAGTCAGATAGTGATTCCACAGCAGAGGGTAATGTGCCACAGAGGCCTCATAGAGGTGGCAAAGGTGGTAAACATCTCAGGGAGGAGCCTACTTCTTTGGCTCAATTGCAGGCATGTCCGCTTGCAATGGATTGTTTTCGGGTTCAATCATGTTTTCGATTATGTGAAATGATTTCACAAACCCAGCTTCATCATGAACTAGCTCGCCTGTTTGTTCTACATTTACGTAATGGCCGTGTAAATCTCACTGGAGTAGATTTCATTCTGTCACCAATGACTATTGCTCAGGCCACTGGCATACCAAATCTAGGAGAGGAATGGAAAAAACGTCAGCAGTTAGAGAAATTCCACTATGAACCATACATCAAGCCTGGGTATATGAGGCACTTGGGCAGAGTTTTTCCTTTCAGATTCCTGAGGGATGAGTTTGCACCGCTGATGAAACTCATCATTCGGTATTTCAGTTGCAAGGGCAGATTCTCGCGTCTCTTTGTGTACCATGTTCGTTTGTTGATGCACTTCACAAGGGTACGTATGATGAACATTCCGTACTTCATGTATCGCAACATAGAGATGATGATGATTTTTGTAGAGAAGAAGAGCCTAGCACAACAACATAGAAGTATATATCATTACGCTTTGATCAAGATCATAGTGTTACATCAGTTGGCACAGCAGGGCATCGCTTGGGAGGATTTCATCTCCCGCGACTTTTTCACAATGTCACAGCCGCCTCCCGAGGTAATTCATGATGTGGGAGAGCCTTCACACCAGCCGGGCATTCCTGAGATTGAGCATATCAGCACTCCATTGTTTCTGACATATCAGCGAGGCCACAGGGCCTTATTTGCAGCTACATAGCGAGTATTATCTCCACCCAGGGTGGAAGGGGTCTTGCCAACTTCATCAGTAGAGCGAGTATTATCTCCACATGATGTGGAAGGGGTCTCGCCTTCTTCTTCAGCACAGGTACAGATCCAGGACAGGGGCAAGAAGCCCATGCATGATGAGGGCCCATCAGGAGGCCGGGACACAGATTTCACAATCATTGATGTTGATGCGAGCTCTCCTAGCTCGAAACTGAGGGAGATCATCCAGGAGCAAAGGGCCGAAAATGACATGCTGAAGGATCAATTGCAGAAGGCTCAGTGGATGATAAACTATCTGGAGCAGCGCAACAAACAGCTAGAGGATGAGCACACACTTTATGAGCTGCGTCGAATCCATGAGGATCGACAATTGGCCCGGAAGAGACCGGGTGATATGACACCAGTTGAGCGAGAGACTGAACTCACGCATGTTAACATTCATATGGAGAAGTTTTTGGAAAAGGCTAACAGAGAGAAAGATATGCTTCGTCACATGAAAGGCCATTATTGGGCTCGCATGCATGTCTGCAAAGCGAGAATGAAGATTCTGAAGAGGAGGTTGAGCGAAGCACTAAAACGGCGGAAAAGGCCTGATCCACTCCGGATTTTGGCCGAGGCTTCGTTGGCTGAGCACGATACATGATGGAGGGTCTTCGCTCCGAATTTGAGCAAATTCGGAAATTTTTTTGTCATTTTGAAATATTTTGGTCTAAAAACAGGTTTTTCAGTTAAGCAGGTAGCGCGCCCATATGCTCAGTTTTTTTCGGGACACTTGCTGAAGGAAATATTTGCATTTTTGGATTTTTCATGGTAAGTTATGCATCCTCAGGCATTGCCGGAGAATTTCATCAGATTCTGGATGGTTAAAAAGCTCAAAAACACCATGAAAACCACCTTGCTGCCACCTTTTGCACCAGCAGGAAGTACTTCTGGGAGAATGAAGTTTTGGAGGGGAAAATGAGCTCCAAATTTAGAAATTCCACTTGGGTTGGATAGCCAACATCCAGGGCTTTCTAACGAGATATCATGAGCTCAATTTGGATGCCAGGAAGTGCCTCACAATCAGGCTGAAAGGCGCGTTACCCACTCAGCTCAGGGGCGCTACCCACTTAGATTTTTGGCTGAATTTTCAACTTCCAGCTCAGAATTTCGGCCAGTTGGGACCAGTTTTGCTTGTGGATGAAATTTTTGGGTTTTCATGATGTAAATTGATGGTTGGCATGTAACTTTGGCTCATTTTTACCTATTCTATAAGATTCACTCTCAAAAAGTGAAAATCATGTAAATGAATCAGTTTCCACTCTTTTAGAGGCAAGTTGTTAACTGCCTAGATTTTAGCTCCTTGATTAGAATTTTTTGGAACTGCTCCTAGAAGGAGGATTTCGACCCCTAGAGGTGTGGGGAGGGGTTAGAGTGATCTATATATTGTAATTTCTAAGACATTCTACAGGTTGGACTCTTGGGAAACTTTTGGACACATTGTACATATTTTTCATATTTTGGCTAAGGAAAGATCAGAGGTTTTGCGGCACCTGTTGGGATTCTTGTGGCTTTCTGTTCTTAATGGTGTTTTCTCTCAGTTTATTGTAAGTTCCTTCATGTTTGAAGTATGCCATTTCTCACTTATGCTTCTTAAATTAAATGAATGAGTAGATGAGGTTGAATCCATTGTTCACAGTGCTCTGCCTTTGAATTCATTTAATTTTACATGTTTTCGCCTGTTTGAGAAGGATCCATGTTCATACTTGCCCTTTTCAGCTCCCTTTCATTCTGATCTATCCATATATCCAATCAAAAGCATTAAGGCTATTGCCTACCTCACCCCAACTCGAAATCCGCAAAGATCTGACCTTATCCCCGGACCCAAAATTGTTTTTTCCCATTTCTCCAACGAAAACCCAAAAAATCAAAATCAAACATTCCTATCTCTTTACTAGCCTAGAATCAACATTCATTGTTCATTATATGTCATCTCAGCCCCTTTGAAGATCCTTTGCTGAGATAGACCTGGAGAGAGCCCTCTCCTATCCTCATAGGGCTAGCTACGAGGCTGAGCGTGGTTTGATGTAGCCTTGAGTTTTACCTTATTTCAGCCTAAGGTAGATTTGAGCGCTAACATAGTGGCGACCATACTGGGGACTACAAAATATCAATGGTTTTCTTTTTGATGTGTTTGTTTCATAAGTCTTAGACGGAGTCTGAAGTCATGCCAGGTAGCTTTCGAAATGCTTTTGCTATGCATCAACGAAGTAGATAAATGCTGCTTCAGTCGATCTCCGGTAAGCTTGTGAACGCAGCTCTTGATTTGCAAATTACCCCAGTATATTTGTTCATTCTAGACCTTTGGATGATTGATTCTAGAAGTCGAAAGGCTGAAAATAATTGATTGTGTTCCTTGAAATTTATCCCGAGAAGATCAATACACTGGCTTCAAGAAGGAATACTAGGTCGAATCCTGACCCTGATCCACCAACGATATTTGAAAATCCAAATCTGATTCCTAGGATTCTTAGAAGACAAGGAAGCCAAGAAAGTTCTGAAAGAGAAATTCAAGTGAGTTTTGGAAGTTCCAGATCGCTTTCAAGATCTGCATCCTGTCCTATGAAAATTATATATGTTGATGAAATTCCTTTTGATGAACGGTTTGAAACATCCTTATTCGTAAATTTTTTTGAAACTAAATTATCAAGATTAGTTCCGGATCCTTTGTTTTTTGAAGATTTGAAATTTAGATTTGTTTCATATCACTTGGACAGACAATTGCAAGATTCCATTGTGGCTACCAACACTCCCGAATTCACTGAATCTTCTTCACAAACTCTTGGACCATCTGAAGTTGCATCAAGTTCACGGATTCCCACTGAACCTTCCTTTATCCCTACCATTCCTGTTCAGCCTAAGTTTTCTGATCAGCAATCAACAGTAGTCTCTCCTCCGTCTCCACCGCATACACCTCATTCACCTACTGCTCCCAGTCCTCCTGTATCTTCGAGACAGCAGATTATAAATATGCCAAGAGTCATGGCAGCCAGATTTGCACCTCTTGCTTTGCCAGCCAATTTAGATCTTATGCCTGCTGATTACCAGAGCAAGATTCCCATATTTGATGGTACACCACAGAGTATATCAGCTCAGCAGCATATTGTCCGGATGACAGACTTTTTGGACTTGCATGAAATTGATGCAGAAAATGTTTCAATGAGATTGTTTTCCGAGACTTTTGGGGGAGAGGTTCGTAAATGGTTCAGAGCTTTACCGGCCAGAAGTATCAATACATTGAAAGACCTTCAGACACAGTTTTTAGATCGATGGGAGATGAAAAAAGATCCGCTGTAGATCACTTCAGAGTACACAAACATCAAGCGTAATCCTGGTGAGTCCATTCAGGATTATATCATCAGATTCAATACAGTGTATAATGCAATTCCAGATGACTTAAGACCGTCTAAAAAGTCAGCTCTTCTTAAATTCCCGAATGGTTTTGATCCGGAGATGGCTTATTCGCTACGTGACAGAGATCCGCCTACCTTAGAAGATATGCAGAAGATTGCCGTTAGTGTTGAGGAAAATCTGAACGATAAGAGAGCACGGTTGAAGGCAGAGAAAAGAGTGACTATAAAAGAAGAGCCTTCCACATCTACATCCGAACAGCACTTGCTTCGTGAGATGGAAAAAATGTTCAAAAGGATGACACTTGACAAACCAGAAACGCAGATTCGGAATCCAAACTATCGTGGCCAGCAGCAGCCACAGTTCAGACTAAAGCAGCGTGAACAAAGACCATAAGAGCCGGCAGCCCAGCAGCAGATCAAGACACCTCTTTTGCAGAATTTTGTGAGTCAAGATTCAGACAATGATGATGATGTTGCAGGTGAGAAAAATCATTTCTTCACTCCCGACGATTTGCCTATTTATATTACTGAGGATGAAGAATATGGAGAAAGTTCAGCTGCACAGAAAGATGAAGATTTCATTTTAGCAAATGATGCGGAGTTAGAGGAAGAGTCAGATGATTACCAAAGAGGATATTTGAATGCTTTGTCCGCTCAACAGAAACAATACTCATTGAGAAACCGAGATGTGCCCATAAATCCAATTCAGAAATGAAAAGAAGCTTCACCACCAAAGGCAGATTCACCGATACCACAGAAGAAAGGAAAAGAGACAATTGATCCTGCAGCTAGTAAAGTATCATCAGCATAAAAGGTAAATCAGCCAAACATAATGAAAGACAAAGCTGAAAAGAAGGAAGTTCCGGTCAAAGAGGTTGAGAAAGTTTCAGCATTTAGTTTGGAAAATGAAATTTCCAAATTAAAAATATCTATTCCCTTGACAGAGATCATGACGAATAGCAGCTACCGCGGTCAAGTCTCCAAAATTCTGAACTTTGATCCAATGTTCGATACGGTAAATGTTGAGGATGATCAGCCAGAATTGATTTTTGGGCCTGCATTAGATGGTGAGTCCCCTGACAGTGATGTTCCTCCCTTTTATATCAGTTTGAAGCTGCATGAATATGTTTTGCACAATGCCATGTTCGATTCGAGTGCTTCGCACAATTTGATGCCGAAGGCGATCATGGAAAAGTTGGGACTAGACATTACACAAAAATATCATGATTTGTATTCATTTGATTCCAGCCGTGTGAGGTGTATAGGACTCATTAAAGATTTGGTTGTAAGCTTAGATCAAATTCTAGCAAATAATTTTTTAATGGACGTGGTGGTGGCGGACATTCCTCCGTGATTTGGTATGCTCCTTTCAAGATCTTGGGGGGAAAAGTTGAAAGGTACACTTCAGTTACATTTCTCTTATGCTACAATTCCAGTCTTCGGTCAAATGAGAAAGTTATATCGAGAGCAGAAGATGAAATACATGATAACTAGCAAGGAGAAGCCTATCAATCATCCTGTAAATTATGTACATACCGACTTAGAATCGTTTGTTTTATTGGCTGATAGTTTTAATGATATAGATAGTCAATTAGTTCAGGTAGAAGATATACCAGAAATCACTGAGAATTTTAGAGAAGTTCTACAAAAAGAAAGAAGAGAAAAACAAGCTACTGTGGAGCAATCAGCTAAAGACAATGGGCAGCAAACAGAAAAAACAGAGCTGACGCAATTTCAACATCTAGAGGACGATGAAGATGGTATTTGGACCATGGATTTTGATGGCGCAGTGGGCAGTGACGGTGTTGGAATTGGTGTTTGGATTCGTAGTCCATTTTCCGCTCCGGATAAGGTTCCAAGCAATGTCAGAGTGTGTTCCTACAAGCTTGCATTTGACTATTCTAATAATGAAGCGGAATATGAGGCTCTAATTGCTGGCCTTAAGATTCTTAAGAAGCTGAAAGCGAAAAGGATTGCAGTGTATGGTGATTCAGAGTTGGTGATAAAGCAGGTTAAAGGTGAGTTTCAGGCCAAGCATCCTCGCATGAGGGCTTATCGTAATGCAGTTTTAGACATTCTCAAATTATTTTCTGATCATACCTTGACATGTGTGCCTCGCATACAAAATGGTGTTGCTGATGGACTTGCTAAGGTAGCAAGAAATTTAAAAATTCCAATGAATTCTAGAAACAAGTTCGAGATTCATTTGAAACACCGCCCCACCGTTCCAGACGATCAACGATGTTGGAAAGTCTTTCAGGATGATGAGGAGATTAGTGAATTTTTGCAGAATAAGGGTAAGTTTAAAGACACCTCCATAGATACAGAACATGATGATGGTAATGATGGCATACAGATAAATCAAATGGAAGTGCTGCAACTTAAGGATAACATCATTTCTAAGGGTATGCTTTTGATGACTATTTCAGTGGCTTTTTAATAGAATTTGTGAACCTTTTTGTATCATGAATTTGGAAAGTAATAAGGAACCATAACAAAACATGTGAGAATTGATATGCAAGACTTAGCCACTGATAATGGTTATTTTCTGTACAGGAAAAGGAGAAAACGAGGAATTTCCGTTCCAAAGGAAAGGACAAAGTCGAGATAACTGCTGTCCCTCTGAACGAGAACCGAATGCAAACAAGGCTAAATAGATTACAGCAAATCGGCTCGGAAAAGAAGGAGAAGACACCAGCTCGGCGCCAAAGAAAGGAAAGGATGAAGAATTAACAGTTTGGCGAATCCCTCAGGATCTTCGATCCTGAGGGATCGCTGCTTTATTTATCATGTTACTTGGACATCTCCGCCATCACCTTTATATAAAGGGACAACACTGTTAGCTTGATAGATAGGATACGCTTTTATGTAATTTTCTGTAAAACATCAACTTTGATTATTGAGTCTCGTTGAGAACTGGTTCAATGTATTTTTGACCGATGCATTAATAAAAGCTTGGTGATTATTTCATCTCTGCGTCTGGATTAACTTAAAGCGGTGTATCCTTGGAGGCTAAGGGCCCGGCCCCGAAGGACACTTGCTTCTGTACCATTACGACTTGACTTTTGTGTGGTTTGTTTATCATTGTTATTTGGTAATTTGATATGCTTTATAAGTTCATATTACATGCTTTGTTAAAGATTGAATCATTGAGGTTTTTTACAGATAGAATCGTGTGTTGACTCCGCATCAAGTTATTAATCCTTTCAAGAGTTAATTGCATGTTCTTACTGTTTTGTTACAGAGCTGTTATACTAAACGTTCGTGTTGTGCGCGTTTCTGATTTATCAGTACTGTTCCATAATTCATTAATAGTTATTGCTGTTCCATTAGTGTGATTTGTGTGAATTGCTTTTAGAGTGAAAGAATGTTATTTGATTGCAAAGAATGCATTTGAGTTAATAGATTAAGTTTGGTTACAACCTGCGGGACTTAGTTATTCAATTGCTGTTCCATTTTAGACTTGCTGTTCTATTTCAGAATTGTTGTTCAATCCTTTATTTGCTTTGCTATTCCAT